>CM046860.1:2609765-2671979 GCA_025617745.1 Heliocidaris erythrogramma | reverse complement strand
ACTACATTTTTACCCTAAATGTTTACCCTTTCACAAATTCACAGTGAAAAGCATTGTTATGCTGACGTCAACGGCTACTTTAGTCGTTGATCCGTGTGTAGAGATTAAATGGTGTTTATTACTGCAAGTGAATACTCTATTGTGTGATATGCTGTGACCTGACATTTCGGGATTTCTATGGAAGAAATTTGGGAATATGAGTATACTAATTGGTATATAGGGGAGCAGAAACAAAGATACAGGATAGCAGTACTGGGAGATAGAGAGAGAGAGAGAGAGTAGAGGCATAATTGTGTTGAAGAGAGAAAGAGAGAGAAGGGGAGAAGAGAGAGATAAAGAAAGAGCAACACACAAAATGTGGTGCGAGAGAGGGGAATACTGATATTTTAAAAGACAGCGAGGAAAAAGGAGAAAAGAAAAGGGCAAGGAGAGTGAGATAGATGGAAATAATGAGAAAGAGAGAGAGCGAGAGGAAGAGAGAGCGAGAGTGAGAGAGAGAAGGAGAGAGATAGTAGGAGATGAAAAGAAAAGAAGGAAACAAAATATGCATGGAGGAACCAGATCCTCCTGAAATATTAAGCTTTTGAAGTCATATGGCAAGTAGAGCAAAGACAGGTATAAACTTGTAACCATCATAAAAACAGCATTTCCGCAATTATAAAGATAATCCCCTATAACGTCGATAAAAGCATAAATTGGCAACACTCGTGCACAATGGAAAAGTTTAAACAAAAAGGTAAACAAATTCTAAAAGACTGCAAAGTAAATAGTGCAAGACTTTCCAGGCGATTGATCGCAAACAAAAAAAAACCCTATGCATTTTTAACCCCAGTCACTCATGTAACCACATATCCCTGTCATTAATTGTGACGGTCGAAACTTGTTGATTAGCTGAAAGTGAAACTGCAAGTAATTACGTATAATGACTGCAATGGAGCCACGATGATGTTGACAATGTATGAGTACATTGTACAATAACTTCAATTGGATGTTAATTACGTTGTTGCTGTCTGATGACATTTAATGACTCGAACGAGCTATCAATTAGATAATGTTATCTAGGCCTGTCATCTCGGTCATCATAATAAACTATTACGGTTATTGGAAAAGTAGGTGGGTGACATTAAAACAAGTGGAGAAGGAAAAACTGAAATGGGAAAACTGAGAAAATAGTTGTAGAAAGGTATAACTAAAAGATAAAACATGGACCTTCTAACGACGAAGTAGGTCCATGGATAAAACTAGATTGAACAAGAGATTGTGACGCTCGAAACTTATTGAGTAGCTGAAAAAGAAACTGCAAGTAATTACGTATAATGACTACAATGGAGCCATGATTATGTTAACATTGTATTTATAAATTGTACAACAACTTCAATTGGATGGTAATTGTTGGTGCTACCTGATGATATTTAATGACTCGAACGAGCTATCAATTATATGAATATGTTATCTAGGCCTGTCATTTAGAACAATAGAATGGGAAAACTGAGAAAGTAGGTGTAGCGAGGTAACTAAAAGATAAAACATGAACCTACTCACGACGAAGTAGGTCCATGGATAAACTAGATTGAACAAGAAATGAAGATTAGTAAACCCTGCCGGAAAGAACACAGTATCCCACAGTGTGTTCACAGTGTGAAAAAAAAATCTTTACACTGTTAAATTCTAGCGTTTTAACATTGTGAATCACATCTTCACATTGTGAGCGAGTAAATTCACACAGTGAAATCGAACATCACTATGTGATGTGAACAGTGGAGGTGCCACAGTGTGAAATCATCTTCACACTTTTAAATTCGAGCGTTTTAACATTGTGAATCACGTCTTCACAGAGTCGACGATGTGAACACACTGTGAACACACTGTGAACACACTGCGTGACACTGTGTTCTTTCCGGCATGGTTAAATCACGGTTAATGAAGGAGATCAAGTGCTGCGGAGCATCTTTGAAAGTGGGGGGGGGGGGGGGGGGGGGGGGGGCAGCAAAAAGGGCGATTTATTTATAAAGGGGCACCTTCAAAAAGTGAACACAAATCAAAAAAGGACCATTACCCTTCAGTCTAAGCAATTCATTATTGATCACCATCTTCATTTTCATTGTTTATATATTTACGTGGTTCTGGATACTGCTTCAGCTGCCCCAATTGGCAGATGTGTGTAATGGTCTAACGATATATGCGAGCGAGCGAGTGAAGTGAATGAGCAGATTTGTTTTACATATTAGATAGGAAAGGGGCACGTATAAGAGGTAAAAATGGGCACTTATCAGTAGGGGAAAAGTGGCACTTATTATAAGGAAAAGGGGCACCTAATTATTGAAGAAAAGAGGGGCATTTATCAGATCTGAAAAGGGGAAATTATCAGATATGAAAAGGGGCACTTCTCAAAAGGAGGAAAGGGCACTCATCAGAAGAGAAAGGGCACTTATTAGGAAGGAAATGGGGTACTTATAAGGGGGCATTTTTCTAGAAATGAAAAGAGGCACTTTTGGGATACTTGAAAAAGTTGGGGGGGGGGGGGCATTATGCCCCCTGCCAACCCGGGTGCACCGCCACTGAAGGAGATGGAGATCAAGAAGAATTGATGAGAAGCAGTGAAAATAGTCCAGAAAGGTCCCTGATGACTGTGATTAAACAAACAGAAAAAAAATAAAAACTGTTATATATGAGAATACATCTCGCCTCATTAAACCTGTACATATGAAAATGGGTCTCGGAAATTGAAAGGACTTTTGATTTGAAGACAAATAATGGAAAATCGATATGCTACACACTTTGGGAACATTAATAAGGAGTTTACCTTGATTGGAAAGCAAGCCCCAACATTTATGAGCAGCGAGGCATCTCGTCACCACGCCAACCGTCAAACGGGATGCGATCCCTGAAATATCCCTGACTCAAATTCACGAAGCTGTCAGTTCTATGCTGGAAAATGTCAGTGAATGAAAAATTAATTTTCTGGGAAGCGGGGAGACGTCTCGATCCGTTTATTTGTTTATATGCGGTTGGTCAGGTAAATCATTGGCATACAGAACATGGGGAGGTTAAATTGAAATAGCAGTTAAAACTTGATGGCAGTTCATCATGCTTATTAGCCTGGGAAGAAAGACAGTGCTTCGTTGACTTACCGTTAGATGATGAGCAAATACTGTCATTTTTAAAGAAAAGAAAAATCAATGGACTACATGTTTTATATATGGAATCCATTTGACATGTCTGATATGGCTGGCATAATACGAATGTTTATGTAATTTGATGGACACTTACTTGAAGTTAAAAGTTTAAACGGGCAACTGTATTATTAACACAAAAATAGAAAAACGAATGTAGTGTTGTCAATGCGTTCAGCTTATTCCTGCATGGTGATCGCGATGTCTGTTCTCATTACAAGTCAGTATGCCAACCATGATATGATTGAAAACATGTCTAAATATGGTTTGAGTCTATCTGAAACTGATATAAGTGATTAGGAGGAAGAATGTTTTGCGTTTTGGGGAAAGGGATGGTATCCGCCAGGGGATTTAAAACGAAAAAAAAAATGGGTTCTGGTCATGAGATTGAATTGTGAAAGAACTGTCTAAAAACAATTGGGAAAGGTTGATTATATAGAAATTGACTCAATCCTGTTGAGAGTCATATGCATTGCACATAGAAATGTGCATATGGGACTACACACAAATGTGTCGGCCCGAACATTTCAGCTGTTTCTTGTCATATTTTGAATGTGAGAGCATTTGAAGAGCAATACTTTTCAGGGGGATATATCTACATGTACTATGACAATCTTCCAAAGTAACATAAAAAGAATGAAAAAACTAACAAATTATTGAATATATAAGGAAAGTAAATGTGAGAAAATTGCAATGCCCCGACCGGGATTCAAACCCGGGACGTCTCTGTGATCATATTATGTAAACTGTAAACTATATACTATGTACCTGTACTTGTATTTCTATGCAGAACTGAATAAATGAAATGAAATGATATTTGGTTGATGAAATATTGCTTTGTATTATGTTTGATACCATCTGTTGAGATCCAGAAGGATGTTAACTCTGTGTTTGATGACATGAGTTAACGTCCTTCTGGCACCGAGCTGACGATATAGTAAGATGAGGCCGCATGAAAACCAAGCGAAAATATAGCAAGGAAACAACGATATATAATGAATTTTGAATAACACTCTGGTGTGGTATTCCGAAAACGATCTATTATGTTAGTAAAACAATGTTAATCGTCATAACAAAATCAAAATCAGGACAAGTCATTGGTTAATGATTGCGCAAAGATGGATGTGCTCGCGTAGAGTTAAGCCCGGCGCACACTGCACGATCTGACTACGATGCAATTTTGGGAAAAGTTGTTATAACATTTGATATGAACCTTGAAACATGTAAAATCATCGTGATCAAAGTTCCGAATAGTAGTACGAATACTAAAATCGAAATTCCGGGCTACTGCGAGTCCCCGTGTAAGAATAAAAGCGAATTCAATTCCAAATCGTAGTGACGTCATACCAATCTTGCGATCGACTAAGATTTGAAGCCGATTTGGCCTTTACTCTAACCAGGAGAAGTGCACTTAACCAGAATTTCGATATTAGTATTCGTATCATTATTCCGAACTTCAAATGAGATAATTTCACTTTTTTAAACTTTCACAACTTTCAAAGCAAACTGCAATTTGTTCGAAAATCGGGTCGCAGTTAGCCTCTTGCCGAGGCCCTGGCGCTGTTGAAATCCTTGGCGATATGGAGGCAAAATTTCTGGCTCGCTTCGCTCGCCAGAAAAACCGAGGCGCTTGCGCCGAGGGCCTCTTGACACCCGATCTGAATTTCTTTTGTATTTCATTGTTTTGACGAATATTCCGACCAAATTTTGGTCGGTGAAAATCATCCAATAAGCGCGAGCTACCATGACGTAATGTTAAATATTCATGACTCGACTGCACGCTATTTCTTACATATTAATTATTCGCAGCCCAAAATGGTGTTCAACGTTTCTTCCACCACGAGTGATGACGATATTTGTAAGAGCTTAGAATATGCCGCTAGAATGTTGAAGATAGACAGATTCAAAGATTTGCAAGTTGATGCAATCAAATCTGCACTTAAAGGACAAGATGTTTTTGTGAATCTGCCTACTGGCTATGGAAAAAGTGTTATTTTTCACGCGCTACCGCTCTGTGCTGATTACCTCCGTGGGCCAGGGATGGAGAGTGAGACTGCTGCATGCTTCGGGAGGGCCAGGCGGATCCCCCGGGGCCTTGCCGGGCAGTGAAGTTGCTGGTAACTCCTTAGTTACATCAGAATTGATGGAGATGCATCTATTGTTGAACGGTGACTTTTATTACCCATTCTTCATTATTTGTTAATATATGATGAGAAATATGTACATTTGTCTTATTTCAAATTACCATGGTTTGTAAGCTAGAGATCGAATTCTTCATAATGTGCTTGTCTGTGAATGTATTTTGAGCAAGAGATTTACGTAACCCCCCCCCAAAAAAAAAAAAAAAAAAAAAAAAATAATAATAATAATAGACTAGTCCAGAACTGAAGTAAGAAATCCTTGAGATTTCATTGGCCAATTTTCTGGGCGATCGCCGCGGTTATCTAACTATTCACGTTTTCATGCATAATTCAGTAGGAAATCGTGCCTCATGAATATATAATTCAGGTCGGGTGTCAAGAGGCCCTCGGCGCAAGCGCCTCGGTTTTTGCCTCCATATCGCCAAGGATTTCAACAAGGCTAGGTCGCAGTCGGATCGTATAGTGTGCGCCGGGTTTTAAAAAAGACATTCTGCACAAGCACCAATGATTAGTGTTTATTGCGCGCAATTTCAGTTTGTTATGACAATTAACATAGTTTTCCTGAACATGAAAGATAACATAGTTTTCAGAATACGGCCCTGCTGATTATTGCGCCGTGATATAAAAAACTAAAAAAATGCCTCTCCAGGTCAATTTTTTTTTAATGTATAAACTAAAAATTTATTTGCATTTTCTGTTTCTTTGAAATAAAGAAATGATCACCACACAAGCCATGACTTGAGGAGAGGGGTAGGGCTCATAAAATTATGATTGTTACATTTTGATTTGATTTGATTCTGATTTAATTTGTTTCCACGATCAGTTTACATAATGTATGTACAATGATAAAAATATCAGCATATAAATCAAATTACATAATGCAAAGGATAATACATATATAATGACAGCTTAGTATAGTAAATATTTTCCAGTACAGGTAGTAAAAGAAAAGAGTATACGCAGTTGTGGGGGAACCTATAAAAGCGAGGCTTGTCGAGTTTCACTGAACATGATCTAACAAAAAATATACATCTAATGACTCTGTGATTCTTGTGCAGTCTTGGTGATGGAATTATCATGCCCAAAAATGAAATGAATCCACTAGCAGAAAGTTACTGGTATTGCTTTTTTGTTTTGACGTGAACGATCGAGGTGCTATTTCCAAGAAAATGAATTGATTAAATATCACAAAATAACTTAAACCGTAGACATATTGCCAGCCAATGCCTTTAATTAATTCTGTACGGGTAGTTTGGTAGAGGCTTTCATTTGGGATCCATATCTATTTAGAGAAGATTAAGAGCGTCAACGCCAAGTTGCCTCGTGAGAGGCGCGGCAGAAACTGAATAATAATATAACGCATACTCCATTCGTGAAAGACAGCTAGGTATACACATATTTTTACAGTAATTTGTAGGCTTCGATATTAACACCGGTTAGAAGGACTATCACTAAAGTTTCCCAGTTGAAATAATTGTCCCATCTTCAATTGTTACTTCCTTCTACTCTTTTCCACTAACCTCTACCTCTTCCTCTGTAGGTTATAAGTCGGTAATTACTTATCCATGAGATTATGTTTTAAGAATAAGAACGGGACAATTCATGAAACCCATACTGGCAAACCTGTTTCTCGATTAGTTCATGCGACTTCCTGCAAAAATACGAAAGGGAGTTTTTCGGCATTACATTTTATACTGGCTGCCATTCAGATTATTCATGCACTTGCTGTAATCAACAGTAGTTGTTATTTAGTGAAGTATCAAGCTATATTTTTCATGGTGGAGAAACTGAATGTAGGTTTAGATTTTCAGGGTTACACCATGTAATCTTTCAAGGAACCCTTTAAAGGGCTCTTATTCTTTGAAAGACTACATGGTGTAACCCTGAAAAACTAAACCTCAGTTGTTACGATGTCTTTGCACTATTGATCAATACGCCATTAATAAAGACCCCAACTCTTGCCTTCTCACTGGACTGCTCTGCACTATTAAGGATCCTATGCACTTTATGCATATATTATAAAAGGTGTTCAATCTAATGTAGTAGGCCTATCCTTTTCTTAATGATTTTTTTCCCAATAATGACATCTTTGTTTGGTAGTTGGTACGGAGACGAGGGGAAACCCCTAAATATACTAGATCTATAGCTCCAAAATTTGGCTGAATTGTGCACTTTTGTCTAAAAGCACCAAAACTGGTACAGTCGTTGAATGATACATACTGAACAATATTAGATAGGGAAGCACTTCCAAAAAATGATTTATGGGGTAATTTTGAAGGAATTTGTTATTGCAAAACCTGCTAAAGTAGATAACTCGATCACCTAGATATTCGGACACTACGTTAGAGCTCTGAATATCACTGTGTTAGTGCAAAGGTGGTAACCTTACAGAAGACTAACTAGAGCGTGTCTATTTTGGTGGAATTGTAGATAGGGTATGTGCAGTACTAGGCATAGGTACACACATCTGTAGTGTGAGTCAGAAAGAAAGTCACACTTTTTGAATTGAGTATTGTTTTAAAAATGTGGGATTAACAGAGTATTTTTTAGCTCGTATGGATAGAGTATAATTATATTCCTTTGTTGTTTGGTAACATTGTTGCAATGTTGCTGTTACGGTTCAGTGCACAACAGCCATTATTTGAAAGATAGTCAAAACTCTTTTGCGGCAAGTCCTACGATTACCTGCTGAAACAGAGACAACAACATTCACACAAACAATTAGCGTAAAATTTATGCATATGTTTATTCAGCATTCATTTGGCGGATCGGGGGGGGGGGCACTTCCGGCCCGTGCCCCCCCCCCTTTTGGAAGAAAAGTATGTATGCATTTTGACCATAGACGATCTGCCATTTTCTCGATTGTGCCCCCCCCCCCTTTGAGCGAATTTTGAAGGTCTGGCGAAAAAAAATTTTGTCGACACAATCCATCACAATTTGGTTTATTCATTACCCTATTTGAATTGTTCCGTTGCATCTGAAATTATCCTGGAAATCTCAACCACTAAAAGAGAGAGAGAAAGAGAGAGAGAGAGAGAGAGAGAGAGAGAGATTTTCGTGGACAAAGTAAAAGCAACATTTCCTATCGGAAGTTCACTCTGTTAATGATCTAAAACGAATCATTGAACTTTCCTGTTCAACAAAATCATCAATACACAGTATGTGCATGTTGGCACTTAGTATACCTCACCGTGTATGTTCGTCGAAGGGTATGGATGTCCTTAAAGAGGGATTTCTAGATGGAATATGTTCTTAAGTTTATTTCATCTGTGAAACTCAAAAGGCAAATAATTGATTATAGAGGTTTTGTGGTCATCGGGCAGTAGATCACAAGCTACAGGGTTCGAATCCATGCCACGTCACTTACGTCCCTTGACAAGTCATAATCTACATTAATTTTGCCACACTTGACCCAAGTGAAGTAAGAGTGCATGCTACCGGCGAGAAGCCATTCCTTGAAGCATTCAGCGCATTATCAGGGCAGTTAGGCTAGAACCAGAGTAACAATCCAGCTCATTATGGAATCACATAAAGACATTGCTACATAGATTTGTAGAGTGAAAATTATGCAAACAAGAGACCTACGGTTCTAAGTCCCTGGCGAGCTACGACTAGGTCAATGGCATTACCAAATAATATCAACATTGACCTACTGTATATAGGTAAACCATGCCGAATCTTCGAGTCACATCGACATCACGTATGATATATCTACGTGAAACATTAGTAAGTGAATTGTAACTAATGTATCTGAGCTAATATTTATATAATAGTTTGCATAGTACAGACAGATATTGACACCGTTATGACTGTTTTGTTTTCCTGTGCGATCCCTTTGGGGGAAAAATATGTCATCAAATTAATTATCAAGGATTGCATCACGCCCAAATAGGCATGCTATTGTGTATTCAGGGATCTGTTTTTAATCATGCATGTCACGTGATCGACAATCATAAAAACATCTCGACTTAATCAACCATGGCAAAGTAAATTAGAATCATATGAATACGTTACAGTCGTACAGAAGTCCACATAATTTGTTTTGAACTTCTAATATACCTCACACAGAGTCAATGATTAAACAAAATATAACTGAAAGTCTTTACTTGTCTGGGCAGTTCATTCATCATCAGCTGATCATGTATATAATTTCCTGTAGCGCATGTGTTCTTACAAAGGTATAGAATATTATTGTTCCACTTAAACTCTTGAAATTTGCACTTAACATCATGCAATTCACCCACATTCAAACAGCTCTGCAAATAATTGGCACAGAATATATATTTTGTAATGTATAAAATTCCATAAAATTGAAGAGAAAGAGATAGAGGGGGGGGGGGGGGGGGAGGGGGAGGGAGATCCGGCAAATAATCACAGATGTATACTTCAACTGAACAGCATCATTAATCACGAATCGTGCTTTTCATTAAAAATGATGTAATGGATTTCCCCATTACATGACATTTTTAAAAAGTCGACAATTTTGTAGACGAAAACCATCGCTTACACATATTTTGATAAGGTCATATCAATTAACTTGATTAAGCTCATATCGAACGAAAGTTACACTGTCTTTATTGGACAGAATCATATCTTCGCAGATAGTCAGAATGTTCATAAAGTGTGTGAAATGGAAATGAGATGCTATCATGTTGCCTTTGTGGATTTGGTCAAGAATTAGTGATCTGAAAGAGAGTAAAGGAAGAGAAACAGTCGTTGCGACAATGATTAACACTTCGGAGAGCATAGTCAGGATCATAACGATTGTCTCTCTCTCTAAAAAAAAATAAAAATAAAAAATAAAAACGAGTGATCACTGGCGTCACTCCCCGGGGGAGTGAAAATATAGTGAAAATTCACTCTTTTTTAGGGAGTAGTCCATTAATGATTATAAGAGACATACCGTTCTGCTACCAATGCAGTGAATATAGAAAGGGGAGAGTGAGATAGAGAAATAAATATACAAAGTAACAAAAATAGAGAGATAGGGTCGCAGAAATGGGTAAATGCAGATGAATGAGAGAATTGGGGGAGGGGAGAAACGGAAATATAAAAATAGATACAAATAAAGAGAGGAAGAAAGGAAGAAAGAAAGACAGAGAGAGTGAGAGAGAGGTGGGAGAGAGAACGTGAGAGAGGCAGAGAGAGAGAAAGAGAGAGAGAGAGAACCAGACAGACAAACATATAGACAGAAAGACAGACAGGGAGGAAAAAGACAGAGAGAGAGATGATGATGATGAAGCGGGGGAGTAATTCCACTCCTCTCAATAATGCATCAGCCTTCCCAGAAAAAGTGAAAGCATTAACATCGTAAACAGAGCTAAAATTATATATTTTTTTCATTTTGAGCTACCACTAGGAAATACCGAATGAAATATAAACAATACTGGTGTGACGAACAAGGGCCTTTCTAAAAATAAAACCAATCCCTGCTTTGCAAAATATCCATAAAATATTTAAATATCAAATTACCCGAAACGCCATGCAGGTGATTTACCATGAATATGAAATGTGAAATAATTGAATTAAGACTGCACAAAAATTAATGGTTAGAAAGTGAGGTAAATGGTCTTTATCGGGAGAGCTTCGACGTATATCATAACACTTCACACTAGCGTGTGACAACGCTTTCCCCCATTTTGGGGGAGAATTATGGCCAACCACCCCCCCCCCCCCCCCCCCCCCCCCCGTGGCGAGAAGAAAAAAATTGGGATCTCCCTTTTAGAGCTGATAGCTGTTTCGTTTTTGTTTTTTCTGTTTTTGCTTGTCAGAGAATTATGGAGAAAAATATCCCCCCCCCACTGAGTGACCTTTTTTGAGGGCTGGCAAAAAAAAATTGTCGTCCCCCCCCCCCCCCCCCCTACTGACCGAGTTTTGGAAGGCTGGCGAGAAGAAAAAAATACGGGTCTCCCTCCAAGCTCCCCTTGTAAATCCTGGCTAAGCCACTGACACTTTAAGAGATTTGTCATGACTAGCGATATTCATCAGCGTCACTCAGTTCGTGTCACATGGCTAGACATAAGATATTAATAAGTTAGTGAATCAATAAGAAAACCAGTTATATATCGGCTGATATTCTAAGGATAAATCATTTAAAAAATCTATACACTAGACGCATGAATCCACCAAATGCGTCCCATAGCGAAATATTCATAGCTGCTTTGTGCTAAAGCTTTTAATACTGACGTGATCGTATGTGGCACCCACATCTATTAGTAGTTCACCACCCATCTGTGATTGACCATCTATCATTGATGGTCAATTTGGGCTGAAGTTGGATATGTTTATAGCAATAAAAAAAATGCCGTTCCGCATCTAAATGATATTCTAGTGTCTCAATACCTATCCCAGTATTGAAGCAAACAAGTTCGTAAACTATTCATTCTTCTGCGATCACGATGGCTACCATTTGACATTTATGACCTTGTTAATGATGGAGGTCGTGATTACAGATTCACATACAGCCAGTTTATTGTCAGTGGACGTCTAAGCCTAGCAAGCAGATTGGTATGGTATTACCCGATATTTGGAGAGCCATGAAGCCTACCATGATGGCTACACTCTTAGAAATAACAGGTTGAGAAAAAATGAGGGAAAGTAATATGTATCCCTGGCCTTCTTTGAATAGTAAAAAACAAGTTTTATACACTAGTATTTTTTATATTGCTTCCCCCTGTTGAAATGGAGCGATAGGCCCATGATGGCTCGCTTTCACAATTAGACACAGCTCCATTTTCTCTAATTATCCTAAAGAGCAATTTACTACCCGTGTTTTTTGTTTGAATGAGTGAGATTATCAACCTGCACAAATTTAGTCAAGTGATCAGCTTACCTTTTTCAAGGGTCAATTACTGTCATGGCGAAGGCTAAGTCAGTGTAGAGGAGATGATTTTTTTCCCTCTCAATTAAGAGGGTGAGAATATTTAGAGATTCTGGTTGAAAAAAGTGCAATTAAATACTGGTTGTTTAATCTATAATCTAACGTATGGAAAAGGAGATACAATTTATGAGTTAATATAATGTCAAACCAGGGCCCTGTTTCATAAAACCTTTTTATCTATAATAAGTTGCAATTACTGTTATAAGCTACTGAAATCATTGCATCTGATTGGCTGAGAGCAAATTTGTCATAGAAACGTGGCAGTTGTTGTGAATGAAGGGGGTTATGCACTGTGTTAACTCGTCCTTGTTCAAACAACACATGCATCATTCAATCTTAAAAATATAGGGGGACACGGGTCTCAAGAACATTTTTTACGATTTGCCACATCCACGTTATGATGAAACTTTTATTTACAATTTGCAATTTTTACATTTTATTGCCCGGTTCTGACACGCCAACAAATTTGGCGGGCCGATAAAGTGTTTATTTGCTGGTTTCGAAAGTCAGTGGATATTGCGTGTCGCTCTAGATGTCTGATTCTGTTAATAATAACGATATGGACAGGTTACTTTCGGGGGATACAACATTAGTTTCCCTCACTAGAATCGTATTGTCCTCGTCTTCGACTCAGGCAATACGATTCTAGTTCAGCTAGGCAATAAATATTGTATCCCCTCAAGCCCAGTCCTTATTATATTATTATCATCATCCTGCCATTATCATTATAATCATAATTACATTATTACTATAATTATCATTCGTAGTAGTAGTAGTAGTAGCAGTGGTAGTAGTAGTAGTAGTAGTAGTAATGGTAGTAGTAGTGGTAGTAGTAGTGGTAGTAATAGTGGTAGTGGTGGTAGTAGTGGTAGTAGTAGTAGTGGCAGTGGTAGTGGTAGTGGTAGGAGTGGTAGTAGTAGTAGTAGTGGTAGTAGTAGTGGTAGTGGTAGTAGTGGTAGTAGTAGTGATGTTAATAGTGGTAGTGGTAGTGGTGGTGGTAGTGGTAGTGGTAATGGTAATGGTAATGGTAGTAGTAGTAGTAGTAGTAGTAGTAGTAGTAGTAGTAGTAGAAGTGGTAGTGCAAGTGGTAGTGGTAGTTGTGGTAGTGGTATCGGTAGTGGTAGTGGTAGTAGTGGTAGTGGTAGTGGTAGTTGTGGTAGTAGTAGGAGGAAACATGTGCGAGGTAGTGATCGTGGTGATTGGGTATGTGATAAAACCTGAAGTGGCATGCATAAACACGCTCCAACGTGCCGGGGAAGCGAATTTAAGAAAATCATCAAACAGGTTAGTGTCCGCATTCTTCATCAGTGCCAAGAATACGCAATTAATGTTAAAATTTAAAATCCGTTTCTGAAGCAGATGTATACACCAAGTTACGTCTGCTCGTGGTCATATGGATTTCAGAACTAATCTTTAGTTTCAGAGCACCGTAGTAGAGTAATGGGTTCCGTACTACTTATCCTAGTTTAAAAACATGTGTTGGTACACTTTCAGTGGACAATTCGAAAATTATTGTACACACTTCAAATAGGTCTCAAGCTTTTTGGGATATCTATTTTGAACTAACTAATTAACTACCTAATTAATTTTACACTTTAATTACGCCCACTGCAATTTCTGAAGATATTCTGTAATAAATATTACAATAGAACTATAATGGACTATTGCATTTTCTTGGAAAATTAATATTATGGCAGGTATCACAAAATTCAATGAGGCGTTATCTTTAAAAATGTATACAGAGACCAGTCGGCAATTTCATCCCAATTGATAGATCGGTAATTTCCGTAAATGCCAGGCGGGAGATTTCCAGGTAATCATAAACCATTCATACCTTGTCTGTTTTTCGTTTGTTCTGCATGGATATGGAGAAATTGAGCTTATATATATATATAATCATATCGACAGTATAATATTTGAAAGTGTTCTAGATACCGGTACAGCTGTTGCATGACGATAGCTTGAGTCTAAACTGAATTTTATCTTCATTGTATTGTTATACGTGAAAGAACCTTTTCTATATTGTTATGGCAAGAATGAACGAATGGTAATACATGAAAGTGAAGAGTGTCGTTATTGATACGTTGTTTTTACTTTCGAGCGAATCAGATCTGACAACTTAAAGTAATCGTCAATCGAAAATATCGTTTTCTTTCTAATGTAAAGTGAATATCTTGTTAGAGAGGTGACAAATAGAGAGAGAGAGAGAGAGAGAGAGAGAGAGTTAGACAGACAGGCAGAGAGAGAGAGGGGAAAGTGGAGGAGGAGGAGGATGATAGAAACAAAATGAGAAAAGATTAAAAAGAGAGTTTAAAACATAGGGGAGGGAGAAAAAATGATGGAGAGTGAGATAAAAAGGGATAGATAGAAGGAAGGGCAAGACTGAACAGGAGAGGGGAGAGAGAGAGAGAGAGAGAGAGAGAGAGAGAGAAAGTTTGTGTGTTGTCTGTGTATCAGAGACAGATAGACCCAATTTTTACACCGTCCCCCGCGTGGAACTTCTTATTTTATAAATGGTATATTACCCATTAAATCCATTACTTCTGCATTTCAGTTTCAACACATTAATGAGTTTCACAATTTATATTCCATTCACTGTAATTACTCGGAAAATGTGTCAGCGGTCCATTAGACCCAAATGTCATGAAAATTAAAATCGAGGTGGCGTTTCAGTGCCGTCACCAGCTTTTTTCAAGGGGGGGGGGGTGCCTTTTGGAAAAAAAAAAGACAAAACTTACCAACTCCACTTAGGGTCTACAGGGGCGGATCCAGGATTGAGTATAAGAGGGGGCACACAAATGAAGGTTTGTCAAAAGGTAGACCTGTATTTTTTTTGGTCTCGCCAGCTTCTCGAAAAGTCGCTCAGTGGGGGGGGGGGGGGGGGGGGGTATGGGGGTCCAGTTTCCCTCCATAATTCCCTGGCAAGCCAAAAAAAAAGATTTTGTTTGTTTGTCTGGAGGGGGGTGCGTTCGCACCCTCCGCACCCCCCCCCCCCGACGACGCCCATGCGTTTTTCCATTTCATCCAACTCAAATATGCATACGCAAGAAATGAAGGGACATTAATGTGAAGCATTGATTGCAATTTCATTAAAGATGAAAAATGGCCACGTTATGATGTCATATGCTCGTGTACTGTATGCCCAGAGATTTTCAGCGCATTTGAAAAAAGGCAATAAAGGTTGTCCAGGGGAGCGTTTCATGAAAGGAAGTTGTCGGATAAAATATCCGACAACTGTTATAAGCTACTGAAATCCTTGCATCTGATTGGCTGAGAGCAGATTTGTCGGATAAAATATCTGAGAAGTCCTTTCATGAAACGCCCCAGAGGGTAAGAGCTAAAGGATGAAATGAGTGGCATTGCTCTCTATGGATTGTTCCCATAAACACTTGATAATAAAGATATTTGAATTGTGTATGAATGTATCCTGAAATATTTGGGAAAAAAGCATAATGTTTCAAATGAAATGGTTGTCAGTTGGGGTATTGAAAAGGAAATTTGTTTATGTTTTTTCGTTGATTAAAAAAAGGGTTCGTCAAAGCGATCAGTTCATATCTACTCATGATGGACAACAGCGCTTGCGTTCATTATTGTTGATCATAAATTATGTAATATAACTCATTATCAATATGAACATTTTAATTTTTTGTTTCTGATAACTTTTATTATTACTACTATTATCTATTATTATTATTATTATTATTATTATTATTATTATTATCATTATCATAATCATAATCATAATCATCATCATCATCATCATCATCATTATCATTATCACTATTTTTTAGTCATTATTTTTACTGTTATTGTTGTCTTTGACAGACAGAAATTGCTCATGGATCGGCCAAGAGCACGTTATTATTCTACTAGTCCCTTGGAAAAAAAATGTAATTACAGTGACGTCAGAGTGAGCACACACGTGATCATGGTCACTGCCCCCGTGATATCTTTACCATATATGGTAGACCTGAAGCGTGAAAACTTTATATTGAACTGTCTATGAAACACTGTTTGGACCCAGGAATTGGGTTAAAAATAATCCTTTCCCTGAAGCCAGATTATAAATGAATGCGTCAAAGATTAAAATGTCTAAATAGACGTTTTCTCATTAACCGTGCTCAGGTGCTGATCAATGGCAGTGACATACAAAACTGACACAGACTCGATAAAATGGTATTTTACCTTCCAACGTGTGGCGTGCGTCGCTAGAGGGGTGGGTGTAAGCTTGCGGATTTCCATCAGACATCATACAGCCCACGAGACCGACAGTATATTTCTATCTGCACCTATGTATTTCTCAGGATTTTTTTATTAGATCTCTTGAGCCGCCAGTCTTGTGAAATCTATTGGAACTTTCTTATTTTCTATATTTTCTTGTGTATTTCTTTGTTTTATCGGTTCCACGGGCTTTCGTGTTTGTGGTCTGTCGGTCTTGTGAACTTTTTTTTAAATGTCGGTCTCGTGGGCTATCGGTCTACTGGGATGACCCCCTTAAGAGCATAGTCGGGAAATCGCAAAGATTGGTTTAAATGTTTTTAAGTGGCCAAAACATATATTGAGCAATGTGTTCAGCGTTTTGTAACCGCAGGGAAAATGCGCTTTATACAAAATACACTTTCTATTGGATAGGATTGGTTATCAGTTTTTACTCGTGCCGATAAATTTCAAAAAAAAAAAAGGACCTTTTAACTTTGCTTGTTGGAACATTTAGGGAGACAACCATCTACCATTTAAAAATAGCAACGTGCTTGCTTCCGATTTCATGTCTCTTCCGCTAACTCTCTTCCGACTCGGAGCAGATTTCTGGTGATACATGCAATGATTATTGAGAATACCTGGTATTATATTCGTAATCCGAATTGCCTTCTGTGGCTGAAAACATTTCTAAGAAGCTATAATCTGAAGCTGAAAAAGTTGGTCTAGAATTACAGAAACACGTGTTGTATTCACGCGCACGTAACGGTCATGGGAAGTCATTTTTCTGGTGATCGATGATTTCTAAATTTGTTTTTTTTTGCACGTGAGTCAAGATCATGTGACACTTCGTGTGACTCTAAATAACCCAAATGATGTATTGGCAATCAATTTCCTTCAAACTATTACGTGCATTCGTGGTTATACGACCCATGTTCCGGCAACCGTTGCTCCGCGTTAATATCCTACACTCACCGAGTTCTTAACTTCGACCCTGGACAAAACACTATCCCTATAACCCTAACCTTAAACCTAACTTAAAACCCATGCAACCCCAACCCTATTTGAGAAACACCCAAAATATCAACCGCCTACTCCCTCCCGTTTATGGAGTATGACAATTTACAGAGCAGGAGTAGGGGGGGGGGGGGGGGGTATCGTCTACCATCTCATTCCTTCCACCATTCCATCCGGTCCAGTCGAATTAATTTGACCGTTTGGAAGAATTCAAGACAGATGGGGACGAGACGTATAGCCGTTTCCAATTTATACCGAACCCGTTTCGGCTGAAACTGATTTTGTATTTAATGAGTTAGACATTGTCGTGTGTATAGCACAACGTTTGCTCTCACACAGTGGTGTAGCATGGGTGAGGTAGTTGAGGGGGCACTGAAATATTTGGGGACACCGGTCTTTTTCTTCTTTTCCGCAAGACTTCTCTATTCTATGGGGGAGGACGTAACTCAGGTAGCTACGCCACTGCTCACACCCTAAAAGAATAGTGTCAAACTATCTTCCTTATATGACTTGAAGTTTACGAGGGTAAAGGATAAGCCTTCGAACTATTGCTCATAAATCAAGCGATGATGTTTTGTGTGACAAATGTTTTATGAGGACACTGTTTTCCATCTAACTACTCAAAGGCATCCGGAAAAACACCCCAGTGATTGAAAACAATGGTTAAAAGGGAAATATCCCTTTATAGAAAGTTGTTTTGGGGAATCAATGTTTTTCCATCTAAACCCGTAAAAGTGCGGGAAACAATAACGATCATAATAATATGATATCCCCTGGGGAGCGTTTCATCAAGCGTTTTGTCAGTGATTTTTACCGACAACTGTTATAAGCTACTGAAATCCTTGCATCTGATTGGCTGAGAGCAAATTTGTCAGTAAAAATGGTAGCCTAGTCCTCCCTGAGGGCCCTGCAATCATATTATTACCTAGGCTTTACCCCAGCTACCATGATAAGGAGCTCAATCAGTCAAGGAATTTCTTCCTACCCGATATACCCATTTACTTCACCTGGGTGGAGAGTGGCAAATGTTTATAAATGTCTTGTCAAAAGACTTTAGTGCCATTACAGGGATTCGAACCTCGTTCCCTGTGTTTCAGAGTCCGGGAACGTATCCAATACATCACCCACCTCCACAGCACCTTGTAGATATCAAAAGCAGTGGCTAAAGGGGAATTAGTCCTTCGTAGACAAAAATGGCTTGAGTGGAAGCACTGTATTCCATCTTCATAACCTCGCAAGAATGGGGGAAGCATCCAGGTGATATGACATCATAAAACCAGTGGTTACTTTGGCGTATAAATCTCGAGAGCCGGATCATCAAAATGAGAGACCCTGAAGTGAGAAGGAGATCCATAAAGTTTCAGTGCTGTATGTTCGTAATTAAAAGCCAGTTTCTATTTTTTCCTGCAGAAAACATGTAAAAATCATCTATCTGGAAATAGTGACTGATCCAGCGGAGGCTAGAGTCCCTAGTTGGGGCGAAAGAGGAGCATCCCCTCTGTTTTTGTGAACAGCTCTTGTACCATGCACATGACTAGTGAAAGTTCTGCGGGCACCTATCTATTTCAAAATCCTACACACAAAAATGTGGAAACATTAATTAAAGCCAAAATATTAGTAGTCTAAAATCATACTAACGAATCTTCAGAGACAGGATGCTTTTGGAATTGTATGTCATTATTTTAATTTTGTGTCAGATATTCTGAAAGTCGACTACTTTTGTTATGGCATGCCATGAGCTCATGTCCAATGTTCGCACGAAGCAGCTGAACAATGTATGATGTTTATAGAAAGATAAATTTGATTTAATATGCATGTTGCATTTCAAAGTGATATGTGCTCATTGTGCTGATAAATGAAAATTTATGAACATCAGACACATTAAAATAACATTGAGCACTTATCGCCGTAGTATTTGAGGAATCTTATCTTAATAATTCCTCGCGAATAACAACAAATCTTTTGCAAATGGAATGTATTATTGAAACGTGACGAGGGGGGGGGGGGGGGGGGGGGGAGTTACAATCGCTGATTAAAAGTCGGAGTACACTAAAGAGCGATTTATCGTGTCATCTTTTTTTCATGTTTTCCACTCTCTTTTCCTCTTATGCTTTCTGTTCTGATTTTATCTCATTTCCTTTTTCTTTTTGTTGAGATTCGATGATGGGCTCCCACCCGGTGACACCCCATATAATAAAGTCCTTTATATGAACTGGCAATCCTTTCAAGAGAGAGAGAGAGAGAGAGAGAGAAAGACAGAGAGACAGAGAGAGAGAGAAAGACAGAGAGACAGAGAGAGAGAAGGAGGGAGAGACATACAGACAGAGACAGACAGAGATAATAGTTCAGTTGGCTACCCTCTGGGTAGCCTTTTGACAAGGCCTCGTGACTTGGCTATTTTCCTCGTCATGCTGTGCCTGAGATGAGACTAGCCGGCGACGAAAAGAATCAACACGGCGCGCCCGGGTGAACCACAGAACTGTGGGGTGAACGCGCGATCGAGCCTTTTGGAACCTGGGTTTCCATCGTCCGATATGAATTATTCACGAGTTGACATTCGTATGCTAACACACCTACCGAGGATTATCGACCAATCACAACGGTATCTGCGGGGCTTGCTTTCCATGATTGATGTACTAGTAGCTTGACTAGATGAAGGCGAATTTGCATACCAAATGTATGCTGACGTCATGCGAAGATACGTTTGCTGATTGGCTCCTACATATAAGGTAGCAGATCCTCGCTAGGAACAAAGGATAACATAAGAAATACAGGCCAGGTTCCAAAAGGCCCTCGGACTCACGTCGCTCGATCGCGCATTCACCGGCTGGGCGGCTAGTCTTGTTATGAAGCCACTACTAGCTTACTTGCCGAGAAAAATAGCCAAGTCACGAGGGCCTTGTCAAAAGGCTACCCTCTGGGGAGCGTTTCATCAAGTGTTTTGTCAGTGATTTTTACCGACAACTGTTATAAGCTACTGAAATCCTTCATCTGATTGGCCGAGAGCAAATTTGTCGGTAAAAATCACTGACAAAACACTTGATGAAACGCTCCCCAGGTTTAACAGGAATAGGAGGCCCCTTTCTCATTAGTTTATGGTGTCAGCAAAGCACATCATGATGAATACATGAAATCATTCACGTTCACTGGATCTTTGCTCAACATAGCACTTAGAGAAAGTGGATGTATACTGCTACACCTTCCTCGAATCCACTGCTTTTTGTTCACCACGTTAGAGGTACTGTAACATTGTGACGTTATCGTGAAAGAAACTGAAATAAATTATTAAAAAATTTGGTCATTCTGACCTCAGTGCAATAACCCCTAACTTCAATACTTTCACCATAACTACAGGGACCCGTAACAACAGTTCGCTATCAATCGCATATTTGAAACCACCATTATGATTGGTCCAGGGTCAGATTTTTGAACGAGATGTGAATGGCTGCTGCACTTTGTGATTGATTGCCAACCTTTTTTTAACAGGATTAATATCAAAGGGGGTGAGAGGTGCTGTGGTATACTCGTAGTGGATATGTCACCGAGCTGCGGGCCTAGGCAGCGTTTCATCAAGTGATTTTTACCGACAAATTTGCTCTCAGCCAATCAGATGCAAGGATTTCAGTAGCTTATAACAGTTGTCGGTAAAAATCACTGACAAAACACTAGATGAAACACTCCCCTGAAAGGAGTATTCCTTGTTTGTTTGTTTGTTTGTATTTATTTCCGTATTAAGAAAACCACATACATTTCATAAAATACAACGTATACATGAGCTTAAAAAACGGAGGATGACCCAAATTCAGCAGTATTTAAAAAAATTGCCGCTGTTCTTCCTTGGGGTCCTTGAAATACACTGTGCGCTTACAACGATAGCCGGAGCTACAACCGGGTCAATAATTATCAAAGCTTTTTGGAACTGCTTGGAGGTGTTATATAATAATGTAATATATAAGAAAGGAATGTCTGTATCATTATTAAAGAAATTCTGTTTAACCTTGGTATAACATTGTCACCATGCACCAAAAACAAATTTGCTTCGTATATTGAAGCTTTTGGACTGTTTTTTTTTCAATAAGTATTTTTAAAAGTTGGATGATACTTTTAACTCCGAAATGCCTTCACATACAGCGGTAGAATGCTCTTGAGGGTCCGAAAATAGTTTTGTTTATAAATATTTAAACGTGAACATTATTTGTGTCATTTGTCAGGCCTTCCTTTTAATATCAAAATAAGAGGCAGGCGAGCATTACTTCACATTTGTAAAGCCAACATGCAGTCAGTCAAGTCGGGGCGGATCCAGGATTTTGTATACGGGGGTGGGGGGCACACAAATGCAGGTTTGTCAACTTTTGGAAAAGGGAGATCCATATTTTTTGGGTATCGCCAGCTCTCGAAAAGTCGCTCAGTAGAGAGAGAGAGAGAGAGAGAGAGAGGGGGGGGGGGGGGGGGGGGGTTATGGCGACAAATTTCTTTTTCGCCAGACCTCCAAAATTCGCTCAGTGTGTGTGTGTGTGTGTGTGTGTGTGTGGAGGGGTTTATGGGGGTCCAATTTCCCTCCATAATTCACTGACAAGCCCCCCAAAAATTAATTAATTAATTTTTTAAATTGTTCTAAAGGGGGGGGGGGGCACAATCGAAAAAAGGGGAGGGGGCACAATGCATATTTTTCTTCCAAAAAGCCAACATGCAGTCAGTCACGTAGGGGGCGGATCCAGGATTTTGTATAAGGGGGGGGGGGGGGGGGGAGGCACACAAATGCAGGTTTGTCAACCTTTGGAAAAGGGAGACCCGTATTTTTTTTGTCTCCCCAGCTCACGAAAAGTCGCTCAGTAGAGAGAGGGGGGGGGGGGTGGCGACAAATTTCTTTTTCGCCAGACCTCCAAAATTCGCTCAGTGTGTGTGTTTGTGTGCGTGTGTGTGTGTGTGTGTGTGTGTGTGGGGGGGGGTTATGGGGGTCCAATTTCCCTCCATAATTCTCTGACAAACAAAAAGAGAGAGAGAGAGAGTGAGAGGATGAAAGGGAACCCTAACCCTCCCACACCCTCTCGTAATGATGAATGGACTTCTTAATAAGCATATACTTAAGACCGATGCCGGTGCCCCCTTCATGTCTCCACCAACGATACGCCACTGACCAGTAAAAACAACCGGAAACCTTGGGTATGAGCGAACGAAATGACACTAATTATTCATGGTGCCGAATAGTTCCACGCCTGGGCACTCAAGTAAGATTTAATGAGAATGTATCGATGGAGGTGACTGAACGAATAAATGATTTGGTACGGAAAAAAGGTATTTGAAACACAAGGCTGCTAATTAGTGAATTACCAGTGATCTCATTTTGGACGATTCGAGAAGGAAGACCAGGTACTAGATCAATGGCGTATCCAGTATGGCGTCAAGCCGGCGTATGCCCCCACCCCTTCTCCGTTCGAAGGCTCGGGGAGAAAAAAAATCATACAACTTGCATTGGGACTTTGGCTCAAGGGGCTGGCGGGATGCATTACGCCCTAGTCTGGGTATAGGATTATGCCCCCCGTTTAATCATTTCTGGGTACGCCATTGTTGGATGAAAGCACAATATGATAGAAAGACTTTTTTGTTTCATTCCAGAGCGCCTGGATTTTTTTTTTCTTTCTTTTATCTCGGTCTTGATAAAATTGGCTATTAATAAAAGTATATAGATCTCAGTGCTGGTAAAAGTCTTATGATTTGAAATGTATATATTTTGTTGAATTGTCTAATGGTTTAATATATGCAATGACATGGGAATAAAAATAAGCTCCTTCTGTAATATTGTTTTCGAGAAGACTTGCTCGATTTCATTATAATTTTCTTACTCATCTATTTTTATACATCTAATGAAGAAATCGATTGACCGATATAGTTGATTTGTTTTCTTAAAACTTCAGCGTAATTGATTCATGTGATCGAGAGTGCTTTCACCCTGTTGTCTATATTTTTCACATTTTTTGTTCGTGTTTGTTCGTTGGATTAATGACCTTTTGACGCTATGTACTTTGTCTGCAGTCAGTATCATACGTTATCAATCATAGTAGACCAATCTGTCCGCCAAAGTCACCACCCACGACGTCATGTTGCTGTGATAAAGAAATTACCCTCTTCAAAATTCCTTAAACCCCCTTCGACATGTCTCTAGCCGATCAGTTTATCAACGAACACATATCTCATGTCTGGGGTACTGCCCCTCTCGTATCCTGAGCCTATCAGGCGCCGCGCTGGTTTATACAGAAATACAAGTATTTATTTTAAACATCGAAGACTTTTCGTTTTGCGGTCAGCCATGCTATTGAGTCAAGCAATCCATTATCACGTCAATTTTTATAAAGTTCAATATCAAATTGCTCACAGTGACGGATCCCGGATGAGAGTGAGTCATTAAATCAGGTAAGTGCATCTCTACTCTCCCTCCTGCGAGTAAAAATAAAACACACTTTGTCTGTTATTTTTTTTCATAGTAAACGTATTATAAGCTGGGTACCCCTCGATCCACTCCTGCTCCTAATTGTTAAGAGAAAAAATGAAAAATACTTACAAATCCTGAATCCCCTGCATATTCTCTTTAAAGCTTTTACCTTACGTATGTTTATCTGTAAAAGGTGATGAAAAAGATTCGATGGTATAACGGTTTTTGTAGGGTTAAAAGAAAAGTTGGTATTCTTTTAATGGACTATTCCATATTTTCTACTGTAGAAAAAGCAAATACAAAGTAAATAAATCTCCTGTTGGTCATAATTACACAGTGACCAGATGTGTAGTTTAACCTTATACCATGCATGTTCTGATTTACGAAATGATTCCGTCCGTCTAGACGAGGTCTACTCATAAATACATTTACATGTCACTTAATCATGACGGACCTCTATATTTTACGGGGGAGGATTATGGATGCTGTCGACGAAAATCGTAAAGTCTATTATTAGAACTTTGTCGATGGGACATACGTAAGCGCCATTTTGGTTTGTTGACAATATAATATCTATTAGTTTTACCTTGGTAGCTTTAATATGCGCAAGGTAATTACGGAATCAATGGATATAATGTCTGACGTCATAGGAAATGTATATAATGTTTATGATGACGCCAGAATCGTTGTTTATTAAGATCATCATAGGCCTTAGTTCATGGGGGACAGGAGGATACGCCTCTAAGTCTTAAGGTGAGGGGTACATGATATTAAAATAAAGTCTTACCATGTTTTGGATTCTCGAAATAAACAGCTCATTTCCCCATCCACATCTGTCTCCGCCCCCCCCCCCCCCCCCAACACGACTGAATCTGGGAGGGTTGGCGGTATTTCCTAAACCGTACCCCTCGGGAAAGCAAAACTTGCAAAATCTGACAATCAGTTCCCCTGCACCCCATACTGGAGATAGATTTACACTCCCAGAGACCATGCAATCATCATAGAGGTCACTCCTGTAGACCTAGTATCCGAAAAATCTTACGGTCATCGGATGTGATTGAAACAATAATAGACTAGATTAAAACAAAATAAAGCCTAGTGAGGACATGGAGACAAACATAATTATATCGGCCTAGAGAGAGAGGTAGAAAACAGGGGCCGCGCGCGTTTTTGAAAGTGGGGGCTGCAGCCCTCCAGCCTCCCCCCGGTTCAGGGGCCCATGGAAAGGGAGGGGTGGGAAAGAGGGAGGGGAAGATGGGTGTAGATATAGAGCAGAGAGGAAGAGTTAGACGGTGAAGAGAGATGAGAGAGAGGGGAGAGAGAGAAAGAGAGGGGGATGGGAGGAGAGAGAATGTGGAAAGAGAGAGAGAGGGGGGGGGGGGGGGGGGGGGATAGAGGGCGATGGAGAGAATACGGGCCATAATGAGGAAGAAATAGGGGTGACGTCGGGAGAGGGTCCAAGATAGAAACTCAAAGCCCTGTGTGAAATCTTGGTTCGGTAGGTTAACATCTACCATAGATGTAAGGTAAATATATGTTTTTATACTCCTTGCTTCCATACTATAGTATATAGACTAAAACGGGTTTATCTAAAAGTAGGGTGGGCAATAATGATGTCTTCATCTCGATGAATTGAGAACCATCCCCTTCTAATTTGCTTATAAGAGATTTTTTTGACCATTGCAATGTCTTAAAAATGTGATTGCTTTTTTTTTCTTCATTTTTTTTTTTTTTTTTTTTGTTTTGGGGGGGGGGGGGTGTGTTTTTTTAGCTCTTTAGATCGAAACTGTTACCCATATCAAAGAGTTCTGCATTAGCCCGTCGTGCATGTAGTATATTTCAGGGGAGATGGTATGATATATCCATATATTATTTGATCTGGCGCAGATTTATATCTTCATTAGATCGTAGTAATAGATCATGTATCATCAATGTTCATCTCCAGTCTATTTTGGCTAAGGAATGTGAAGTAGAGAGACAGAAGGGCAATAAATTATTCTGATCATTAATCTTCATCTTCGTGATAGGCAGCATAGCCCTAGATTACTAGAAGAGGAAGAATATAACTTGACCTTAGATTAATCATTGTGTAAGACTAAATAAATCACATAATGAATACTTCCAATTCAATACTTAATCTTCTTTTTCAGCTTTAATCCTTCCTGTTATAAATCATTCATGATTTATTCTGTTGCATTTCTTCATTATCTTCTCGTCATTCCTTTTAGTTTTACTTCACTTTTTCTTTATCCTTTCTGTCGACTCTAACAATTTTCTACTGGGTTTTACCCATTTTCTACTGGAAGGATGTATTAACATGATAATATTTTCTTCATTAGATTATCAGTATTGTTGGTATAGTAAAAATCAAAGTTAGCATGTCTCTAATAAGATAAATTTAATTGCATCGTTAAAAATGATCAAATTTCTCTTATGATTTCGTGACCCACGATTCTAGCCATTAACGAGTAGAATAAGAATTAGAATTGCCTTCCATATTACAATAACGCTAATTTTCTAATTTGTTTTTAAAATAGTATAACAAGCAGCCATATTCCTATTCTCAAAACGTTTAGATGGCAATATTCTAAGAAACTAAATAATCAGTCATTAAACTGACTGGGATTATCGCATATCATAATTTGATTTTTTCAATCAGTAATACGAATCTGGGGAAACAATCGATTTCATATTCAGGACCTGTTATATGGAATAATTTGCCAAAAGAATTAAGGAATATAACCGGTCGCAGAAGTTTTGGACGGGCATTACAAGAATACTTAATTGGAGAATACCAACTTGAAAATCAATTTTAGAATGTTCATGAAGATCATTATCATTCATTTTATTTATTTTAAGCTCACTTGATATTCGTTATTATTGTTATTATTGTTGTTGTTGTACTGTTAGCACTACTTTTATTGACTGTTAATAATGTATATGTGTTATTTAAAAAAAAAGATATTCGTTATTATTGTTATTATTGTTGTTGTTGTACTGTTAGCACTACTTTTATTGACTGTTAATAATGTATATGTGTTATTTAAAAAATAAGATATTCGTTATTATTGTTATTATTGTTGTTGTTGTACTGTTAGCACTACTTTTATTGACTGTTAATAATGTATATGTGTTATTTAAAAAAAAAGAAGATACATGAACTATTGATTTATGTAATCAGTTTTACGGGGCTAACCTCGTTATTATTAAATTAGCATATGCTATTTGTTAGCTCCCTTTAGCAAGACGTTATTGTGATATTTACCAAAATGTATGTATCATTCTGATTTTATAATAAACTCATTCATTCATAATCAGACGATTTTATTTGGAATTCGTATATACGGAGTGACTGCATGCGCACTTAGCCATAATTACATTCTCGAAAAACGCGGGAAAATTTCTTTGTGTCTCATTCGTGGATGAGTTATTTATTATCAGACAGTTCATCAATTTCATATTACCAGTGGCGGATCCAGGGGGGCCACAGGGGGCACGTGTCCCCACGGCCCCAATTTTTTTTTTTTTTTTTTTGGGGGGGGGGGGGTGTGTCCCCCCCCCCCCCCCGTTTACTAAATCATGGATCCGCCACTGATTGCAATACATTAATTACGATGCAGGAAAGTTGGGATTAGCTGGACAGTGAACTGGTTAAAATGACTGCTTTGGTGTCATTGTCCTAGTTCCTGTATAGAATAATTGTAGGCATGGACGAAATCAAATTAGGAACTACAGACAAACTGTAACGAATAAAACGGCGAGGTAGTTTGATGAAAGTTTTTTTAGAAGACCAAAAATTTTCCATGAATTTTGACGCATGATATAATAAAAATAACACGTGAAAGAAGAATAAAATTTTAATCATAACTGACTTAAAAGAAAGCATCCAAATTCACTCAAATTATGACGTCACGAAGATTATTCTAATAATCAAACGATGGGCCATTAACGTGACCGGGATTACCTACCCATAATTGGATCATTGCTTGACCACATGCTCTTACCATCGAACCTTATATTCTCGAAAACAAACAAAACGTAAGCGCGTGGGCCCGGCGCGTGGGGAGAAGCGATTTCTGGAAAATTTAATTATTTTAGTGTACTTATAAAACAGAAATAGCTTTATCATTTGTCGACTTGGACCTGAAAACAGCAATCCATTACCTTTATCGGTTCTTCTTCTTTTTCAATTACCTGGATTTCGAAGGATCATTGTGCCGGGCGATGATTAGGTATAGGCCTATTTTGTGTAGGCATTGATCTGTTTATGATTGTGCTGGCCAGTGTATTAATCATTATTCTTTGAAAACGCAATGGCCTACGAATGATGATGATGTGATGGTGATGATGATGGCATGTCCATGTGTAAATACTAGGGGCGTCGTGTAGGGGGGAGTCTGATCTGAATGTGTAGTTTCCCCTGTTTTCCGTGTATTGCTTCATGGTTATAGGAACCTCTGTGAAATTTTCAAAATAAAAGGTGTTGAATCTGCTAAGCAAATTTGTTACATCTTATTTTCCTTGTTGGTATTTTGTTGGCTAAATCATGTCGGGAAATGTGGGTTAACATCCTCCTCTCCAATGTCTAGCAACTTTGCTGCAGTTTATTCTGTTCGCTTTTACTGATCTCTATCATAGGGCATTGTCAGCTTTAACGAGTCCCAATTTCTACCTCCTACTTTCAACGCTTTCTACTCCCCTGCTCCCCCTCTCACTCCCCCCCCCCTCTCTCTCTCTCTCTCCCCCCCCCCCCCCCCCCTCCCCTCTCACTCCCCCTCTCTCTCTCTCTCTCTCTCGTTTCCTCTCCTTCTCACCCATCTCGTTCGAACGCTTTCTAGGTGAAACGATAATTAGTTTTCTGTCATATTGTTTTACTTGACCTAGTTTAATGTTTAATACTTTCATTAGTAAGAAGAAGAAGAAGAAAAGAAAAAGAAGGAGGAGGAGAAGGAGAAGGAAAGCATACGTATATTAAAGTAGAAGTCTAAAAGATTATTAAATAATCACGATGAGCTGAAAAACAACTGTCTCTCAGCAGAATTTGAAAATTCACATGATTGTGTGTCACAGCTATCTTTCAGTTTGAGATGGATCGCAAACTGTATCAATCCATACTGATTTTTAGGAAGAATTAATTCAACGAGGACACCATTTTCATTTGCCCAATCACCTGTCTGGAGAGTGAAGAAGTATAATGATTTTAGCTAATCACATTAACAGGACTGGTTGCCAAACAACGGCTCAAAACATTCACTCTAACGACGAGCTCATGTAGCATCATACATATCACATTTCGGCCTCACTTAAAATGGGGTATCTGCCGATCCATGTTCGAGATTATAATTCGTATTGATTTATTCACCATTAACAGTGCAGTTTTCATGAGGGCGTATCGAGTTTTAGTCTACAATGTTGTCTACCCATCTGCACATTATGTCTATCAATCATGTCGATGTGGCCACCTTTTTCAAAAAGATTATTATTTTTCATTCACACTTTGCAAGCCTATAAAACAAGTACTATTTGAAACGAAATATGATATGTATACACCTAATAATAAAGAACATATTTCAATAGGATAGGCCTATACGTCCATAAAAGCATTAGATAAAACTGTGATAGGCCATTGGGCATGTTAGGCCTATATAAAGACAAACCGTTGGGTATTTTTGCCCAGGCAACTGATCAATTTTTTAATGCCCAAATGGGGATTATAATTGGACAGTAAGGTACCGAGTTGTGGATGGCAATGGCTGAGATGATGAGTCAGTGGCGGATTTAGGGGGAGGGGCACATCCGGCCCGTGCCCCCCTTTTGGAAGGGAAATATGCATTATGTCCCCGCCCTTTTTTAGATTGTGCCCCCCCCCCTTTTAGAACGAAAACCTTTTTTTCGCTTGTCAGAGAATTATGGAGGGAAACTAGACCCCCATAATTCCCCACTGATCGAATTTTGAAGGTCTGGCGATTTTTGTTTAAATTTTTTTTTGTCGCCATCCCACTGAGCGACTTTTCGAGAGCTCGAGAGACCAAAAAATACGGGTCTACCTTTTCCAAAAGTTGACAAACCTGAATTTGTGTGCCCCCCCCCCTTATACAAATTCCTGGATCCGCCCCTGTGATGAGTAACCACTCTCATGTTGGGCCTTGTCTCACTCTTTCTCATTTTACTCACCATCTCACATCAATTGACACAGTATTTTGTTGATTATCCATTAATCCATCCCGTCCCCCACCAAAATGTTATGGCTATTCATGTAATTCATCTAATCAAATTAAATTCATCGATGCGTATCACATCAGCCAGTCTTCTCATCTATGTCTGATTAAAATCGTCCTAATAATTATAATGAACAAATTATTTTTCTTTTCATCTTGCCATCATGTACATGACCAATAGACCCAAACGATGAATGGCACAGGAGTTGGCAAGTAATACGAGCCGGGAATACGAATCGCTATTTGCAATTGATATCCAACAGCACTGAGTAAGTGTCCTAGTAAGTGATAAACCATCATTGTTTACGGACGTGGGCGCAAATCCATTTTAATTTAACCCATATCAGTTCAGAGTCTTCTTAAAGTCTAAATCAATCAGCTTTCCCTCCTCATATTGGCACCAATTATTCTCATTTTCTACTCCTACACAGTTTGAAAGAAGTAATCAATTATACAACATGAACCAATGTGAATGAAAATCAGAAAAAATAACCCCAAAATTGGCAATTTACACAAGAAAATAGTAATTATATAATTTACACTGCGTTGTTTATTATTAGTTATAATTAAATCGCTCTTATCCATAAAGGGTAAAAATATACTGCATTGAAAATAGACTAAACATTTTCAGTGATTTTTGCTCTTTGTAATCAAGTATAATGTGTAATATCTAGCATTCTGGGTCAAAGAATATTGCAAACACGTCACTAAGAGGAGGCACTATACTGCTATAAGGGTTAAAAGGTACCACATATTTAGGAGAACTCCCCACTTTTGTCTTTTGTCTCCAAATACTCTACGCCGCATTTACTTTAAATCTTTAGTCAAAGTCACAGGATTACAACCGCATCTGGGTCCCGTTACATAAAAAAATAGAAATTACAAATTTGAAAAATAATAGCTACGGTACAGAAAACAATATATTAGAATATATCAACGTATTTAATTGGCTATGACCAAATCTGCTTATTGTGGTAATTGATATTTATTCGATTTTATCACAAAAAGAACATTGCTCATGTCTTTAGCGTCCTACAAATGAATTTGCAAGCTTGATCACTTGAAATTCGAAGGCATATTTTTTTGATAGTATTTGGATTCCATGTGTCTGAAAAACCCTGTGGACCGTCTTGAGATAAGACAGGTTTGAATGAGAACGCACATGTATGCCAAACTCATCCACCTATGACAAAAGAAGGACATCATCTCATTCGAACCGTGTTAATTGTGATGTAAGGTTATAAATCAAACGTCTGTGATGGTAATCATGAGACTTTGGGAATGACAGTATCCTGGGTATTGATTGACCAGTGGGTTCATTGGATTGGAAAGGTGGATGGCTTTGATAACAACTGGAGTGGGGACAACAGAAGATATAAACTAGATAAGATAGGGAGAGCGAAAAACAATGGCAGGTAGACTGGGATAAAAGTCACAGAGAGCGAGAGAGAGAGAGAGAGTGAGAGCGAGAGAGAGAGAGAGAGTGAGAGAGTGAGGGAGAGAGAGAGTGAGAATGAATATGAAAGAAATGGAGAAGACAAAAGGAGAAACAATGAAGGTGTAATAAAGAAATGGTTCATTCTCAATATTCCAGAAAGTATCCGTATTATGGCCCTTATTCAATTCTTCGTTCGTCCAAGAATAATAAGCACCGGTACCAGTACCGCGACATACTCCACATTTATCCGCTATTGCACGTTAGGAAGCGACAGGGGAAATCCCCGATTACAAGCATCTAGCAGGTTGAATTTTCACTCAGTTGGCCACTAGTGGGAGCTCTTACTTTTTATTTCTACTCCAACCAACATAACAACACATCTATTACCACAGTTGCTAGTACTACAACTGCCAATTTTGTGTTACCACCACCACTACCATCACCAGCATCATAACCACCATAAAACACCACCACCACCACCACTAATACCATTTCCTCTGCTACCATTTCTTCTGCTACCACCAACTATAACTCTACCAACAGAACCTCCTTAACATCTAGAATCATTCATCATCACAGGTAGAAGAGAATCTGCAATTTGCATTCCTTAAGGTCTCATATCAACATAATCATGAACATAACCATACAGGGACGCAAGTCATATGATTTCTTTTTAAAAAGATTTTAATGCCAGCTGAGTCCACAAAGATTTACATCAGAGCATGAACTTAGTAGACAAAACATTTCAAATCAAATTGCTCTAAATCATAGAAAATCAAATTTAACAAAGAAAGACAACAGGGAGCATGCTTTCCCTGTGTAAAAGGTAGAAAAAAATATGGTCCAAACATCAAAACCACTGCATATCTTGTTGCACTGTACAAATGCAAACAAACATTGTATGTCTGTGTATACAGGCAAATAAAAATAATAATTACATTCTCCTGGACTCCTAACAGTAGATACTTCATAAGTATATTCACCTACATATGTATATGTGGCTACATGAATGTACAACACGATAAGAACTACTTTCGAAAAATAAACTCAAGGGCAATTTCAAAGGCCTATTGTACTGCCCATAGAAATCAGGTTCGGATTATGTAATAAACCATTGTAATGTTCTAAAGGTGATAGACAGGGCTATTGAAATTGTCTTGAGTTTATTTTTCGAAAGTAGTTTTTATCGTGTTGTACATATATGTGTTCATACATTACTCCTAAACAACAAATTTGAATGCTGAGTCATAGCAAAGAATATGGTTCAATAAGACCAAAACAAAATTTGCATCATTACATTTCATACATTGTGTCTCATAAAAAGACATTTCATCTGGCGATACTAACTACCTCCATCATCATAATTGTCCACAGAAACAAAGAATATATTAAACAATCATGCTATATACATGCAATGATGATCAGAACATTTATACTTTGTAGAACATTTGGGGCCACACAACTGTTTGAAACACAATAACCACTGTACATATGAAAGCTTGCAAGCATTCAGAGAATCACCTCTCTTTTGAAATTGCAAATAAAATTCAATGCTTGAAGTGATTAATGAAATGACATGAGGTATCACAGTAACATTAAACATGTCCTGCTATCAACACATTTAATTATTCATCCTTCCCAACAAATTGACTGGCCTCCAACATTCACGAACATATAATCATCCCTTAAGTACTCAGAACTCTAAATCTTGAAGTGGTTCATAAAGACTAGGATACCAAGAAATAGGACCGGCAAAATTACCTTGTTATACCGAGAGTTTGTTATAACAGTGTTCTATATAACGAGGTTCCACCAAACAACTGTTACCATACTAGTGAATGAGGTATTCTTTTGTGTGAAGGAAACAAATGAAAAATGACAGCACATACCTCATTCCACAAATATACTAGTAAACCTGCCAAATGAAATTGAAACTGAAATATAATCAATTTATGGGGGATCATAGGTCAACAGCTCTACTTGGGTAGGCTCAAATGACATCCATTTTTAAAACAGAGATCAATCATAAGCTTCCCCTCTTAAAAAAAAAATCTCACATCTTGTCTCATTTAAATTGATGGCAAGGAAATTATCCCTTTGTTATCTTACTGTAGAGGTCAATGCTGGTTGTATTTCTTTCCATTATATTATCTGCTGCGAGTCAGAAGGCCGTTAACTACCAAGTAATACATCAACATGTACTTTTACAAAGAGTTTAATGCCCTTCTGGTTCTCAGATAAAATACAGTGATCCTCAAATCTTCAGAATTGTCAAACTGAAAATAGTTGGATGTTAACCTGCTTTGGTTTGAATATGTCAAGGCTAAGAATATATTACAGAATGCATCAAGCTTCTCTCATTAAAATAAAACATCTAACTCTTGGTATTACACATATAATATGCTATATCCAGGACGGGCTTCACAGATACGTAATGGTATACTCCTTCAATCAGGTCCACCTCTCTGTATATGGCAAGAGAAAGAGATAAATAATGAATAATAAGGGTACATTATGATGATCACAAAAGGTATTACAACATCAACCTCTTTGACTCTAAATACCATTGATATGCTTATCAAATCTCATATACAGCCCTGGAAAAAAATATTAGACCAGCTCATTTTAAAGGCTTATGTGGGAAGTGTTGGCTACATCAGTAATTGAACTTTCAATCTGATTTCTACTAGCTAAGTCATAATGACTGGATGACTACTCCCTAAAACAATTACTCTCTACAATAACGAACCCCTGGGACAATTATCCCCAAAGGACAAGCAGAGCTAAAAGCATAAAGGCATGCACTCCCAAATGGATGGATACTTCAGATTAACTAACAGAATTAAAATATAGAGGACAATTTTCCTGGGGATTTCTCCAGGGGTAGGAAGGTTTTGAAAATAATGTTCTGACAGTAATGGTCTCTGGGAAAATCATCCAGGGGGTATGCCAGATTGTCATGTTAAGCCATGTTGACTTCTCTAGAGGCAGTTTGTCCAGTTCTTGTTGGAAAATTGCTAAATGTACATTTGAAGATAGCAGCCATGCCTTGTGGCATGCTGTCCATAAGGGGTTGCATTTTTTCTCTTCACAGAGGCTCATTTCACGTAGCTTGAATCTTTTCTTTTTTGATAACTTCAATTTTCTACTGTCTTCAATTTTGATGTCACTTCAAATTCTCTCTGTAGAATCATAAGCAGGCCACAGTGCTCAAACCAAGACAAGTAACACTTGAAATTCATCCTCTCAGACATTTATTGTCTATTATGGGGTCAAAAATCCTTTCTCATAGGAAAATGGGGGGGGGGGGTAATTTCTGGGGTAATTGTCCTGGGGTAATTGTTCTGGGGTAATTGCCCCAAAGCTAATTGTAATAGGGAGTAGTAGTCCATTAATAATGAATTAGCTGTTAATAATCATTTTCCTAGTCCCATAGACAATGGACTTAACACTACCTGTATGCCTCCAAATGCAGCTGGCCTAATAATTTTTTCCAGGGCTATACATGTATGTATTTTATCCTGAGTTCTGGTAACAGACTTCCATGTCAAGAGAAACTCACTGGCTTAAACTGATTGAAAAAGTTCAGTCAGTGACGAAAATTAATGATTTCTTTTGTAAGGGGGGGGGGGGGGGGAGATCACTGCCCCATATTATTTATTCCGAAATTCTATCTTGAAGATTTCACACTATTTATTACTATACTATATGTATATGGAATACTTTGCCTAACAATTTAAAGTGTACCAATAATTTTAACTTATTTAAAAAAAGATATAAAATTCATCTTTAAGTCAATAGCTTGCTTTGTCCTCTTGCCTTTTGCACCGTTTTAGTGTATGTCTTCTGTCTGTTTTGTACTATGTAATGTGACGTCTGTTCTATTTACAACTATGAATTTAATCTTGTTTTGGGGATTAATCTTTGAAAGGCTGCTTTCAGCCTATGTTGATTCCTCCACTCTGTAAATATATTTTACTTATAGTTTCTGTTTTTTTTACATTTGTACATTATCTTATGCCTGTATGCGTTGAAGTATGTAACCTGATTTTTATCAGATTTGTGGAAATAAATTGAATTGAATTGAAATTGAATTGAATCTTCTCAAAGGGTGATCTGACATTCGCTCCTGTGTGCTGGGCCCCATTTCATAAAACTTGTTATCAATAACAAGTTACAATAATGCCACATTTGATGTATTGTAATCTTATATGGGGGAATTGTGCTAAATATCTTTTAAATCGTCTTTTTATACTCCAAAAAACGTGCAATCCGTGTTGTGACAAATTCAGACTATCTCAGTCACACAGATCCACTTTTCAAGAAACATAATTTAATGACAGTTTTTGATATACATAAGTTTTTGGTAGGTACTTTTATGTATTCATATATTAATAATGTATTGCCAAAATTTTTAGATAATGAATTTATTCAAAATAATGTAAAGTATAATTATAATTATAATACTAGACAAATGAACAAATTGTATATACGAAGTTACAAATATAACATATCGAGATGTACTATTAATTATACTCGACCTTTACTCTGGAATGACCTGTCTGAAGATTTGAAAACGTGCAATAATCTTTGTCTATTTAAGAAAAAATACAAAACATTTCTTGTTAATGAATAATAACTTTTTACTTGTATATGCTATTGTACGTGTTGTAAAATCATTGCCTTCCCATGTTACGTTTATGTCTTTTGTAGTTGTTGTGTAGTGTACACCTTTTGTTGTAAGTATTATAGTATGCTTTCTGTGTCGGGATTGACCCTGAAGGATCTGTGGTCCATGTCAATCCCTCCACATTCTGATATTGTTTCAAATGTCTATGAATTTATAGTGTTTTTGTATCTTCTGTGATCCATTATTCTTTGTAATGTTGTATATTTGTATTTTTATCAGCTTTGTGGAAATAACTAAAATAAATAATTGTTATAAGCTACTGAAATCCTTGCATCTGATTGGCTGTGAGCGAATTTGTCATAGAAATGAGGCAGTTGTTATTGATAACAAGTTTTATGAAACAGGGCCCAGGGGTGAATTTAGGAATAAGTGTAGGAAGTCGACCGTGTAGAGAAATTGTTGCCGGAGCTTGTGTCAAACTACCTCTCAAAACTCTACTCACATTGATGAAGTCAATCTCCTCTTGCGTCAGGGCAGCTCTGTGGTACTTGGGATGGAGTTGGAAGAACTCTGGTGCATCACTCCTCCTGGTACTGGGTGGTTTCAGGCTAGAGCTGGAGCTAGGCTGGGGGGTAGATGTTACCACCATAGGTGGTATCACTGTAAAATAGGAAGAATCAATACGTTCCATCAAATTTCTTAAAGACGATTTATTAACACACAATTTTCTGATAGACTCAGACCGTTGTATGAACACTATATAAATGCCAATATTTTATTTGGGAGCTTAACCCCTACCATGCCGTGGGCGGCAAATCCCGCCCAAAAATTTGAGTGTTGAACATTTTGTTTTGGCTTGAAAATTCTTTCTCATGCAGAAACCTGTGTCATAAATATAATGTCTATTCCCATGCAATATATCTTTGCCCAGTTTGCTCAAGAAAAAAGGCACTGAAAGTTATTTAACTCTGGAAACTTTATTTTTGACAACTGCTCAAAATTCAGGTGGCATGGAAGTGGTTAGGGTATATTTGAAATTAGAGCAAACTTTCGATAAGTAACATAAACATATGAACAGTCACAATAACAAAAGGATTTTGGGGGTATACATGTAGCCAGGGCACTACAACGCACTACCACTCAAGGAATATTAGATATCAAATGGAATGTACAAAGATAACATATCCTTCGTATTCAGGAAGGTTTGCTGCATTGCCTGTGAAGCAAGGCAGATACTCTGCTCATATATTTCGAAGAAGCTTTTATCACATTATTGCTACATGTATAAGAGATGTATCAGTGGTAGACAGCTGCTAGAAGGAACTACATGTATAAATAAGCTTCTGATAACCCTCTGGTAACTACATACGCAGCGATATGATAAAATACCACTGCAATGAGGGGACTATACGTGTCCATGCACATCCAATATTGGTGTGTGTGTGTTATTTTTGTTTTAACTAGCATGTCAAGTGGCATGTCATGGCAAAGAAACAAAACGTTCATAGCTCATACAATTATAATTTGGGCATTATGGAAATTTCAAACAGCTACAGATACATTATCAACGCAGATATAGGATGGAGCCTTAGAGCCAGAAGGTAACATGTGAAATAACATATTTATTCCTGTTTGGTTCAAACAGACAGCTAACAAAAAACAATTCACTGCAAAGAAAGGTGGGAGCCAGAAGGCACTTATGAAACTTATGAAAGAGCATATTTGCTGCTTTTTCATACATGTGTGAAACAGACTCACAAAATGCACATAATGATCAACTCAAAACAATCAAGTAAACAGAAATATGATCAAATAAAAAGGCAATGATGTTTAGTAGACTTAAATAAATAAGAAAATAACAATTAAAAATGAATCCTTAAAGGGAAATTAACCTCAGCGTATGAATTAGCTTATTTTGAATGGTGTAGTATATGCCTCTTATTTGATACATGCAATTTCATGTAAAAACACAGGATATAGATATAAATCACTATTTTCCAGCCAAGTTATCGTCTGCTAGCAATAATAAGGGGGCTGCCATTACTTTATGTGTACACGAACATATTTTTCATCCCAAGTAAAATTTCCTTCATCGTTAACTTGTAATTGATTTTTAGAGGACAAATATATATTAGATAAAGTCACATATTCTGAAATGTAAGTTTAGTTTTATATATTTTTTAAAAGGTCTTAATTTGTTCATAAAAAATATACTTCATAAAAAATATACGTCAAGGACGGAGAATTGACGTCAAGGACGGAGACAATCGTAACAATACCAAAACAAAGCGAGGAATCTGCTTTACAGGATGGCTATTAGAACTCATGGGTCGTCAATTATCTAGGCCCATGGCCAATAACAATCGTAATACAATCAGAACAAAGCGACGTATCTGTTGTAAAGGTAGGCTATTATCAATGCATATGGTACCTAATGATCCGTGTCATGCACAAAATGGCAGCCTCCATGGAAAGACGTAGCAGACAATAGGTGCATCTAGAATATCACGTGGGGTTACTTGTCCTTTAATAAAAGGAGAGAGTATATATTCTCAAATACGGAATTATGGAATTATGCTCACTGCATGGTTGAATAAGAAATCTAATATTAATCAAATACATGTATACATTGCAAGAAGATAGATTAACTTTTAAGCAATGGATCAGTTTCAGTCATCTCTTTGAGGACAAATAAACAAGATGATCAATTTTTTAATAAGCTAAAATCTCAATGTGAATACAATCCTGAACTGGTAAAAAATTGGAGGTGAATTGGCTCAGTCGGTAAAATGTCTGCCTCGTCTGCCTCTTGAGCCAAAGATCATGGGTTTGAATCCACCCCAGGCAGATGACTTAAGCCTGCATTGTGTGTTAACATGTCCCCCCCCCCCCCCTCCCCTTCCATCTCATGAACCTTTTAGAGGGAACACAAACTTTAAAATTATTCATGCACAGAAATGAACACAAAACAATTCAATTATTTTTGAAATATACATTTTCTCAACTGCAATTGCATATAATTAAGCTGAACCTCCTTGGCAATTTTTCCTGTGTGCTTTAAAAAAAAATTGTATATACATGTATCTCATAAAAATCATCTGTTTTACGATACAAATCCCGAGAGTTACAAACCAAAATTATCTTTTTTCCTTAAATGAAGCATCAATACATGCAGCATACTATGACAGCCCCCATGCAAATAACGTACTTCAAATTTAAACTTGAAGTAGGTGTATGCATTATGTAAAATTGAAGAAAAGTATGCCCGACTGTAAGTGTAAAAAGTCAAGTGAAAATGAAAAAGAAATGACAAAAGAACACCAAATGGTTGGAAAAGAAATCAATGTAAATGAAAAGCAAAGTATAGTTCTTGAGCAACCTTTGAGGGGAAAAATGAAATATTCTACACATGTACATCACACTTATAAACAAGAGATAGAAGTTTTTGAAAGAATATCAAAATTGCTCTTTAAAGATTCACTCCAAAAAATAAACACATTTTACATCGTTAAAATGTGACTTGACTGTGAATGGGGTTGCTGCCAAATCTATACTTTGTTTTTATTAATGGGTGATATTGTTTTTAAATGTATACCATCAGTTATAGCTTTAGCACTAGAGATGGGGCAAGGTGGAGGGGGTGGCGTGGCAGAGACATTCACAGGTGATATACCTGCACAAAGACAACATCAACACTTTGACCTTTAACATTCTAAAATAATCTTGACTTCTGGTCAAGAGGGAAAGTAAATTCTCACAGAATTATACACTGTATGTTAAAGACTTCAAATACAGGATATCTGCCAAACTTTAGGTAGAAAATGTATAATAGCACAGTATTGATCAAAGAAAGGGAGGAAATTCAAACTAGTCATTCATGCTGCAGGCTCAATTGTACATGTATGTCTGATTCATCATTGTGACTTTTATTTACACGTAAGAGCATTATACATGTACTTCCTTTTACTTATTCACTTCTCTTTTAATTTCCTTCCATTTAAAGACCTCAGCCTGACCCAAAACAACCATATATTGACGTAAAGCTTAGTAAACAAAGAATATAATTACCCTGGTTATTCATAAATTTTTGTCTCCGTTTATCCATAAAAAAAAAAAAGACAATTTTTTTGGTCCGCCCCCTCCCTATGGCGTAACACTGCAGGGGGTCGCTAGACGTGTGACGACATGTCATGTATACAGCTCCGAGTGCGTATACACGATATGTCGTCATCAAATTTTCACCCCCCGCAAAGTAGCGTTCCTCAGAGACGGGGCCCAAACCACCGGGGCTCAACATTCGGGACGCTGTTACTCATTCCACAGGAAACGGAATCTCATGAAGTTGGTTTCAATTTGTTCAGAAAATATATAGCTCCCCGTGGATGAATAAAGGGTATACTTCAAAATTCGGTCAGGCTGAGGTCTTTAAACAGAAATTTACTAGATGCCCTGGTTGGTCTACACTGTGAAATAGTTTTGAAAGACCTGTGTTACTCACTTTGATATTAAAATCAAACACATTTTATACTTTGCACATCAGCACAAGTTTTAGCACATGCATGTTCATGACATTTAGGCTTACGGTTTACAGCTGCATTACGACAAAGGAAAACCGTGACGACAAAGGTCTAATTTTCTTTTGCTGATTTGACAAAAAGTCTGTAAACGATGGCACTTAATACTAGAAAACATATAATATTTGAACATGAATTTGGCTTTACCATACAAATACTTGACGTGAAAATGCTTACCTCTTCTTACACTTCCACCAGCCCGAAATTTAATGAGTGGAATGTGTGGCCGAATAGCCTGCAAAGGGGTTCAAAGAACAAAATGAGGACATATCATCAATGAAACATTTCATTCTGAAGTCCAATCATACATACAATAACAGTAGGATAACCATCATCAAAATTGACACCACCCCACATATGAATGCACCTGCAATTCTGAGAGAGTCATTTTCTCATCTTCCTTCTTCTAATTTGTTGCTCTTTTGTTTCTCCCAATTTTTTTTTCATGAAAGTTTGAAAATACGTGATAATTTTCAGCAAAAAAGGGATTTATATTCAGTACGTTAACCCACTGGCTACTGGATTTTCTCATTCACATAGGCTTAATACAGGGACCACCCAGTTCCCATAGACAATGGGTTAAAATAACATTAACCACTCATAAGCCCATGCCTATGTGGGACTGTGTCAAACATTCACTGTTGCAGTAGTCAAAAATAGACAACAAAATTGCTCTTTGCAAGATTTTAATTAGTAAGGGAGATCCAACCTTAATGGCAAGTTGCTCTGAAAGAAAGAGGAAAAATCAGAGAAGACTCCTCGAACAAGCAATAAGAAACTTATGATTCTTTTGAAAGCTGTAATCACTATACATATGGGAATTTCAAATTAGCTGAATAGGTAATGTCATTGTAGTTGCAGACAACTCCCCCATTTGCTCCAAAACACATTTTTTTCTTCAAAATGTATTACTCAGTAAGAACTTTTTTTTTTATGAGGACCTATAACAATATGCTATCTCCAATATATTTTGAGTACTGCCCCGAGGGTAAAGGTGCTTTGGAGAAAACTGCATATTAATGATATTTTTGAGTACCACAAACTGGACAGTTGTCCGCCAGTATGTCACAATTGACTTACCAAATTGCCCATTTGAGATTCGCATGGAAGTAGTGATCTCGTTTTTCTTATTCCTTGTGTGATTTCTTTCAAACTTTCACCATCCTGCCTTCACACAAGTCATCTTATTACCAAGGCTGGATTGCCCTTTAAATTAGCTAGATTACATGATTCAGGGACTCTTCAACTCTTACTAGATCTATGCACTTATCCAATGAACAAGGTTATAATATAACCTTGTCCTCCCAAACCAATATGGTCATGGTGAAAACACATAAAGGCTACTCTCTACTGCTATACTACTGCCAGCAACAATAAACAAATGCAGATTTCCTCTCTCCACACAGAGAGGGCAGCAGTACAGAAGGATCAGGGGGTTGTTTCATTAAATCAACTCCATGACAGTCATAACTCTTGTCGCGATCTACGGAATGTCATGGACTTGAAAAACTGTTTCAGAAAGACATAATGAAAACTCAGTGATATCGATACTCATCGGCTAAAAACCATAGTCTATAGCACAGTCCATTGGATTTATCGTCAATTACCCAAACAGACTTCGAGGTTCAGTTTTCCGTAAACTGATCTATAATGTCAAAAATTTACATGAAAAGATGTGTTACTTATGGTATCTTAGAATTTATCAAATTGAGAAATCTTGAGGATTCTCATTTGTAAATAAGAGGATACCGTAATTGACTAATTATGGAAAGAAGACCCAAATCGTGTACACTTTAGATAAAATGATTAAATCAAGATATCTCCTGACCAAATTCTTAATATTCATTTATAAAAAATACATTATAACAAAAACATTAGTACAACTATTTTCTAAGAGAATGATAAAGGAATGTGTTTGGAGATCAGGAAATAAATTCTCTTAACTTACATTTTCATATTTTTGCAGCCCATAGACTAACTAAAAGCTGGCTTGTGATGATGTTCTAAATAGATATGACAGGTTTGGAGTACCGACAAGTCACTTGTCAGGGAAGTTGTCGCTGATCTTCGCAAATACGGATTTGTGAAACAGTTAGCGGACAAGTTGAGCGACAGCGTTGAGATGTCGCTGATAATGTCATTATGACGGCTTGGTGAAACGACCCCCAGAGCTAGATACAAAGAGTCCTGACACTGGAGGTCGCTTCTGATTGGTCAGTCATTTCATGGAGCTTCCAAAAGTTCCCTCTCATAGAGAATGTACTTTAACCTCTACCTTGCCACCCATTCTGTACATTCTCCCCTTGTCTAGCCACCCAAAAAAGGCAAAGTCAGACTTTAACTTTCATGCATGTTTATCACCATTTTATCATACCTTCTCTTCATCCTACACAATTAATTTCTACACAAAATATATTCTCTAATACATCCTTTCAATGAAAACATTAAAAGTAATTCCTTTTTCCCCCCCTAAATTCACAAACTAAATGATTTAGAGCATGTATAATAGGAATGTTCCATTCAGGAAAAATAGGGGTGTTGCATTAGCAAGTTCATTGGACCAATCCAAGTGAAAAATAGGGGTTCTGTCAGAAACGTACAGAGGGGCTAGCATTACAAAAAAAGTTCCTGTTTATATGTAATCTGTTTTGTGTCTGTAGTCTATATATATGCTTGTCTTGCTTTTTATGATTGTCTTTTTGCCTCTGACGAAGATTCTGCTAGGATCCAAAGCTCAGGCCCCTTTTGACTCCAAAAAATAAGAAGAATAAACTAGAATTTAATTCGTCATGAGGACGAATTAGGTGGTCTGTCTTTCACTTTGTATGATCATGATTGTAATCAGGATGATCATAATAATGGGGAAATACTATAAACTGAAGATAGGAAGTCAAGAATGCCACGCATGAAAGTAATGATCATGACGGTGATGATATTATATCATCACCATCATCATTATATCATCATGACAGTGGTGATAATAATGAAGTTGATGATAATCATCATTATCATCATGAATATCATCATGACAGTGATGATGATAATGATGTTGATGATAATCATGATGATGATCATTATAATTATCATCATAACAGTGATGATGATAATCATCAGCATCATCATGAATATCATGACATTGATGATGATAGTGATGCTGATGATAGTCATCATCATGAATATCATGACAGTGATGATGATAATGATGTTGATGATAATCATGATGATGATCATTATATCATCATGACAGTGATGATGATAATGATTTTTATGTTCATCATCATCATCATGAATATCATGACATTGATGATGATAATGATGTTGATGATAATCATAATGATGATCATTATATCATCATGACATTAATGACGATAATGATGTTGATGTTAATCATCATTATCATCAACATCATCATGAATATGATGACAGTGATGATGATAATGATGTTGATGATAATCATGATGGTGATAATGATGATGATGGGGATAATGATGATGAACATGACTGCAATGGCAGTGACCTTAACCAATGCCAAATATAAAAGAGAGATCACATTTTGTTATGAAGATACGACCATAAGTTGATTTTTAAAAAAGTTGCTGGAACTTGACGTTATTGGGACTGATGACTGACTAAAATTTGAAGATAATTGACGAAGCCAATTTTAAGATATCAAATAGCACTATTTGACATTGCAGGATACTTGGGAGATAAACCCAATAGCTTTAATACACGACAGGGAATCACAATTTCCATAGGGTTGTACACAAACTACTGCACACTACTTTCCAATAGACAAAACACGCAAAATAAGGCAGTTTAGTACATGGTTTGTGATTGTATATGATATAATAGTCGAAGAAGATGGTAAAATGAAAGGCAAAACGAAGCAAAAAAAAATTTTTTTTTTAATGGACCCACCGGGGATTGAACCTGGGTCACCGGAATGGGAGGCAAGTGCTATAACCAATATACCAAAATATTTCCCATAGAGATAACACGTAAACGAAAAACGGGATTCTCAAATCCCATTTTGTAGTTAAAAATTGGGGATGATCCCGACATCTGATCAAAAATTGGAGACCACATTTATAAAAGCTTATAGTCTCAGCTACAACATATTAAAATCTGGAAGAAAATGGACCAAAAACAACTGAGATACAGCTCAGAGAACAATGTCATGTAGATTCATGATTCGAAAAAAAATCATCTTCCATAGACATAACACGCAAATAGGGAAAATTCTGACATGGCATCTTTAATTGAAAATTTCACTGTGATGACGTCATCAAAATGAAAAATGGTGGAAACTGATTTTGTAGGAAATTGCCTCAGCTATGACATATCAAAATCTGGGCGAAAAACGACCAATAATTACGAATCTAAAGCCAAATTTGCATAAATGTGATGACGTCAAAACATGAAAAATGTAAATTTGGATTTCTGGTGCCATTTTGATGATGTCATAATGTTTATAAGGGTCAAATGATACATGAAATCATATCTATGATTCATAACCTACCCAAAGAGGAAAAAAAATTGGGGGATTTATGGACTATTTAAAGAGCTAGAGTGAATTTTGCATAGGCATGTTTTTGCACGTTTTTACGTTATTTTCGCCATAGACGCGCGCACAGATTTTGAAGTTTGACGCGCCCGTACGACCTTATTATTGATTGAAAATGATTCCAAATTGATGGAAATGATGAAGAAAAGTGGTAGGATTGCAAATCAATTGAAAAAAACAGCGTTTTAACGTTATTTATGACTTGCGCGCGCGTTAAACGTGCGCACGGACGCTTACGCACGGACATTTTTGAAATGCTCAAAATGACCTGAAACGTGTGCAGACTTGATTATACGTGATTTTGAGCATTTTTAAATTTTGACGCGCGCGTACGCGCACGTTCTGACCTCTAGATGACCTGTGAGGACATGACTTGATGACCCGTCAAGTGAAGTTTATGTGATGTGAATATAGTTGATTTTTGATGATCGATTATGAAGATATAATCGATCTTGAAAATTTACAAAATGGCGTCTTGATGACGTCACGATGACCTGATGACCTCCAAAAGCTTAATGGATCATGTTCATGATTGACCTCATACATGACATGAAACTCGATGATATTGACCTGGCCGATTTTGAGATTTGGTGGCCACAAGAATTTGTTATAAAAAGAAGAAATAAAGAAATAAAGAAAGAAAAATCTGACAAAATTAAAAGGAGGTCTGTCATAAATGACAGACCACCTAATAAAGGATGATATCATGTATCCCTACAACATATACCTATTGTTCAGTTTTACAGTCCATTTTGAAAATGCATTCAAGTTGATAAACATTCAGGGAGGTATTACAGGGAGAAAATCTCAGCTGAGAGTTTTCTATTCATAGTGTCCATCCAGACTTGAACTTGTCTTTTCTTTGACAAAAAGTCTTCTCAGAACCCTGCCTCTTTGTCCTATTACATAACGCTCATTTGTTCCATTTCCTGTAGTAGAAATGCCTATAGGATGGAGTTTTTGTATTTTAAGCCCAGGGTACTTTCTTTTATGTATTTACTACATTGTGATCACAGCTTGTATACAAGTAGGAGAGTGGGATTATAATGTACATTCAAAGTTATAAATGTTTTGGGAGAGTAGAAATAAAATATACATATATATATATGCATGTATATATTTCACTTATTACTCAGGGTTTTTCCCCCTTTCATTCTAATATCAGTTTGTCAAGATATAATATTGGGTTTGTGAAGAAAAGTTTCATTTTTTTTTGAAGGGGGGTGGGGGGGGGGGGGGGGGGGGGTGGATATAAGATATCATTGCTTGCAAGAGGGGCAGGGACCCGGGCTGGAGCAGGCTCAGCCTGAGGGATGTCACTCTCTTCCCAATCACTGTCTTCTGATTCAGTCTGCGACTCGGAACTTATGTCCATACATAGGTTCCCCGTCAAAGTCTCCATTTTCGCTGACATTGTTGGCAACATAGAGATCATGGTATAGTTGTCGTGCTTCATCTCCGTCATATACCTTTAGCGGTTGTTTTCTGGTCATGGTTGGAGCATTCGATATCAATTAGCGCAAAGTATGAAGGCTGGCTGTATTATCTGACGTCTGCTTGATTTAGCGTTTTGGTTTTCGCTGGTGCTCGATGCTGCGTTCGATAGCACTAGCGAATGGAAGCGGTAAATATACAGCGCACGTAAAGGACCTTTGCTGCGCCCAGCGAAGTGTAATGCATTCTGGGATATATTTTCCGTGCGTGTGAGCTCAAGAAAGTTATCGTACTCGTAGTCGTAGAACATTATGCCTCCGTGATCTCAGTTACTCTCGTCTCGATTTCGATTGCGACGTAGACTAATTATTTATTTAGTCTTTTTTTTACTGTCGGCTAGCGACAGACGGGTTGCCATTCTCTGATTGGTCAGTTAAAACAGTGCGATATACGTGTGCGCTGTGTGTGTACGTTTTTTTTACACCAATTAGGATAAAAATGTGTGCCACTGCCAGAATTATGTACTTCCAGATTATTAAATATCCAGTGAATATACATGGATGAACCCATCGACTAACGTTAGATCAGTTTACACCCGAACTTATTTGGATTTCACGTTAAGACCACATCAGCAAGCAATGGTCATATTGACCATTAGGATCATATACATGTGTGTATACTGGGTATTGGGGATACAGATGTAATTTTGTTTGAAATGGAGGTTTTTGTGGGCAAACTGATACTTAAGTATCACTCTTTAGATTTTACGTTATAAGTTCGTTAAGATACAAAATGTAGAAAGTTATAAAAACTTACATTTACAGCCTTGTTTTTCGTACTTGTTACCCACACCTCCATACGGATGACGACTGCTCTCAATATGTTGCGCACTAGTGAGGCCGCTCTACATGGTTACGCACCATAGATACGTACGCAGAATGTTACGCACACAAGCTATTCTACGAAGACCTGGAAGGGCCAAACTGACGACGTAAAAAAACTAGAAATGTGCATTCCTCGTGCCGCGCAATGCGAAATGTATCCCCCGGCGCTGGCAGCGATTTGAAGGAGGGACAAAGACCCTCCCCCATCCCCTCCCTCAAACAAAAGGATGGTGTAGAAATTGCCGCCAGTGGCCCGGAATATTGTCAACACCAGGAGCAGCATTACCAAAACGATTTGTGTATATTAGAGTATAATGCATTTTTATAGAAAATTCGGAAGAAATATGACCTCAGAGCGCACATAAGACATCCACTAAAATATGACCTTTGATCCTATGAAAGACGGAACACTAGAGGCAGCACCACCAAAAACTGTAGAGGTGTAATCTATAATGGACCTACATACAAAATTTGAATGAAATCCGTCAAGAAATGCAGAAGTAAGAGTGCACAAAAGGGACAAATGAGCTTTGACCCTATAAAGGACGGAACAATGAGGGCAGCATCACCAAACAGTAAAGATGTGTAGATTATACCAAGATACATCTCCATACAAAATTTGAAAGAAATCCATCAAGAAATGTGGCCTGCAGAGTGAACTCACGCCAGCATCCCTTGAAGTATGACCTTTGACCCTATAAAAGACGGGACACTGGTGGCAGCATCACCAAAAACTACAGGTTTTTAGATTACACCAAGGGACACCTTCATGCAAAATTTGAACGAAATCCGTCAAGAAATGCAGAAGAGTGCAAGAAATGGAAAAATGACCTTTGACCCTATAAAGGACGGAACAATGAGGGCAGCATCACCAAAAATTAAATATGTGTAGATTATACCAAGATACATCTCCATACAAAATTTGAATGAAATCCGTCAAGAAATGCAGAAGTAAGAGTGCACAAAAGGGACAAATGAGCTTTGACCCTATAAAGGACGGAACAATGAGGGCAGCATCACCAAACAGTAAAGATGTGTAGATTATACCAAGATACATCTCCATACAAAATTTGAAAGAAATCCATCAAGAAATGTGGCCTGCAGAGTGAACTCACGCCAGCATCCCTTGAAGTATGACCTTTGACCCTATAAAAGACGGGACACTGGTGGCAGCATCACCAAAAACTACAGGTTTTTAGATTACACCAAGGGACACCTTCATGCAAAATTTGAACGAAATCCGTCAAGAAATGCAGAAGAGTGCAAGAAATGGAAAAATGACCTTTGACCCTGTAAAGGACGGAACAATGAGGGCAGCATCACCAAAAATTAAACATGTGTAGATTATACCAAGATACATCTCCATACAAAATTTGAACAAAATCCATTGAGAAATGTGGCCTGCAGAGTGCACTCGCGACATGTCCTGAAGTATGACCTTTGACCCTATAAAAGACGGGACACTGGTGGCAGCATCACCAAACACTATAGGTTTTTAAATTACACCAAGAGACACCTTCATGTAAAATTTGAACAAAATCCGTTGAGAAATGTGACCGCCAGAGCGCACACAAGAGTACACACAAGACATCTATCAAAATATGACCTTTGACCCTATAAAAGACGGAACACTGGGGGCAGCATCACCAAAATCTATAGGGTTCCAGATTTTACCAAGAGACACCTTCATACAAAATTTGAACAAAATCCGTTGAGAAATGTGACCGCTAGAGCGCACACAAACTTTCCCCAAAAATATGGCCTTTTACCCTATAAAAGACGGAACACTGGGGGCAGCATCACCAGAAACTATAGGGGTCCAGATTTTACCAAGATACACGTCCATAGGAAGTCTGAAAGAAATTCGTCGAGAAATGTGACCGCTAGAGCGCACACAAGAATGTGACGCGGCGGCGGCGGCGGCGGCGGCGGCGGCGAAACGCTGCTGAATCCAAAGTATCCTCCGGCATACTGCCGGGGGATACAATAAGAAATATTACGTACGTACGTAGGATGCGCGCGCCGGTATTCGGTCATATTCCAGAATTCGGTCACGCAGCTCTTTGAACAGCTGTGAAGAACTCATGAATAATTTTTGAGGCTCGAAATCTGTACATAACAGACACATGAACAAGGTACCTCTAATGTTGAAAGCAATTCAGGTCGGACGCCCTGGAAAAGATCTCCAAATACCCTCGAAACTGGTCAGTGTTACCCAAGTTTCCGCACTTCCGGGTTCCATATGTAGACGCCTATGGTGAAATAACTATGTGTGCAGGTGCAATGAATTTAGTATGTGTGTGAAGAGGAGCTTCCGGGTCTTCCCTCTATCGCAGCGAATTTGCAAATGGCGATCTCAGCGATGAGCAAGAGAATATATACCTCACCCCTGCCATTGAGATGGCGCTCTTCCAGTATTCGGTCAGGCAACATTGAGTGCCTTGCGCCAACGCGCTTTGTGTGCAACTTGTCGCTTTGCGCTTCGCCGACGCGCTTTGCGCTTTGCTGACGCGCTTTGCTCTTTTTAGAAATACATTTTGTGCATTATTTCTGACCCTAGAGCTTCGATTTGTGGATTTTAATGGATAAAAATTCTCATACATTTAAGTATGAATATATAGAAGCCACAGAAAATGCCTAAAAACGCAGAAATGTGACAAAAATGGTTATATAACTCTCCCGAGATGCAGCGCACTATCGCGTGACCGAATTGTGGGCGGCGCTGACCGAATACTGGGCGGAAAACTTCTCCTTCTTCTGTCAGCGATATTTTTTGGGGTAAGTTTCCATGTTTTAAATTATTTTGATAATTATTTAAAGGACAATTTTGCAGTTCTTTTGATGGTAGATTGTCAATTTAAAGAGATAGGTATTCATATCAGCGGCGATTTCTTTTTAAGTGACCGAATACCGGGGCGCGCACCCTACGTAATATTTTTATTTTTTTATGTCGTCAGTTTGGCCCTTCCAGGTCTTCGTAGGAGATCGACGAACCGATCGCGCCGGTACCACTACGAGCGCTGAGGGCTCCTTTCATCATAATCGTGAAAAATACGAAATGGATGCTGACGGGACAGTCTCGATAGGAGTTATCGACAAAAAGTACCCAAAATCTCAGGAAACCCTCTTCAAAGGTCACAAAACAAACTGGTAAGTTTTAATCATCTATTATTCAACATTAAGACTTTTAAGTATTTAGATTTAAGTAAACTGCAATATATGAGTTTCACTTACGGTAAATATAGCCAAAAATGCACAGTGATGCAGTTTACATGGTTTAGCAGGTATGGGATGTGTGTTGGCTGCATTCCTACACAGTCGGCAATGGCGTGTAGCTATGAGTGGTTAAGACTGCCCACTCATAGGTACACGCCATTGCCGACTGTGTAGTAACGCAGCCAACACACATCCCATACCTAAACTGCATCACTGTGCATTTTTGGCTATATTTAATTGAATATAATATATTACAGTTTACTTATATCCAAAGAATTATATTGAATAATAGATGATTAAAACTTACCAGGTTGTTTTGTGACCTTTGAAGAGGGTTTCCTGAAATTTTGGGTCCTTTTTGTCGATAACTGCTATCGAGACTGTCCCGTCAGCATCCAGTTTGTATTTTTCACGATTATGATGAAGGGAGCCCTCAGCGCTCGTAGTAGTACCGGCGCGATGGGTTCGTCGATCTCCTACGAAGACCCGAAAGGGCCAAACTGACGACGTAAAAAAAGAAAAAATATTACGTACGTACGTAATAATTACTACGTACCTACGTAATATTTTTTATTTTTTTACGTCGTCAGTTTGGCCCTTCCAGGTCTTCGTAGAATAGCTTGTGTGCGTAACATTCTGCGTACGTATCAACGGTGCGTAACCATGTAGAGCGGCCTCACTAGTGCGCAACATATTGAGAGCAATCGTGATCCGTATCGTATGCAGGTGTGGGTAACTAACAAGTTCCAAAAAGAGAGCTGTAAATGTAAGTTTTTATAACTTTCTACATTTTGTATCTTAACGAACTGATAACTTAAACTCTAAAGAATGATACTTAAGTATTAGTTTGCCCACAAAAACATCCATTTGAAACAAAATTACATCTGTATCCCCAATACCCAGTATACACACATGTAGGCCACTCCCGGGTACATTTCTGTAAAATAGTTGGTATTTTCTGTCGCATGTACTAAAGGTATGGGGGAAAAAATAAGATAAATATTTTAAATACTTGCTTTCAAATTCAGCCCTTAAAAATCTCACTCCTACCTCAAATGGCCGTTAGGAAGAACTTTTTATATTTTCAGCAAAATCCAAAGTCAAAATCTTGTCCAAAACCGGAGAAATCCCCGCCGATTTGTTTCGCGATCGCGTGTTGTTTACAAACTGCCGATGTCTTAGACTAAAATCGGCCAATACAATTTTTGTCCACGAAGAAACTCGGGATCGCAAGCGCACATCGATCTTTACGATCGCGCACACAGAAAATCGGAACTTTTCCGTGTACGCCATAGGGACCGAATTTTTGAGGACAAAACTCTTTTGGGGAGATGTCGGCGCCCGCGGCGACCAGGAAATGTACACAATGACTCCGATAGCTCGTTTCGCGAGAATCAACAGTAAATTACGGATTTGATTTTTGAAAATATCTTTTCCAACATTGGTGAGTTGAATTTATTGTATTTCTTGGATATTTTGGGGTCGGTTTTTGAAAATTAAATGCCGATTTTGAGTGAATATTGGTGACTTTTGTGCAGTGGTGTTTTAAAAAGATGAGGTGTATGACTGCCTACATTATACACACGAAGTATAGGAATGTAGCTATGAGTGATGTAGGCATATATGATTCTAATGGTCAATATGACCATTGCTTGCTGATGTGAGACTGCCCTCCTCCATCCAAATGAACAAATACTGGGTGAAGCAACATAAATTTGATCGTATGGGGATGAAACAAAATTAACCTAGCATGAACCGCTTAAAAACGCAGTATTTGTAACGAATGAGGTACCTCAATACGACTGATAGTATTCCTCATATATCGGAGGATAAAACTGTGACAGTAATTGGCTATGAATGGGAAAATACGATGCTTCCTTACCTGAACTACTCTGTTGGCCGACATTTTTAAAAGCCCAAAAGTGATGAGAAAGAGCGCCACCTACGTTGATATATTTCTACGGTCCACACGTACATACGTCTCACAGAACTCCAAAAGACGTAGAAGGCTCATACCCATTCACAACGCACATATTGCCGTATCGCCGTAATACCCGGTGCAGGATTCGCTCGAGTGCACACGCCGCCATATTGCTTAGTCTTCGATCTTTTCTAACCCACCAGACCGTGTGCTTATTACCCGCGCCGATGAAATCGGCAGGGTTATGTAAAGGGCTCCGTATGTTTGTTTTTTTTTTTTTTTTGTTTGTTTGTTTGTTTGTTTGTTTGTTTGTGTACAAGATAACAAGAGAACGGGTGAACGGATTTGCACCAAATTTTCAGGGAATGTTCAGAAAGTGACAGGAAAGAATCGATTAGATTTTGGTGATGATTGGTTGACCCCTGCAAATTCTGTGTGACCTTGAACTTTTGACCCTGTAGTAAAGTATAGGAACTTCAGTTCAGAGAGTGACAGGATAGAAACCAGAAAGTTTGATGACCCCAAACTTCGCCTGCCGATGCAGAAATATTTTGGTCAATCAAAACACTCATTACTTCGTCTCACCAAAAATCTATTTCAGGTTTATGAATTTTAGAAGACTTTTAGACCCATTATTTGCTATTTCACTTCAAATCCGCACGAGCCTGCAATGAATATTCAAAGCCAACGTATCCCAGCAACAAGGGATTTTTCGCGCTTGAACTGTACTCTCGTTGCGAAATTGAAAGCGGCTAGGTATACGGTATACGTATAGCCTAGCACGTCTAATTTCTCCTATTTCTTATCTTCTGTGCATTTCTGTTTATTTTCCCCGGTTCTTTCCACTTTGTTGTGGAAGTTTTTGTGATATATTTTATCCTGGTGGACGTGTAGTACGTGATTTTAATTGTTTTCGGTGAAAATCTGGTGCGTTTGTTCGACGTGAGTGAGTCTATCGCACTCGCGAGTGTTCGCGTGTGTTGATCTGAGTGAGTGGCTGAGTAGCTGTAGTGTACGTACACACAGCACTGTCGCGAAGTTCCTGGGGCCGGCTGACTGTAGTACTGAGTGAGTAAGCTCTGTGCCTCGCATGCACGTCATTTTCAAGTCGAGATCCAACTTCTTTTGTCGTCATATTTATTTTATCCAAGCCCGATGAAAAAAAAAAACAACAACCCGAATTGCAATGTAAAGATAGAACATGAATACATTTACTAACACTGACATGACTGAACCAAAGCCGTACGCAGCGGGGGGGGGGGGGGGGGGGGCAGTTGCCCCCCCCCCCCCCCAGAAATTTCAAAATCATACTTTTTTTTAATCGAGTTTTAGACTTCAAGTTATGGGTTCCTTTGAAAGCGATCATCTTGCCCCCCCCCCCCCCAGGAAAAAAATTTCTGCGTACGGCCTTGGACTGAACACTGAATACAAATTGCTAACATTTTTTTCCTCACCACGCCACGCTCTCTGACATGTCTAATCAATTACTTTTAGGGGAGGGATGTTTCAATAATAAAATATCTTTTTCAGAAGAATTTTTTCAAAGCTATGACCTGGATATGGCAAAATTTATTGGGGGGGGGGGGGGGAGATGTGCCTCTTGTTATCCCCTTTGAATGGCTACTGCTTACAAAAATAATCGCAACAAAACAAAACCTATTGGGTTAAGGCGTGGGTCTGCCGCCTTTGACGGCCTTTCTAGTTTATATTATACTATCGGATCTTCTTTATCGAAATCATGGGCCTTGTGCCTTCATCACTTGAAATTTTGAAGTTGGCTTTTCCACTGAAGTTCAGCTGCTCTTTCATACATGTATAAGTAACGTCAATTAATATCATGTAGGCCTACATTTTAGGGGGAATTAGGGGTCTCTTTCGGACACACATACGGTTAAAATTCTCTTAAAGGAACTACAGCGTCTAGATGGCCTAATTTTCACAATTGAGCTCTCTCTCTGTAATTTTTCCTCAAGAAAAAGAATTTGGCAGTCATTTTCCATGAAATCCATCCATTTTTTAGTAATTAGGGAATATCTCATTGCCTTGGGAACGCCCCTTTTAAATCGCCATAATCGATTATGCTGCCCTCTGTTGGTGTGACGTCATCTAAAGAACTTCGCCCCATAGTCTCTGTATACGACGTAATGTGAAACGGTTATTGTGATCACTTCATCACAGATTTTGATGTCCCAAGTGCATGATTACCTCGGATTTGGGATTTTTTACATATGAGCAAAATAAAAATTACGAATTTTGGTTAAAAAAATGGATTTTGGTTGAATTTTACACTAGCTTCCTTAACGGGCCAATCACAAAATAGCATCACGGCTGATTCCAGCTAGCTGCGCGTGCGCAGAAAGCCTGATGTTGTTGATAGTACGTCGACCCTCGATCAGCTGTTCGCCAGTTTGTCAAAGTTTTGTTTTGACTTTCGACTGCTACGGTACTCTAGCTCGTTTCAGTCGAGTTCGTTGAGTATAATTTTCACATCACTTCAGACATAAACGTTGATCTTACAACCATGGCGTCTTCCCAAGACACAGACTCTCCTGGAAGTGATGATTCAGGTTCTGAGATTTCCTATTCGGACTCGGATTTACCACAGGGCCCGAGTTCCCCTGACGTGAGCGAGCAAAGCCAAGAGGGTGAGGAAGGCCAAGCCGCCGGGCTTCGACCCTACCGCTTCGAGCCAGAAGTCGAGGAGGGAGAGGCCGACGCTGCCCCGATGGCAGGCGTGGATGGTGAGGGTGAAGACCCAGAGAGACGTCTTGGCAACAATATGTGGTGCGTATCATTCACTATCAACTATTCTTTCATGTTTCAGAATCAAATAAATGAACTAAATACCCTGATTTGTATCTAGTACTAGTAGTACATTTTACAGTTTATGGGCTGATGGGGAAATTAGACTTTTACTCATATTGATAATCATAATAATTTAGTTTATGATAATAATAATATGAATTATCATTTTTGATCCGCTTGCTTGTCCAACACAGCAGCCCAAGCTTGCACACCCCACCCAATATTGAGAAAGCTGTGCAGAGCATTGTGTCGGTACATAGTTGTCGACACGAAGGACCCCCCCCCCCCCCTATAAAAAAATCCTAGCTAATACTACTAGTATGTGCCACTGAGCAAGTACTGCGTACCACTACAGCTTAGGCTTAGCTGACCAGCCACCACACGAAACATACGGTGTGTAACGTACGTAGACCTACACATACTGTACCATGTATTTATACAAAGTTTGAAAATGACAAATGTTTACTAATTTAGGGTCCCTTTTTTTTACACAATTTTGCAGGTGCTCATGCAGTGGAAGGTGTTTTCCGATGGCAACTGTGAAGGAGAGTGTTTGTTGCAAGGAAATTCAGCGAGTGGTTGACAAGATGGACAGTTTTGAAGAGGAGCTAGATTGCATCACGCACCACCCTGGATTTCCATCAGGCTGCCTCGACCGATACGTCCTCGAGATTGCGTACTACCAGTACAGAAGTCAGTATAGAGGAATGGAGAAGGTTGATGCCTCAGAACATGAGTGAGTTGGTCTTTGTCTGAAGTTTGTCATACTGTAGTGTAGGCCTAGCCCATGAGTTTACTCTTTCATTACTCTGGCATGAAGTAATATTGTATTGAAAAGCAACACCTGGATAAATTTCAATATCTTTACTCTGAAGTTTTACAAGATACTCAAGTTATCTTAGAAATTGAATGCATATTGTTTCAGTGGCGTAGCCAGGGTAGACTGGCAGGGGCAGAAGGGGGACAAGATTTATTTCATGGGGGCAACCGTACTGACCTGAAAATTTTAATTTTTTGAGCGTGCAAGCAAACAAAAAATTCATATTTTCTTTTTAAAAACAGCCAATTTGATGTATAAAAATAATTGGATTATAATATGGAAAATGATTAGAAAAGGTTATATTTTGGTGTTAATCCCCCACTCATCTTGTCCCCATCTGGCTACTCCCACTGTGTTGTGAATATGGACATGAGTCAAGTTGATTGTATTTCAGTCATAAAAATGTCAATGTTTTTTTGTTAAAAAATATCCTTTCCCCTATTTTTTGTTCCCCCTCTATCATTCAGGAGGAACCGACACGTCGCTTACAGACAGCTGGTGAGGTGGTGTTGGCAATACTTAGGAAGATCAATTCGTGTACCCCTCCCGTCGTGTGCCGTCACCAAGATTAGAGAGGCTTTTCCATCCGATGCATATCAAGGATTTCAGGAGCCCTAGAACACTCTGGCAAAAACCCTTTATTGCTGTTTCACAACATACATGCATACTAAAAACAAATTATTTTTCCTGGAATTTGAGACAATACAGTCGACTTTCAATAAAATGAACACAGATTTAACAAAATTCCCAGTACATCGAAACAGATTTTGAGTCACATCGCTATTCAGGCATGTAATAAAATGTCCACTTATTACAACATTTTGTTATAGCAAAATGAAATTGATGGTTCTGACATCGTTAGAACGGGAGTCAACTGTACAAGATGGGATTATGTTGAGCAGCCTAACTTGTTGGACATGCTGTAAACTGAAGTGTATAATGAAATGTAAATAAAAGACGTTTATCAGTATTAACTCCTTCCCAATCGTTTACAATTATTTGTAATTTGTAAGTAATGAAATTAGCCTAATAAAAGTCCAAGGGCATCAACAGGTTTTCAACAGTGGAGGGGACAGTATGAAGGAGGACTAGTCTGTCCAGCATAGGGTTTTGTAAGGTAAAAATCAAGCAAAGTACAGTATAGTACATTGTATTTACTGGCGAGTATAAAATTTTGTTCATGTTCAGTGGCGTAGCAAGAATTTTAATATGGGGGGGGGGGGGTGGATAGGCCAACATCTTTTGTGAACTGACAACCAATATGCCAACATAACATGATGCTCTGCGCAGACAGGTTGTTTCTACCAACTGACTAGGTGGGGGGGGGGGCAATTTCATCAGATTGTGGTGTTTGTGAGCGATCAGAAAATTGTCACCGGATAGAAATGGTGTTTTATTTTGTTAGCACAATATCACCAAGAATAAAAAGCCTCTAATTACATGTTAATTGACCTCTTTGACATTTGACCTTACACCTTATACCCCAAAGTCTGATCAATTTATCTCCTAGTCATGAATACAAAATAGTTGAGATATGGTGATAACAAAGGTAAAAAAACATTAATTTCACATACACCTGTCACCTTTGACCTACGTGAACAAAAATCTTATCAGTTCGTCTCATTATGGTGATGCATACTAGTTCCAAGTTTGAAGTTAATGGATCAAATAGTTCTTGAGAAATCACGTAAATTCAGAATTGACCTCTATGACCTTTGACCTACTCTCCCAAAATCTAATCAGATCTTCTTCCTATGGTGATACATACTAGTACCAAATTTAAAGTTCATACCTCATGAGTTATTGTTAGAACGAGAAAGCGGGACGGACGGACGGACAACCCGAAAACATAATGCCTCTGGCACCATCTTCGGTGGGCGGAGGCATAACAAAACAATGTTAGGCCCCCTACATTGAAATAATGCTGAGACATATCAATCCTTGTTGTCATTAAATCGGCTTCTGTGTTGTTGGACAAGTTCTTCCTTGCTGGGGTAATCAAAGCCACTGGTCAAAGGAGGAGGTGCTGCTCTTTTCCTGGGTGATCTCTTGTTCTCCTTTGTTCGCTTCACAACCTCTTTTACCAACTCTGCGACGTATCCTATAGAAAAAAAGATGAGAAAACACAGTTACAAATATATTGCACGAATTGAAGTGTGTTAGGAAATGCAGCAAGCATAAGAGTTCTTCCAGAATGCAAGTAGGGAATAAGCGCAGGCAAGATCTAATTCCACAAATATGAAAAAATCAAGTGATGTTGCATTTTCAAGTGTGTACGAAATAAGACAGTGTCTTATTTGTTTTACAAAACAGCTACTAGAATGAAGATAACAAATCAACAAAAATGTCTTATTTCTAATTTCACTAGGCTCTGAAGAAATAGAAACAAGTAGCCTGGTGCATGAACACAAGGGTACATTGCATGCTCATTGTGATGTATACATGCATTTATAAGTAAATATTTCTTGGTGGGCAATCTATGTTTATTGTGTTTGCTTTTGCAGGGTGCAGGCTAGTATAATATATTGCATTGTCTACAAAAAAAATAACTTAATTTGTTAATGGTAATTTTTCTGTTGTATCCAGTGCTCAACAAAATTTTCAAAGCATTTGGCCAGAAGGGCTGCTATTCTGAATGCAATAATATCATTTTGATTCGTTTATAAACTGTCAAATACTATCTTTTTTAGCATTTTGACTCAAGACACTTTAGAGATATCCATTTGAAAGCTCATGAAAGAGAAAAGATTTTTGTGGAATTCGTTGGCACTTGCCCTACTTGGCAAGCAGAAAAAAAAAATGTTTGAGCCCTGTATACCAACTAACCAAAATCTCTTGGTCCTTTCACTTCGGTGACTGAAGCCCTCCCAAGCTTGTATTTCAATTTCCTGACCTTGTAAGCTTTCTTCCCGGACTTTGTAGTAGCCTGCGGGCGATCAGCGTTCCAGTTAAAATGGATGGCAGCAAGATGAACTCTGAGAAAGGACAGAGAATCGTGTCTTTGAAATAATCTTGTTAAACTTACCGGTATTTAAAACAAAACTAAATTAATTCTCATGATTTGTGTATGTTTTGATTATATTTATTTTTGTCCACACTCCACACACATATGGCAATATGATAAGGCAATACGAAGCTTGATCTTCACCCCAATAAGCCAGTTCGGGGTTAGCGCATGGTACAAATGACCCCAAATATCCACAGATATTTTAGACATGGAGGGTCCCTTTATGTGCACTTCAGAAAAATAACTCTGGGAGTGATAGAGGTGCCTCATGAATAGCTTTTGTTTCCCCTTTAAAAAGAATACTTCCACCTGGATATCATGGAATGCACCATTAGTGCATAATTGAATAATGATTACATGACATTCATGAGCACATATCGAATATTAGTGTCAGTGGGTTTTAGAATTTGGTACAGATGACCTTAATCTGCTCATGCTCAGATTGCATCTCCGAAGTGGCTTATTACTGCAGTAAAAGTAATCTTACAGGAAAAACAAGTAACTTTACGGTTGAAAAAAAAAAATTGAAGAGGAAAACAATAAGGAAAAAAAAAAGAAAACTGAAGAGAAAAAACAAGGAATTTTATATTAAAGAGGAAAATAAATAAAGCAAACAATACTTACCTACTGAGGATGCCGTGATATTTGTACGCCTTCATCTTTGGCGCAAACTGATTGATCACATTGTGAAATGATTCAAGGGCGGAGGTTTGTTTGTCATCTGACATTTTCTTGACATCCTTCAGTAGAGTCCCACTGTTTACTATGTCCTCCAACTTCTCACATACATATGTGCCTGTAAAAAGGAAAAGTTACTATTTAGTATCGAAGGATTAAATATTTGTCATTTTGTCATTCATACACTTAAAAAAACAAGAAAAATATTTAAATTCCTGCACTTCAGTAAAATGTTCATATGAGGGTAAATTTAATCTCCTATGTAAACAAATAACAGGGCGTACACAGGATTTTCTTACCCAGGGGACACTTCAAAGTTTTTATGATAAAACGGTGCATCCATCAATGGGTATTTTTTATTTGTTTTCAACTATGGGGGGGGGGGGGGGGGGGGAGGGGGCGGCTGGCCTATATGCCACCCTAGCTGCGTACAGGCCTGAATACAATTCAAACACTTTAATCATGAACAAATGAAACAATTCAAGCTACAATTACCAGGTTTAAGCCATTTTTTTTCTGTCTCTCTCCATCCAAGCTCCCGTGTAGACATTTGGGAAACAGCTCGCTGTGTACCTTCATGAACACCTTGTATATGATTGGACAATGATCTCCACTTGGCAATGCGCAGCTCAGGCTGATCCACAGGGTCGATGATGCAGTCCAATAGATATGATTGCAGATGCTCTGCTCCCACTGTCCGACCACTTCACATCCTTTCTTCTGGAAAGAGCATGGATCTTCTTCCTGATGCCTAATACAAATAATGAATATGGGAAAATATAAGATAAACTCCAATTGTACAGAACTTTATTCATCTCACAACAGCAACAACAAAATTCCATACTAATGGCATTTGGTATTCTCATATTTTCTTTCTGACATACTAAATTAAGTACACATCACACTGACTGATCAGACAAGAACATAAATTACCTTTGGCAATGTGCCATACATCAAATTGGTGATCGATCCCTGGAGTGGTCTCCCGAACATACTTCGCTAGCTGCCTATGACGATCCGTAATGAGCTTGCCAATGACCAGTCCAAGATCAGTCAGCTTCTGATTGACCCTCTTGAAGCCTTCCAGTTCCATATGTGAACTGTTCTTGACCTCATTGCTCTAAAGAAGGAAGAGATAAACAAGAATTAAATTTAAAAGGTGTAAAGAAATATTTCATTTTTCCATTTTTTTTTTAAATTTAAAAAGTGAAGGGTTATAGTCACAATCCTGTGAATGCTTTGTGAACTGAAAGTCCTCAGAATAACATTTCGATTGTGAAAAGAGAAGCATTTGAATGAAGAAAAAAAATAACTTGCATAAATTTAATACAGCGCACTATCGTTGTAAAGAACACTGCTATATTTCTGGTCCCAAATTCACCAACTCTTTTGTATTTTTTTGTTTCTGCAATCCTGAAATAATAACATTTATTGATAACAAAAGTCTTACTGCATTACATTGCCCTTTTAAATGTTGATCATTGTTATTGTATTAATTATGAAAACTATACTCTAGAATTTTTACAAAAGGGAAAATCAAACAATACCTGTACAAGTTGAAGATCAGTGATCTTTTTGCTATGCAGCTCTATGGCAGAATATGTCCCATACTTTGCAGAGAAGCCTGGGCTATCTGCCCGCCCATCTCCTCCAACTGTAATGGGAGTCCCTCTCTCCTTCAGCTCGTTCTCAAGTTCCAGCTGTTGGGATTCCCACACCTTCTCGATAGACGGCTGCAAAAATTTTCTCTGGTGAGAAAAGAAAGTAGAATCTTCAATCACCGCTAAATGGAGAAATTTCATGAGTCGAAGTGCCTGGGCGGGACCTGCTCCAGCAAAAAGAATGGCCGCAGATAAGAGGATATTTCCTGCTGGATATCTCCCATACCAGGGCTGGCTCTGCCAGGAAAACTGTGCTCTGCATGTATTACACTCTCTATCAACCTTGAGGTGAGTTCCCGTTACTCTCTTGGTCAGCTCCACATCTCCAGAGCCACATGTCTCACAAGTGTTCATCAGTTCAAGTAATTGTGACTCGAACACAATATATTTGGTGTCTTCATGGGATGGAATGTCTCGTTGCTGGAATGGTGCCTTTGCTTTGGTGCCAGTCCTGCCAGACATAAAGAACAAAGAAAAAGTAATAAAACACAAATAACAAAAGCCTCTGTACACCTGATCCGTAATT
>CM046860.1:2291109-2609265 GCA_025617745.1 Heliocidaris erythrogramma | reverse complement strand
ACTGATATTTAACACTGCAATAATCAGTTTCGCACTTTTTTCAAGTTGTCCCTATCAAGTAGTTTATGCGTTTCAAAGTGTTTTAATTTGTTCAACTTGTATTTTCCTAAAGAATAATCATATATGCTTTGAAAAGTTTTCTACCCCCTTCCAATGATGAGATTGACTGTATTTGACATACATGTACCTTTGACTCAATACAACACACATGACATTACATTTAAGTGCAAGTCCAAGAAAAGGCAAGATGTTTGGTCATTTGATGTCACATATGTTAACAGTATGCTGCCTATTGGAAAATGATCATATACTTATATCTAAGGTACCGGTATATTTTTCCTTGGTAGTTTGTCTCATCCCAGCTCTAGTAGGGTTTTAAGCTTGACATTGTGATCAGGTAAACTAATACCTGTGCTGTAGTCAATAACATACAGGACAGAATACCTTGGACTGGCCCTAGTTCAGCAAAAAAGGATCCTGACAATATGATAACTTGTGTGAAAAACATTCAAATTTATTGCACAAATATTTTGCATGCTTATTTCCATCACATTGTAAGTACAGAAAATTGGCAAACAATATACAGTGGAACCTTACGGTAAAAACACTCAACACTGCTGTTTATAATGAGGTTGTTATACTATTAATACATGGTTGGGAGTGCGTTGGTGCGATCTGGCAACACAATGGTTTTTATTGTGGTGTACAAAACGCGCGAGGCGCAAGCTTAGTGTGTTTGACACCTCAATAAAAACCTGCGTGTGTTGCCAGAATGCACTAAAGCACAAACTCACAACCATGTATTAATAGTTTTATAAAATGGGTCGGCAATGTGATTATGAAGTCTATAAAAATGGTTACGAACCCCATAGAAACCAGGGCCCGTAACTAGGGGGGGTTCAGGGGGTTCGAACGAACCCCCCCCCGTTGGCGAGCAGAGGTCCGCTTAAAAAAAAAGATAAATAAAAAAAAAAAAGAAGCGAGGGGAGAGATGATGGAAAGGGAAAAATAACGTGATAAAATATCGGTCTTTCCGTCTATTTTAATACATTTCATTTTGATTTGTCCCGTAACTTCCTAATCTGGCAAATCTATAATTAATCAATGTCGTCTTTCACCATTCATTTTCGAATTTTGTACATTATGCCATGTTGCAATCGATTTTCTTTCAAAGCGTCATTCAAAGAATTATTCAAATTCGTTGTAGTATCGCCCCTATCGCCCCAAACTGGCGAGCAGAAATCTGCTTGAACAACAACAAAAAACAATAACTAGGCGAAAAACATTATCCAAAGTGACATCAGAATAGTGATTTTTAGGTTAAATTATTAAAAACATATCCATACCAACTGGCTCCGATAGGGGAGGGGCGCACAAGAGGGTCACGTGAAAGGGGAGAGAGAAGGAAAGTGAAGTGGAAAATAATGTGAGATAATAAACGTTTCCAGTCGGTTTCCTTCAATTTGAACCATTTTTTTATTTGCTATTGTCCTGCAACTTAATAATAAGGCCTAGATAATATACGTATTTGCCATTCATTTATAAAGAGTTATTCAAAATCGTCACACGCTCGTTGTAAGGTATTGTCTATGTGACGAATGTGAATGACAATTTCTTGAAATCGACTTCCCAAATATCCATATTTGATGATAAAATTTTGCAGCGGTTGCGGTCGGGGACCAATTCGAATAAAATCTGATGAAAATGAATGGAGATATGGAAAAGAGTGAGGGGTATTTAAATGTGTCTGTTCACTTTAAATGAAAATTTTTCCCGCTCTCAAGTTGCATGGAGTACTCCTGGCGGACCCGGTCTAGTCATTCAGGCCCTTAAATTATGACCCTCTAATACAGCCTGTTCAACCGGAGTGCCATGAGAGTATTTTTATAAAAACATCGACTTCTTGGAAACTATAAATAAGAAATAACAAGATGCCCCAATATAACACTTGGGGTGTTTTGGAAACATTTGGGAGATAGTAAAGTGCGTTTTCGTCGCTCTCCTCTCTGCGCTCATTCACAAAACTCTGAAACGAGATAGTTTCAGGCAGCGAGGTCCATGAATGTTATTGCAATATTCAGGCACGTCGCTGCCCTATCGCCATGGCACCCGAATACTTGTTAGGTTCACTTTCTTTATTGAAATGCGCTACAGCAAAGTAATTAAAGTGCATTTTTCTTCGTTTTCTTTCTTCGCTCGCTCGCTTCGCTCGCTCGCAAATCTTAGAAAATGAGATAGTTTCAGGCAGCGAGGTCCATGAATATTTCCATAGGATGTTATTGCAATATTCAGGCACGTCGCTGCCCTATCGCCATGGCACCCGAATACTTGTTAGGTTCACTTTCTTTATTGAAATGCGCAACAGCAAAGTAATTAAAGTGCATTTTTCCTCGCTCGCTTCACTCGCTCGCAAATCTTATAAACGAGATGTTTCATGCAGCAGAGGTCCATAAATATTCAATGTTATGACAATTTTCGGCACGTCACTGCCCTATCGTCATGGCGCCCAGATATTAGGGTTGATTTTCTATAAAAGAACAGCAAAGTGCCCCCCCCCCCCGTTCGCTTCACTTCCTAAAAACTTTATTAATTCCTGCATATGGCAGCTATAGATGACCGGAGATATAGCTTTACATTTCACCTATTGGTGACTAATGAAATAAAATTTTGCCATTTAAAAGTACATTTTATTTTTTTCTCCCGCTCGCTTTGCTCGCTCGCAGTATTTGGAATCCAACACAGTGGTAGTATATGTTCGGGCTTCACATTTGACCCACCCCCTGTCAAATTCTGACTACGCTCATGCCCATACCCTTGTAGGGGCACACCCCCTGACCCGACACCCCTACTCTGTCGCTTCGCTCCCTCAGAAAGGTCCACTTTTTCCAATGTTGAACCCCCCCGCAAAAATCCTAGTTACGGGCCTGGAAACACCAAGAGTCGCAGTCATGGAGGCTGCCATTTGATTTCCTGGATGACATCACAGAAGCGCAGCCAACAAAAGTCATGCGCGTTTCAGTGCGCGTATGTAATCCCTGCGCTAAAATGACAATTAAACTACGCAATTTCATTGCGTTTTAAGTTAGCTCAGTCGTGCTTTAGAGCCTTTTTGCCATGCATTATCACTTTTTTTTGCACGGTCACATGGTGTTATTTGACCAATCAGGATGGCTACATCCTTGAACCCGTTTTATAAAACTCTCTTTATAACAAGGTGATAAGGTAACTTTGCTGGTCCCATTCCTTTGCATCTTATTGTTTTTAGCCTTGATATAACAAGATTTCCATATACCAAGGAAAGTCCTCGGTCCCATGGAGTTTGTTATAATAGGGAGCTTACGAAACGGGACGGGAGATTAACAGGACAGAAGAATCTTGTTTTCAAATCATTACGTAAAAGTGGACGGCAACGCACTGCACAGTGTTCACGCCCTTAATCGTCAGTTATACAACTACAATACGGCTTCCCGGCCCTCTGTAGACCGGATGTTATTTCGCAAGAGAACCGTCCTGAAATTAAACAGGACGGAGAGATACTCGAACTGGCGCAGGCGCACACCGATTTTTCGCCCGTCTTCAAAGGCTCCCGTCCTGAAATCGTAAGCTCGTTTTCGTAACTTGATAGAAAAACAGACAGGAGAGTGCGAGGACCGTCACGGTGGTTAACTCTCCCCGTCTTGTTGCTCTCCCGTCCCGTTTCGTAAGCTCCCTATTGAGGTTCTACTGTACAACCTGTTCTATACTTCCCACTCAGTTGAGAAAGGAAATTGGTAAAGGGTGGTTTGATGAAGTGCCCCGAGTTTATTTTATTAAATAAAACAAGTCAAGATGTGTAATTATTTTTATTTAAATTAAAATTTTATTTTATGAAAGTTAGGAAGTACAGAATAAAAATCTGACAGATGGAGGTTATTATTTTATAATACATTCAATTTCTCAGCACGTCAACAGCAATAGGAGCATGGTGGTATAGTGGTTTAATCCTTTTCATTAATAGGTTGAGGGTTCCTTCCAATTCCGGTCCATTTTATCAGAATAACTCTCCAGACTCAGATGAAAAGTTAGCTTTGGTAGAATTTATTCCTTGACATGCACTCTGCACCAATAACAGCTGCCGGAGCTAAAAGCTAGGGTAATAATCCCCAAAGCATTTTTGAAATGCAATGCATAAGACTTGATATGCTCTACTAGATGTATTAAAGTCATTACTTTCTTTTCCAAATGAAAAAGTTTGATTTGTTTGATGTCATCTTTTCTCTGTTGCTGATTTGCAGTTGACCATTTTTTCCAGAGCTGTAAAGTAGTTGTATTTGATGTCATATTCCATATCGTACCAGTAGTTCACTGCAAATATAGAAATATAATGACGTCAATAGTTTAGGAATATTTATGTTGCTTTAGTCCATGTTTGGTGGAGAGTGTTCAATTCTTTTACACTCTTTGCAATGAAACAGAAAACTCTTCCCATATGGCACAAAATATCATCACAACTGATTAAAATTCTCCTGTCATTTAATAACAATTATGGTCTATATGTCTTCATTTTAGATGTTCATATGTGATAAAATACAACATTCAAATGTGTGAGTTTGGAAGTTCAGGTCAGGAGAATTTATGAGGTTTAACCTAAGCTTAAAGAATACAAGAGTGATGAAAAAGATCTGGAAGAAAGAGAGAGACAATGAGTTGGACTCACTCGGGTTAAACAATGGTGAAACTAAGAGAGAGAGAGAGAGAGACATACAGACAGACAGGGACATGGTGAGAAAGAGAGAGACAGAAGTAGCTGAAATAGCCAGGATATTAGAAATATATAATGGGTGGTAAGTGAAGGGTAGAGAAATATAGTTCTATACAGTGTACAGGCACAACAGCTCAAGTGATATAAATTTAGAAGCATAAAGGCCTGGTTCCATTTGACCGATAATTAAATTTATACATGTAACTCTAAATTGTTCTCGATTCGGTCTCTTGAAGTTTATATGGAGAAGGTATCGGATATCAGTGTTACATGTCCCATCTCCAGTGGCGGATTTAGGGGGTTGGGCACTCCCGGCCCTTGCCCCCCCCCCCTCTCCCTTATGAAACCAAAGCATACACTGTGCCCCATCCTCCCTGTTAGAACTGATGACCCTTTTTTGTTGTTTTTTCCTTCCTTTATTTTTTTTGCTTGTCAGAGAATTGTGGTACATGGAGGAAACGGGATCCCAAAATGGATTATATATAACCTTTTTTTATTTTTCTTGCTTTTGTCAGAAAATTTACTGAGATTCATGCCCCCTCTCTTACAAAATCCTGTATCTGCCCCTTCCCATCTCAACACTTTATGCTAATAACCCTTCAGCATTGATTTTTCTCAGGCTAGTGGCATCGCAACACTGATATCCAATACCTTTTTCCACATAAACTTCAGGAGACATATTTAGGAACGACTGTTTTTGGTCAAACATGACCAACCTTTACATGAGCCCCACTTACCAGCTATAGTTTGATCCTCTTGGCTAACATGATGGAACCATAACGAAGGCAGGTATAGCATCTCACCAGGATGAACGGTGCATCTGATCTGATCCACCTTACCATAGTCTGGGTATCTAGCGAGGTCAGGGTTCAAAGGGTCGATGGCGATCCAAGGAACGGTGTGACCTTCAGGGTCAGGGACCATCTGGAATTCACCGTCTATCTCCTTGTAAGCTGCTTGGGCATAGTTTCCTGCACAAAAAGATGATAAAAAAGGAACCTCAAGGATATATGTATTTATACATGTATACTGCATTACATAGTACGTAAATACAGAATATGAATATTAATTGCACACCTTGGGTGGTAATCTGAAAAGTAGGTTATCTTTAAGTTTAATGTTATCAACCCTTTCATGACAGGAATTATTTCAGGGCTAAATTTATCACATTTTGTTCTTCAAATCGGCAACAAAAATATGTTGTTTTTTTTTAATGCTACATGGTTCTAATAAAATGTGATGTATTTGAAAACAACATACATGGTGAGGAACTTTGCCTAAAAGTGAGAAATTTGCCAATTTTGACAAAAAAACAATGATTTTGAATCTCTCAATGTGTTGCAAATTTAAGGTTTTCCATTAAAGGTCCCCAGAAATCCAAATGCAAGTTAATTTCTGTTGATGTGCGGGCATGCATACAACTCATATTTTGTTATTAAAACATCTAAAGATGTTTCATAGATTTTTAAATATTTTTTGAAATATTTTTTCCTAGCCTCTTAAGCTCCACCCCCAAAAAAAGCTCCAGATCTTATTCCCGAGATGACATCATCTGTCAATCATTAGTGAGCTAAGGAGAGAAAGTGGTATGTAGCTTTGCCAGAGATAACCATCTGTTCTAATGGACCATACAATGCCTACATAGGAGTTGCTATGCCAGACATGCTGTAGCATCACCACGAAAAGAAGGGTAATGAGGAGGTATTGTTTGAAAGCATGCAATTCTATTGTGAGCATGTGCTGAGTTGGGGGAAGTTACATTCCACTCTGTATTGTAGAATGTTAGTATGGCTGACTAATGATTGGCAGATGATGTCATCTCGGGAATAAGATCTGGAGCTTTTTTTAGGGGTGGAGCTTAAGAGGCTGGGAAAAAATATTTCAAAAAATATTTAAAAATCTATGAAACATCTTTAGATGTTTTAATAACAAAATATGAGTTGTATGCATGCCCGCACATCAACAGAAATTAACTTGCATTTGGATTTCTGGGGACCTTTAAGCTTATTCTCCTTTTTAACATTCCTTGCATCAAACGCAACATGGTCATGCAAACAAACAAAAATGGACACAGCGTATGGAGAAATTTTTGCTCTTTCTACTCCTGCAACTGGTATACTTTTCAGGGATCTGAATCAAAAGTTATTGAGACAAACCACAAAATATGGTAAAGTGTCTCAAAAGGGTTAATAGGCATATATAAAATGTTGAAACAAATCTAAATCAGGACAAATCATTGGTTAATTTCTGTACATAGTTCCTGGCTGGGATTTTGAACCCTCAACCGCTTGAATAAAAGTCAAGTGAATGAACCATTACACCAAGACATTAGCTTTAGGACTAGTTGTCTCATGTGACAACTGTAAGTTCAAAAGTTATCTAGATGCTTATTTGATAATAAATAAGATTTACCATATGGTATGAATGGTCTATCTGTTGGTGGATGTAAGATGAACTTCTTTGCCCCTTGGATGACACAGTAAAGGTTTTCATAATGATCCTTGTGCACTAAACAAAGCAGGAGAACAACAGAGTGTTAATCAGTGTCTTAGCTATGAGAGAAAAAGGGCATATGCCCCCCTCCCCCCATCAAATCCAAATAGAGGGGGAAAAATTATAAGAGTCCCTCCCACACCCTCCTTTTGAATTATGCATTTCGTGTACTCAATTAGACCGGTAGGACCCCCCTCCCACACCCTCCGTTTTGACTATGCATTTCATGTACTCAATTAGACCAGTAGGACCCCCCCCCCCCCCCATATGCCTGGAATCACATAGTGCCACTGGTATTCATAGTTAGTATAAACTTGAACTATCACACTATGTCCCAAGAAAATCATGGTGTACAATCATCTTTATTCACTGTAGCATAATATCTTTGAGATTGTACATTATGAAGAAAAAGTACAATACAGCATTGACACAATTACATCACAAATTTATATTTGTTTAAAAAATCTTTTACAAGTATTCATTATTCCAAAAGAAATTATTGGTTGATCATTATCAAAGCCATGGAATATTGCACAATTTATACAAGCAAAACTAAATCATGTGAATAAAAAACCCCAGAGGTTCCAGCACATTATGATAAAATGTATGTGTGACACTGGTAGTCTTCAACAGATTTTAGTCTACTCACTAGACGTTACTGCATCATGTCCACCCATCCAAAAGTTGACAGCATCTGGTTTTTGTCCTGAACATAGATAAAAATTATTCAAACAAGAACTGAACGTAACCTTCATGATATCATGCAAGGCTAATAGAAATCTACTACAACAGAGCACACAGCTTTCCATTGAGTCTTCATATCAGCAAAATGATTAATAAATAAATAAATAAATAAGAAATGACAGCAAGTGTGTTAAAACCACTCTAAGAGCAAAGATGTAAAATGTTCAAGTAAGTATCTTGAATTTCTGGTGCTAAATGTAATATCTAATTTTTAATATTCCAATTTTCCAAAGAAAATAAAAGAAACCACTACAGTCAACCTCGCCTAAGTCGATCATGACGGGACTGAGTGAAAGGCGATTTTCGACTTGTGTGGAAGTCGAAGAAAATCCGACTTACGCGTGTACATTGTATACATAACACGGGGACGCCGCAGTGCAGTGCGGGCTGGCCGACGGCCCGGCGGTTTGATCGATTGGGAGTTCTCATCACATAATGTACGGTACCATGATATATTATTGTGCCGACATCGAGAAAATAAGAACATACATGAACTGTACCTTTCATGTACCCAGTATATTACTTCACACTCCTGTTACAAGTTGGACGATAAAGAATAAAACCAGACACGTCCTGTGATTAATTCCAATGTATTAAATTCTCCCTTACATCCATTTATATGCACATGGCCGTGAAGGCAATAAAACTGCATGCAGTGCATGCAGGTACGGCGTCCGCCCAGCCGGCCAGCCGTGCACATGACTTAACACATGACATTTTGTTCTTCACATGAGAGCGCGAGAGAGTGCGCGAGAGAGGACGCGGAGATCGCGCCAGCAAGTCAGGGAATTTTTGTAAACAAAATCGGCGTGTGGCAGTTTCGACAATGATTGATTTCACATCGCCGTCTTGTTCGACTTGCGCGGTGTAAATTTAATGCTTTTCTATGGTATTGTTCTGAGAATTTGATCGATATAGGCGAGTATTTGATGTACAAAAATCGACTTGTACAAAGGATTAACACACGTAAGTCTATGAGGATAAGTTGGGACTTTTTATTTTCATCGACTTGAGCGACTATCCGACTCATGCGATGTCGACTTAAGCGAGGTTGACTGTATTTAGACTGCTTTATTTGGAACTTCATTACTGCTTAGGAAACAATTTAACACAACACAAAGCACAACATAACTCACCAAATGCTTCTGATGCCCATGGTACGTCATCTCTTATATCTTCCACCAGTTCTTTGAGGTCAAGGGTCAGATTGGAGTTCTGCTTCTGAACGTAATAGACACCTTTCTCTGCTGACTTGCCCTCCATGATGTCTAGAAAGGATGAAAATTTCATCTCCCTCTCCTCCGGCAAGACAAAATAATCTCCACATACAGCATCAGCGTAGCCGTTGGGAGTGACGGCAACGGTGAGGATTTTGTTCTTTAGGCGCTCTCTGCAATTTGGATCAGTGAGAGGCAGTAAAGTGATGATTAAAATAAGTATCATAAAATAAGAGTATCATAAAATAAGAGTATCGTAAAATAAGAGTATCGTAAAATAAGAGTATCGTAAAATAAGAGTATCGTAAAATAAGAGTATCGTAAAATAAGAGTATCGTAAAATAAGAGTATCGTAAAATAAGAGTATCATAAAATAAGAGTATCATAAAATAAGAGTATCGTAAAATAAGAGTATCATAAAATAATGGGGTTTTGCAAGAAAGTTGCAATCAATTGCAAATTGTAAAGCAAATTAGATCAACCATTCTGAATGGTTCAGGGTCTGCCCATTCAAGAAGATGCGCTTGCAACAATGATTTTGATTGGTCAGTACCGATCAGTTGCAACTTGCAATCAATCGTAACTTTCTTGCAACACCCCATAAGAGTATCATAAAATAAGTGTAAAATCAGCACTGATTTTCTTATTTACTATATAAATCTATATACCTACCTATTATGCCAGTAGTCTTGACTACGGGACCCCTTCGAGAATTTAACACACATGAGTCACAATATTGTGCGCACCCCCCGTAATCCTATTGTCCCCTTCGCCACTCACGCGCGTCAACACGCTACGGCCATCTTCCTCTTTTGCGAGCAACCCCAAGTAGAAACATGTTGCTTGCAAGGCGAGGGGAAGGAGGGAGGGTCATAGGTAGGTATATAGATTTATATAGTAAATAAGAAAATCAGTGCTGATTTTACAAATTTACTGCAATAAATCATATATACCTACCTATTATGCCAGACCAGCGCCAACTCAAAGACCGGGAGGCATGTTTCAAGCAGAAGGGAATAGGATTACACCAAAGATTACAAAGAAGACACAGCAGCCTTCAAGGTGGCTGACGCAAACATAGCCTCACCTGCGGGAACATCCCTAAGTTAGCAAGAAATGAAAGAATAAGCCACTTCGGAGATGCAATCTGAGTATGAGCAGATAAAGGTCATCTGTACCAAATTCTAAAACCCACTGACACTAATATTCGATATGTGCTCATGAATGTCATGTAATCATTATTCAATTATGCACTAATGGTGCATTCCATGATATCCAGGTGGAAGTATTCTTTTTAAAGGGGGAAACAAAAGCTATTAGGCACCTCTATCACTCCCAGAGTTATTTTTCTGAAGTGCACATAAAGGGACCCTCCATGTCTAAAATATCTGTGGATATTTGGGGTCATTTGTACCATGCGCTAACCCCGAACTGGCTTATTGGGCGAACGCCAATAAGCAGCCTTCAAAATATCAACAAGCGCCACACCTTGAAACAGAGCCCAAGAAGTGCTGACACTACGAGTGTCATGAGCACGAGGCTTACTGTCGGATAAAAGAGCCTCTGTGCCAGCAGCCCTAATACAGCCAATCCGCAGGTCCCCAAAAAGCGCGCTATTTTATTTCCAGTTCTGCCTGACTATGAATACATAATGAGCAAGAACAGCCAAGAACATCTTATTTGCAAACTATTGAATAGACTACTTATCATTCACCAATTGCCATGAGTTATGCATCAAATAAAAGAAGAGGGATCAGAGATTTGTGACATGCTTTTGTTGTTTTCAAAATAAAAGACAAAATTGGTAAAAAATGGTGTTCCTTTTATGACAAAAAATGGAAATGAAATGAAATATAAATCTGGCCAAAACTACCATAGTTTTATTGTGAGCCAGGGCAAATTTGACATGAGCGTAAAGGGCATGTTCTGTACTTTCCAAAGATTGAAATAACATTAATGTGCACTTCATGACAGGGTCAGGATCCAGCAATATGTAACCAATGTACACACTTTGTCTTTAAAAAAGTAAATTCCAGCATTCCGATTGGTTACCACCACGCAAGATGTTTTCTCACAGCCTGGCAACAGCTATGCGCATGTTTGCGCAAGGATGAAGCAACAGGTTGCGCATTGTTTCATTCAACGCGCACTTGGTTACAGATGGCTTGCTTGCCAATCACAGGGCTAAGATTCTATGGTCTTGACCATGGTCTTGACAACGGATGATCTGCGGCTGAATATTGCTGGATCCTGACTCTGTCATAAATCTATGGATGTTTTGAATGTAACGATGAAAAAGATGAGATTCCAGCGCTTCCATACATATGTGTCTTGATGGCGGCTCATATACTTTTTATATGTCTTTTAACAACTTGAAATCTTGTGAAAAAAAGGCTTTTGTATGACTATTTCATCAGTTATCTTAAACAACTTATTTCTAAAATTCTGACTAAAACAAAATATCCCTGTGTTGGTAAACTATTCATTTAATTTTGCAGAAAGTCTAATGAGCATAGCATTTATATTTATTTAAGAACATAACTTTAAAGATGACCATGCGATACAGCCGACTGGGTGCAGGGGGAGAGTCCATTTCGGGCACTGGAAATAAAATGCACGATTTTTGCTCATTTGCATACGACCTGCGGTCTGACTGAATAGCCTCAACGATCCATCTAGAAATGGAATCAAGAGAAGCAGGAGAAAAAGGCTCTCTAGTGATCAGGAACAACTGATCATCCTTACGATAAGACTTAGTCTTATCAATATACCATTTGAGAGCCCTCACAGGACACCAAACTTTGTCCTGACGAAAAACTCAGAAAGCGGACAAAGAAAAATCTCAACAGGGCCAGAGGCAGCTGTCTGATTCTTGGCAATAAAAGAAGCCTTAGGAATCAATCTAACACCTTTTCTCTCCCAGCGAACATGACCAGGAGTAAGGCAGAGAGCATGAAGAGTACTGCGCCTCTGCCCAGAGGCAATAGCTACCAAAAAGAGCGTCTTAACCGTAAGATGATGAAGCGAAGCTTCACCTAACGGTTCGAAAGGAGGTTTCGCCAAGGCCTCCAGGACCTTAGGCAGACTCCAAGACGGCAATAACCTAGAACAAGGAGGTCGCTTCAGAAAGAACGACCGAATCAAACCACTTAACAGCGGGGAATTGGAAATCCCCGAACCATCTGAGAAACCCGAATGAATGGCCCCGATCGCCGAACGGTAGCCTCGGATAGTAGAGATAGATCTCCCTTTGTCAAATAACGAGATTAAGAAATCCGCAATTGAACCAACAGGAGCCTTAGAAGGGGTTTGATTTCTCTCTTTACACCAAAGGAAAAAGACCGAGAGACGGGAATTGTAAATTTCCCTAGTAGAAACCCTACGACTGGACATTAAAAAGTCCGCGGCTCTACCAGAGAGACCCGACTGTCTTGCAGATTCCCTGACAGGGGCCAAGCAGTCAAATGAAGGGACTCCGGACTGTGGTGAAGAATCCCCGAGAGGGGCTGCAACACCAGATCCGCTCTTAACGGGAGAACGAACGGTTGAGCCCTTAGGAGGCTCATTAGCTCCGGAAACCAATTCCTCCTGGGCCAAAAGGGAGCTATCACAAGCACCCGAGCCCGATCTTCCCTGATTTTCCGCAAGACTCGCAGAATCAGTTGGAAGGGAGGAAAGGCGAATCCTTGAAGGTCCTCCCAGCTGAAGGAGAAAGCATCGAGAGCCCATGCTCCCTGATCGCGAACACGGGAGCAATACTTCGGCAGCTGGTGGTTTAGCACCGACGCAAATAGATCCACTTCCAGTGGACCTAGGCAACTGCGAATGCGGCAAAAGACCTCCGGATGGAGCATCCATTCTGATGGAAGACACCTGCCCCGAGACAGAAAATCCGCAATGAGGTTTTCCCGACCGGGGATGAACGAGGCCACGGGTGTGATCGCCATGCGACGACACCACCTCCACAGCTGAGCTGCTAGGGCATTCAGGGCAGCCGAACGAGTGCCTCCCTGCCGATTGATATATGCCGCCACAGTGACATTGTCCGTGAGAATCAGAACCGAACGACTGAGAAGTCGACTTCTGAAATGGAGCAGGGTCAACAGAACTGCCATAAACTCCAGGACATTGATATGGGGAAGAGTCCCAAGATGAGACCAATCCCCCGCAACCGTGCTGCCGTTGCAGTGTCCTCCCCACCCCAACCGAGAGGCGTCCGTCGAAACCGAGATCGACGGGAGAGGGGTACTGAAGGACCTGCCTCGCGCGAGAAACTCCTCGCTCGTCCAACAAGAGAGAAGAGACTTGATCCTTACTGGTACTGGAATCCAGACCAACAGAGAGTCTTTTCCCGGCTTGAAAAACCTGAGGAGATGTCTCTGAAAAGGTCTCATGAGGAGCCGGCAGTCCTCTAGAACATCGACCAGACTGGCTAGATAACCTAGAAATTGAAGCCACTGTCTGGCCGTGACCCTTCTGGCCAGCAAGAGCTTGCGAGCCGCAGAGACAATGGTGAGAATCCTGTCTCGACTGGGCCGAGCCAACTGATTCCGTATGTCTAACACCGCCCCCAGAAAAACTGGGCTGCGAGTGGGAACTAACTCTGACTTTTCCCAATTTATTAGGAAACCTAAGTCTTGAGTAAGAGTGACGAGCAAACGAGTCTCGTCTAGCAAACGATCGCGCGACTCCGCAAGAAGAAGCCAATCGTCCAGGTAGCAAAATAACCGAAGGCCGCGTCGCCTCAGAGAGGCCGCCAGCACAGCTACAACTTGAGTAAAAACCTGAGGGGCCGGGCGCAGCCCGAAGGGAAGAGCGCGAAAACGATAAGTCTCTGAGAGGAAGGAAAACCCCAGAAGATCGCGCGAAGCGCGATGAATGGGGATGTGAAAATACGCGTCCTTGAGATCTATCGAGACCGCGTAGTCCTTCCTCTTGATCAACGGAAGAATGGAGGCGAGAGTCTCCATCCGAAAATGTACTGGTGGAATGAATTTGTTTCTTTTCAGGTTCAGTATCAAACGGAGATTTCCCGAGCGCTTGGGAATAACAAAAATTGGAGAAAGGGAAAGAGACGGCCTGTCTCTTACCCTTTCTATAGCCCTCTTCTCCAACAGAGACTCGATCTCCTTTGAAGCATGAGATCGAGCCAGGGCAGACATGGGAGGTGACCGAATTCTTATAGAAACATCAAAACCTAGGCTTGGCCTTATGCGAAGCCGTCGCCTTACCACGAGAACCTCTCGAATAGCCCCTGCCACGACCCCCTCTCCCGCGAGAAGGAGCTGACTGCGGCTCAGAAGGCGGGACCCCAGACACAAGACTGTGTTGGCCCGAAGCGGGACCAGCAGGCCTCCGCCGGACAGGGCCCCGCGTCGACTTAGCCTGAGTGTGAAACTGCTTAGTCATATCCGAGATCTGCTTACGCGCATCGATCTCTCTCTGAAAAACCGTAGCGAATTTACCACCGAAAAGCGAAGGACCCCGAGACGGGACATCTCGGAGAAGTTGAGCAATGCCCGACTCTCTAACACCCAGTGTCGAAAGAGCCAGGGTCCTGCGACGGAACGTAGCCGAAGCAGCTGCAGTGGAAAGCTGCGACCACTGCAAACAAAAAAGAGTATGCAGTAAGTCATCAATAACCAGCTTATCACCATCAGTAACGTTCAACTCCTCCGCCCTGGACCTAAGGTCAGAGAGAAACCCTTGAAAAGCCGCCAAACGCATACCTGACCTAACCTGGTTTTCAACATTAAACCAAAGCTTATCCTCCGTCTTATAAGCAGCGGAGGTCAGCGGATTAGTCGCCCGCAAGCGACGACCAACTTCTAAAATCTCCGGAGAAAGAGTCTTAGCTTTGAAAAAGCTGTCTTGATCCTGAGAACCGAAAGCAAAGGCCTTACCCTTAATCGAAACAGGGCGCTTAACCAACAGCGCAGCCTCAATGCGGTCATACTCCAGCTTGAAATCCTCCTCGAGAGAAATACCCTCGGAGGAATCCTGCTGCCTGAACCAACGCGAAGTCGAACCCTGCGCGCGGGCTGACTGAAATTCAGGGAGATATTTAGACAACAAAGCAATCGCTTCCACCCCACACAGGGCGAGCGATTGAGGCTCCGCCTGCCCAAGCGATTCAGGAACCGAAGCTTGAGAGGCCGCCTCTAAGTCTGGTTCCACCCGAGTGGAATGAGACAAAGGACCGCTAACAAAGGACGCCGCAGGCGGAGCCTGCCATGGTACAGCAAAAGTCTCCTCGCCCGGCGGCGCTCCGAGGGCCGCGGGAATAGGAGGCACATGCGAACCCGACTCAGACAAAGACGACTCAATCACAAAAGGCTGATCAGTCTCAAAGTCAGACCCCTGAATAGGGACAGAAGTCAGGGTTGAAGAAGCTGGTACAAGGGACCAACCCTGATTCTGAGCAAAATCCCGCATCATGCTGAACATATCAGCTTGAGAGGAGCTAGCCGGGTTAGCCAGGCCAGACGGGCAAGAGGCCGGCAAAGCCTTGCCCCTTTTTGCCTTTTTCTTGGCCTTCTTCTTGGCTGGCTCGACAAGAGTCGTAGCCGAAACCCTTTTCTTAGAGCGCTTAATCGGATTCGTTCGGATCCCCGAAGCCGCTTCGGAAACACGAACCGAACCCTCCGCGGAGGGACGCTCACCTCCCTCAAAGGGAGTAGTGCGCTGAGGGTATAAACCCAAAGTCTCGCACAAATTACCCATATTGGCTGAGCAAAAAGATGCGGTAGCCATGGGTTGGGAGCTAAAAGCACCCAGTGCGGGGGCAGACCGAGATGACTCGGTATGTGCCCGTTGACTACTAAAGGCGTGTGAACCCGCTATTGAACCGCTAGGGAGCGGCAATAGGGGGACACTAGTAGTCACGCACTCAGGTGAAAACACCTGTTGCTCCGAAGAGCGTCCATAATTGTTAGCTCGAGCATTCCCATCAGCTGGCAATGTAGACAGCCCGGGAAGTACTCGTTCCCCCATATGGCATCGGCCGGGGGCTAGGGTTTGAGAACCCAGACCAACATGGACTAAGCCCGTGGGCTGCCCTGCAGTAGTGGGGCGCGTCTCCCCTAACGGATTTAAGCGAGTGAACGCTACCGTGCGGGAAACAACCGCCCCCCCTTCTGGTCTTGACGACCGGGGATTGGATGTTGCTTTATTAGAAATATTGCTATCTTGGTAATGAGAATGAAATGATGTAATTTCATACCTGAAATATGGTATTGACCACTTAGCCAGGGCAGGGAAATCATTGAATGCATTCTGTATGATGACAGGTCTGTTCGGAGTGACATAATCTCTATAGAATTCCAAGGGTGTCAGCGGCGTTGATAAACGCGGTACTTCCGGTGACAGGTATAATTCTGATTAGATAAAACAAAAAAGCTTTCAATATTATTTCATATGATCTTTTTGCACAATTAAAGGACTATCAATCCTTATTTCCTACTCACACTGGCAATCTCTATCAACCAAAATTCAGGGAAATATCTTCCTAGATTTCAAAGAGCTCTAAGAACTTACTTTTAAAAAATGCATTTGTGATTGTTTGTATATTTACTAAATCATTACCTACTATATAACAGTTAATTACATTTACTTGCTATAAAATGTAACTTTACACATTTAATCATACTGTCAGATATTCCAAGAGACTCTTATAAAATGTACAAACTGTACAGATCACAAACCTATAGGTAGTTTTATGAATGTACACTACATATGGAGTCAGGTTTAAGCTTTTCAAGAATCATCCTTTTAATATTCATAATCCAATTCCATGTGCATTTTTCCATTATAAATAAGACAAAGCTACAAATGTCCTTAACAGGATGCAAATCATTATGTTCTCATGAAACAAATATAGTTTACCTCTAGCTTCTTGAGCTAGATGGCTGAAACAATCCTCCAGTGGTGACATCTCCTCCTCCTGATCAGAGAGAGGCTGACATAAGTTGCCATTAAGGCAACTTGAACTGTCTGCATCAGGATTTTCTTCCCTTTCTGTGTCCATGATACTGGCTAGGGTACATTGGGGAGTAGTTTCTTCCGACTCTTCAGCATGCACAGCTACACTACAGGGCTGCAGAAGAAGAATGGAAACTTAGTTTGCTGAACACCCTAAATCTACTACAATTTTCAAGTCAACTCGTTTAGATTTCGGGGTTATTGTTTTAAATTTGACGAGAGTTTCATGATGTGATCATGTAAATTTTGTTGGAACCAGCGGGATTCAAACCTGTCATCTACTGCTTGCCGGGCAGCGACTTAACCACTATGCTATTCTGGTTCACGGTCCGCCGTAGACAATGGTTAGTAAACAAAGAAGCTTGATGGGAGGAATTTTTTTAATTTGTAAACAAATTTTTAGGCATTTTACTCCCAGTGTTAAAGATCCAGTTCAAAGATTCCAGTTCATCGTGACTTGGCCGTGAACCAGAATAGCCTGGTGGTTAAGTCGCTGCCCGGCAAGCAGTAGATGACAGGTTCGAATCCCGCTGGTTCCAATTTTTTCTGACTTGTGTTTTTCATTACAGATCGAGCATACGATCTTTAACACTGGGAGTAAAATGCCTAAAAATTTGTTTACAAATTAAAAAATTCCTCCCATCAAGCTTCTTCGTTTACTAACCATTGTCTACGGCGGACCGTTATATATTGATGAGTCAGAAAGAAGAGGATCTTGGGTATTTGATTCCAGTTCATCGTGACTTGGCCGTGAACCAGAATAGCCTGGCTGGTGGTTAAGTCGCTGCCCGGCAAGCAGTAGATGACAGGTTCGAATCCCGCTGGTTCCAATTTTTTCTGACTTGTGTTTTTCATTACAGATCGAGAATACGATCTTTAACACTGGGAGTAAAATGCCTAAAAATTTGTTTCCAAATTTACAAATTCCTCCCATCAAGCTTCTTCGTTTACTAATGATTAAAATAAAAAGCTGCATTCAGCATTGGTCGCAAAATTGTGAACAATGAATGCACCAGAGCAGTCAAACACTATTTTCATGACAAGAAGTCAACCCGCTCTAGCATATTACATTTACAAGCAGAAAGTCAGAGCAAGGTCAAGGAAAAATTCATTTTAACACCGGACCGCTACCGTAAACGGTAATTCAAGCTCTACACAGCCCGACGTGTAGGCGTGGGGTTCCTTTGAATTACTGCTACTGAGTACCGGTCAGTATCCACTCTCATCCACACAACTGTCACAAGACACCAGCTAGAAAAGCAAAGCAAGTGACTGCCCAAATAACATACAGATAGCATGATATTAAGTAAAACTTACAATAATCAAAAGTATCGTATTGTAAACTAAGTTCAAGTTAAGAAAATGGAGTCTTACCTAGCAGAGTTTTCTTAGACTTTAGTCTTTAGTTTAATAACTGCGATCTCGGGAAAGCTCGCTCGGGACTTCCCCTTTTCGTCACTATGAAGTGCTGTTATGAGTATCATACTTTACTAATGTTAATTTTTAAAAAAATCTTATGGACGTTCTTAAACAGTATCAATAGATTGTTTCTGTTTTAATACAAGGTCCCAACAGTGTCCAGTTCAGTATTAGACAGATATTTATTAAATACAATAACAATAATTTCTTTCTTTCAATAAGTTCTTAAGAGTTCCATTTGGCGCCACATAGAAATTGATAAACAAGTTGAGTTAATGGGGGTGGGGGGCTTAATGCCAGAGTCCACCTTGCGCCTTGCGCTGGATACGCCAATGTATAATAGCTTTACTTTCTACCCTTTCCAAAACCTTTTGTCAAATTTGCTTTTGTATTTTTTACTGTTACAATGAATACAATTTTAAAAATATAAAAAGTTGCTTCTTATTAATTTCAAAATTTCTGTTAAATTAAAAGGTCATTTCAAGTTTGTCTAGAATACAATGTGTGATGTAATAATTGTCCATCAGCTAGGCAGATCTTTTCCCTAATGCTATTCTTATAATTCATGGCTTGCAACTTAGTCATTAACAAATTATAATAGATTTCCAAAAAAGAAAAAAAAAATAGCCATGCTATGTCACTGCATACTGTAGTGTTCAATATATTGATAATATACAGTATTGATTAATAATGTACTTAATGTAATTACATTGTAATGCTAATGGCTGAAAATGGTTAAGATTTTTTTTTACACGTTAGTTAAAACACATACAGTATTTCAAGAATTCTACTGCAGAATGAGCCAGTGGCGGATCCAGGATTTTGTGAGGGAGGGGGCTCAATATTCACAAAAATCTCTGACAACCAAAAGAAAAAAAGGTCATCAGCATTTTTGGGGTCCCTTTTTGGTCCCAGGGAGGAGGCCCGGACACTCCCCTGGATCCGCCACTGGCATGAGCTACATTCCATTCCATATCATATGAGGTCTTCCAACCTCAAGGAAGTCACAAAACACACAACCACACAACAAAATAGATGTGAAAGCAAATATAATCATATAATTTGAATTTAATTCATACATGTACTATAAAGTCTACATAGGACAAAGACAATACATGTACTCTTGAAACATGAAGTATTATTGAGATGACAAAAGAGAATTTCTAATAAAGAAAAGATGAGAAAATCTGCTCTAATTTGCTTAAAATTTTCCAGATTGATCAGAGTTTAGCCATGTTGCAAAAAGCTACTAATACTTAAATCTCTGTAAAAGAAAAAGGTGTATTTCAAAGAGAGTGAAAGCAAATATGTATAGAAACAACTTTCATACATCCCCTAAAACATCAAAACATGCAAAAGCAACAAATCAGAAATAGTGATTTTCTAACAAACTGATTTAAAATCAAGTTACATGCATGTATACACTTCAAAATTCAACAACTTTATAGACAAAGTTGAAAGTTTAATAACATAAGCACTAGTACTTCAAATGTTGACATCATTACAATTGTATTTGTGCAAAATAATTGACGTTGGAAAACCACTTACAAAAGATGACAACACTACATCACAAAAAAATGACATACTCAAAGTATGCTTCACGTTTCTGAATGGTATAAGAGAAAGATAAACGAGTATCTTTGTGGGCATTTATTGTGCCCTAGTTACTTCTATATCACCCCCACTTTCCATTCATTTACAACTACCATGGGTTGTATTTTGTCAGAGAGGTTTTCTTGAGGCAGTTTACATGTACCTTGTCTTGTGTGAATAATACTCATGAACATTAATATTTTAACCATCATATCTGGGCCCGGTTTCCATAAAACTTGTTATCAATAACAACTGCCTCATATCTATGACAAATTTGCTCTCAGCCAATTAGATTCCAGGATTTCAGTAGCTTATAACAATCATTGTAACTTGTTACTGATCACAAGTTTTATGAAACAGGGCCTGTACCAATAGAATCCAAGATCTCATTTAAGAAGACAATATACAAGTAACATTTACGTACAATGCACATGCCAAGATGTACAAAGTAGATTTCACTAATCATCAGTAGTATTTTCATCTCAAATCATAAGAAAGAAGTGATGATATATATTTAGTACCTCTATATAACTGAAATACATTTCTTTCAGATGCAAATGTGGTGGCTAAATAAGTTATATTTACACTTAAATTTTCTCTGCGGTATGACATTGTGCGCTTCGAAAGCAACAAAGAGGAATATCATGTTTTTTGTTTTTTTGTTTTTTTTTCAAATACGGTAGGATATTGTGCGCTTCGAAAGCAACAAAGAGGAATATCATGTTAGGGGTATTTTTTTTTTTTCAAATACAATGCAACATTTAGAGTTTTCAACTTCAAAGACAGCATCCTGTACATGTATCCATATGAAGGAAATTTTTTTAACTCTTTCAAGACAATTGACCACATTTTGTGGTTTGGCTCGATCAATAACTTTTGATTCAGAGCTCTAAAAAATATACCAGATGCACAAGTACAAAGAGCAAAAATATCTGCGCACACTATGTCCATTTTTGTTGCATGACCATATTGCGTTTGATGCCAGGAATTTTAAAAACAAGAATGAGCTTTAAAATCCCTAAATTGGCACATTGAGAGGTTCAAAATCATTGTTTGTTTTATCAAAATTAGCCATTTTTTCAACTTTTTGACAAAATTTTTTACCATGTATATTGTTTTCAAAGACATTACACCTTATTAGAAATAAAAGAAATATATTATCTTGCCAATTTGAAGAACAAAATCTGATCAATTTAGCCCTTAAATAATTCCTGTCCTGAAAGGGTTAAAGCCACAGAGTTTTGCAGTTTCCATGTGCATTGTGTCATAATTTTCCGAGACCAGATTTGGTTGAATTACCAATCAAAGTGTGTATAGGTCTCCAAGGCAGTGAAACTCAGAGCTGAACCACCAGATAATTACTCAAGCTTGCCTTCAAATCATCCACATGTGGTGAAGAAAATTTATGATGCTGATATTACATGGCAGTAGGTGGAGGGCACCTTTCCGGGCATATAAGTTAAGTCTATTCTCAGTGACTGATAACACCCGTTATTGGGTATACCATAAACCCCCAAATGGTGTCAAATTCCCCATAAGGACCCACATCTTTGTGGCTTTAATATTCAACATGACCCCAAAACATTTATGTACTACAGCACCATCAAATTCAATCTACTTTAAAAGAGATGCAAGCTGGAAATTGGAGCATTAGAATCACACTTGAGAAAAATGTTGTAGTGATGACCTCAGTAAAACAACATATGCAAATATAACTACCACTAAGAATGTCTTTTGACATATATAAATCAAAGGATAATAATGACAAGCAATAACAATAATATGAATTTATAAGTCACACATATCAGAAGACTTTTGATCAAGGCAATAACATTAAACATGAAAATTATACAGAATTAGTTTAACAGATAATCTGCAGGTAATAAAACTAAAATTAATTGCACAGCTTCCTTTGAATAGTTTTTAAAACTATCCAAACCTTTGGTAAATTGAGAACACAAAAGAATTTTATGTCACAGCGACAGTCGGTTTTTTTTTGTCAAATGTCCAGGGTCAAAGAGAATATCTAGCAAGAAAAGAAAAGGAAAATACTTATACTAATGCTATAGAATTCCCTAATCATTAAGATCATTAAGGAATACAGAGAATAAACACATGTTTAGGATTCAATGGATACGTCAATGGATAAGTCATTATTTCAAGATTAGTTCTATACCATGATCTAGACCATAGTTTAAGCCTTCACCAAGGATTAAATTATACATACATAAATAAATACTGCCCGTTCATTGGACATGCGGATAAGCACATGGAGGTTAAACCATGGTTTAATGAGTGGCATTAAACAGGTAGAATTTGAACAGCGCCATCTTACTGTCATTTCTACATTATCATTATAATTACAGATTAGTTGCATTATATTTTCAATTTTAACTACAACTGGCTTGGAAAATAAGCACATTTTATATTTCAAACTATTACTTTTGACTTGTAAATGTAGAAAATTGCCTGCACGTACATTCTAAGCTTCTACAAGAGAGAATGGTACATGATAGGAAAAAGACACCAAAACATTTTCCAAATTCTGCAAAAAAGGTGGTGCTATTTAGGATGTTCAGTTTAAGGCAACTTTAAGATAAACCTCCTTGACCCTTGTGAATTCCTACCATAAAGCTTCTTGAAGATTTATCTTTTCCCCTTGCTCACCAAATGCTTGTAATTCTGTACATCTCAATTACATAATTTTGCAAATCTATCTATGCAAAAACACAGGTACCAACACTATCTATCATGGTATCTTCTCCTGTCTCGGAGGATGATTGCAACACTTTTCCTCACCTCTGTTCTCTGCCATTCTAGTGCATTCATGCAGTGTTATTCCACTCCAGGGCCCGTCTTAGGGCCCGTCTTATTAAGAGTTGCGATTGATTGCAACTTAATTTGCAACTGATATCAACAGCAACTCTGAACATAAGAAATAGGAGACTGTAAATTTGCAAATGAGTTTGAGGACTTGCGATTATCGCAACTGTTTAGAACACAAGGCCCAGGTCTTAATCTTGAATTGTCAGATGATTCTCGGGTTCCCTCCTGGTCTAGTACCTTCTACTCTTTTTTCCAATATATTTTTCCTTCCAACATATAACATACCAACACTAGCTAGTTATATACTAGATGGCATTGCACATGAACAGAATATTGCATAGTGCACAAGACACTGTAATTGGTATTTTCTACTGAAAAGTCTCATGCTGATATCCTTGCACATTGTACTTAGCATTCATGTAATGGTGATTCTTACATGTTACAAAATCAAGCGAGTAAATGTCAGTATTGGGGGATAACTTTCCCTTTTTGTTAAAGGTAAATTATCCCTTTTGCAGCCCTAAATTTGAAGTTGTGTGAGTATGCAATAAATTATAAGACAAGTATAACTGGAAAACTTGTGCGGATGTGAAAAGAATTATAATTTGCTTTTTAAGTAAGTAATAACAACAATTTGCTAACACTATATTTTTTTTACTTGAAAAAAAAATCACATAATTTTAAAAATTATTTTTGACTGTTACCAGTACATGTACGTTGATTTCTGAATAGCTCCCTCAGCAATAAAAGCAAGATTTTCGTTTCTTACAAAGAACTTGTGACCTTTAAATTTCATGGCAGTATCTACACGATGTCCTGTGCAAAGTTTCACAGAATTTTGTGTAAGTCTGCAAAAGGGATGAAGTACCTTTAAGATTCATTCTACAAGGTTTGAGCATTTTTAAGTATAAATTGACAATCACTTAATCCTCTACAAAGAATTACATTATGTGCAAAGTACATAACATTCAAGAACAAAGATTTACAATAACACCCAAACATAAATTCTTCACAAACTATGGGTTCACATTAGCACCTTTTTTTTTTCTCCAAAAGATATGAGTACTTTAATCAGGCTTCAGATTACAGGCCTCAAATCACTAGTACTACTCATCGGCTGCAATGCCATTCTAATTTCAATTGCTAAAGAGTCTGACCACTTCAGTAATCCTGTTTTGCCATCAATCAGGGCCGCTAGCAAAATATTAACTTTGCAAATGATTCAACACCCTAATATGCGCATTATACAAATTTTTCAGAGAGAAAGTATGTACATAAAATCTATCATCAAGATTTTTTTGTATCAAAGAAAAAGATTCATTGAAGATATAAAAGCTTACAGTCTGATCATTTTGTTCAAATGGAGAACTTAAGTTCTCACTGCACTTATTCACAAACATGTGTTTTGAAGAAACATTATTAACATGAAAATAGCAAAAATGAATATACATTATAGCCTTGGCACACAAACATTAGTATTATATATGGTTTCAAAAAGAAAATGGACATAGACATGTTACTTCTATAAAAAAAAATGATCATGCCCAACTTTGTTTTCTTTCCAGAACAAAAAACTATTCCATCTATAATCTATGTAAAGAAGTTATTGTTCTAGTGTTCACAATACCAGATTTCATGTCTTGTAGGGTGTAAAGTCCACTTTGAAAAGCCTATTGAATAGATTTTATATGTATGTCTGTAGACTCCTGGTGAAACTAATCCTTTTTTTGTGCGTGTATATACAGGAACATCCTGTTATGAAAATCTCCAGTGTCTTTGCCAAACACTTCCTTTCAAGGGGATTTTGTACATTATAGGAGTAATATATTTATAGATAAAAAGAGGATTGAATGATATTCTGGGGAACGTTTCATCAAGCGTTTTGTCAATGATATTTACAGACAACTGTTATAAGCTACTGAAATCCTTGCATCTGCTTGGCTGTGCGCAAATTTGTCAGTAAAAAACACTGACAAAATGCTTGATGAAAACTCTCCCCTGGTGTCTCAATGGAACAGTGAAACCTGCTTTGGTGACCAGCAGCATAAAAAAGACATTTCTATAAAGACATTTTGTTACAGTGTTTCTCAATGAAACTAGTCCTTAGTACCCACGGAACCTGCACATAAACATTACCTGCTTTAAAATACTGTATTATTGAACATTTGAAAATGTAAACAAAAATTAAAATGGGTTAAATGGTGTATGAATATATCTTAGCAACAGGATTAACATGAACTGAATTACAGCAAAAGTTGCCTCATGATTTTCATCTTTGTTCTTTAAATCCATGATCATAGACAAAAACAAAAATAGCTGAAATTCTCTCAAATTCCCATTTTTAAGACATACTTTCACTGCTTACTTTTGACATGCTTTCTTCCTGTCCATCAATTGTGTGTCTTCATCAAAAATATGTTTAATTAAATAATAACTTTTAATTATTTATAATGTCCATTTTCAAACACACAGAGAGATATTAATATGCAGCATACAAATATGGAATAATATAATTCTAAATTATGTTGACAATTAAAAAATGAATCATTTAAATATTTCCCCTTCTCTATTACCACTTCCTTAAAGGAGTTAACTACAGTGTACTTCAACAAATAGATTTACTTTGGTACATAGCTTAATTTCCTGTTGGCTGTTGAGAAGCTCGCACTCCAGCAGGGGCGGATCCAGGATTTAGTATAAGGGGGGGGGGGCCACACAAATGCAGGTTTGTCAACTTTTGGAAAAGGTAGACCCGTATTTTTTTGGTCTTGCCAGCTTCTCTCGAAAAGTCGCTCAGTAGGGGGGTCCAGTTTCCCTCCATAATTCTGACAAGCATCAAAAAAAAAAAAAAAAGTTTTCATTCTAAAAGGGGGGGGGGGGGGGGGCTACAATCGACAAAAGGGCGGATCCTCTATGGTCAAAATGCATACTTTTCTTCCAAAAGAGGGGGGGGGGGGCATGGGCCCAGAAGTGCCCCCCTGGATCCGCCAATGTTCCAGAACCGAAGAAACAGGAATACCAGTTTGCTATACATAGGCACAGCGGGGTCCAGACCTTTAAAAGCCAAAAAGAGCCAGACAAGCCGAAAATGAATCTGCTAAAAGCTGAAAAAAAAGCCGGCGTTTGTCTTGACATTTGTTTCTAAATCGATCATCATGAATTGCTCCTTGACGTTTTGTGATTTGTAGGCCCAGACATTAATTTTCCCCTTATTAATCTATCATAAAAAAATATTTAGAATAGCCTTCATAATCTTAAAGAAAACATCTTGGTTCTCTCTTGCCTGCTCTGTAATTGTTATGTGCTTGTTCACAGCTCTTGGCTCTTTCAGGCTTTCAGTAAGCAGGACAACAAAATGCTATTGGAGATTGGAGTAGTTTCTATTTGTAGATGAAGCAGCCTTGTTGGTGGTAAGGATGTACGCTACAGTGATGACGAAAGCAACAATGGTCATTCCCGCTGCATTTGCAATAATCGCTGGAGCGGGTAGGTCCGAATATTTAACCCTGCATGAAAATAAAGAAAGTAAAAACTTAATTAGACAGTTCAACATTTCCAGCTGTTAACCAAAACTATGAATGAATTGCATGACACATGCTGTGACAATGATCAATTTGATCATTTTTTAACAATTTTTACATTTTTAACAATAATCAAATTTATATTTTCAATCCTAGACCATACACGAAGAATAACCCTAAACCTGACCCAAAACCTAACCTAGATTACCGTATGAATCAAGTAACACGTTTTAAAATAGCAAATCCAGCCTTTACACTACCTACCCCCATCCAGTTAAGGTCCTTTCGTAAGAACTCTATCATACAGTAGAAATGTTTGAGATGGATTTCAGTCCTGAAGGACATACTCTTGACAATAGCCATGTGCACTGGATCATCATTCACTTACACCGGACTTGGTGGAATTATCAATTAATGCGTACCTTTGAGTTTCGTAGAGATTGTTCAGGTTCGGGCAATTTATGATGCGAGCTTTCGCATCAATATAAAACGATGGTCTCACTTGGCGATTGATAACATCTGGGGAGCATTTCATCAAGCTTTTTGTCAGTGATTTATACTGACAACTGTTATAAGCTACTGAAATCCTTGCATCTGATTGGCTGAGAGCAAATTAGTCGGTGAAAATCACTGACAAAACGCTTGATGAAACGCTCCCCTGTTATCAGGTGATCAGGTGAATGGTGTCAAATCCCCCATGGGAACCCACACTTCCAACAAATTTCTCACCAAGGATTTTAAGCTCCTTGGTGAGACAAATTGATCCGACTTACCCTGAAAAATTGATTTTCTCCAAGATGCCAATCAGACACGTTGCTGCTGCCATGGAAAGGATAGCTATACCAAAGAAGACATGGGATGATAAATAGGAGGCACGTAGCTGGGCTGATGCAAATGGAAGCAGGAAGATCCCTAAACCTAGTACAAGCTGAAAAGACAGAGAGAGAGAGAGAGAAAGAAAGAAATATTACATTACCAAGTACTATTTTATCATTTTAACGTGAAATAAGACCACATATGTTGTCAATGTCAGGGATATTGAAATAACAAAACATTGCTTGTTAAATTTCTCAAAACACAAGAATCTGTACATTAAAATAATCATGTCAAGTCTAATGTTGAAATTGCTATGGCTGTTGGCAAATATGGCGAAAATGTTAATTAAAAAACAACAGTATGAACACCTAAAAATCATCGGTTTACTTGAAACTTTCCAGTATATATCAAACAGTTCAAACATGTATACATCCCATTCCAATGAGAAGTATTTTTTTAACCCTTTCGAGAATCCACATTTTGTGGTTTGGCTCAACTAACTTTTGAATCAGAGCCCTAAAACATATAATAATAAGAACAATATATATCATTTATAAAGCGCTTATTACTGCTGTTTCTAAGCGCTGAAGGAAGAGAATTACAAATGTATTAAATAAAGCTCCTAACCAAGTATATTTTCTTTAACACATTACTTTAATGGAACTGTGCAGCATTAAAAGAAAAATAATATTGTTGCCAATTTGAAGAACAAAATGTGATCAATTTAGCCCTCAGATAACTCCTTGCCATGAAAGGGTATAATATCAAACAGGACCTTTTAACATCTTGTCATCAACAAGCAATGAGTTTTATGATTGAAGAAAAATTACCATTTATGACTTTTTTTTAAATACACCACCTAGAATTCCAAAAGTGAATTTTGGGGTATTTAGACAGCAAAGTAATTTCATCTTTTAATGTATAAATGAACTATACATGTTGCATTATATATTTACGTGTACTGCTCAGTGTTGATTCAGTACTTTATCATTATCTACACATGGAAAATTAGAAACTCAGCCTTTTCAGTCTGTATCATTATCAATTGTCAATTAACATGGTCCAGTTCATTTATTTATTTTTATTTCAAGAACATCAATTCACAAATTACAATATAATCACTTTAAAGATATACAATCATATTTATTTTGTCGGTGTTCCAGATATCCTCTCAGGACAAGAACATACCGGTAACATGATATTTAAAGGGAAAAGTCCACCCTGATATTAAGTTATTTTACAAACAAAATGGGGAAATTAAAGAAACAGATCAATGAAAATTTGAGCAACATCTGATAAGATATAAGTTATGAATTTTTGAAATTGTAATCAATCAAACACATATAGGCAACTCCATGACGTATCTTGCGAGCTCCTCTCCCATTTGCTCAGTACAGAAAATTTCTGAAATTTTCATTTTTTTAGTTGTTGATGAGGGAATAGATTTTGTGTAAAACATATGTGCAATGATTATATCAATGGTGCAAGTATGATTGAATATTTTCTATAGAGAAAATGGAAATTTATGATTTATTCAGTACAGAGCAAATGGGAGAGGAGCTCGCAAGATAATGTTACGGAGTTGCCAATTTGTGTTTAATCAATTACAACTTCAAAAATTCACAAGTTTCTTATTTCTTTTTGGATTTTGCTCAAACTATCATCTGTTTCTTTACTCTTTCTTTACTGCTTCTTTTAAAACCAACTTAACATCAGGGTGAAGAAAACTCTACATGTTATAAATAATTGGAAATCTAGGAGTCTCTAGTTTTTAATAGAAAATATACAAAACAAAGAAGTTGCTTCTAGCATCCTATTGGTGGTTTAAGGTGATGGGTCAGATGATGAATTCCTACATCAAAAACATCTATTACCTGCAGTAAGAACAAAGAAACTGTAGAGATTCCCAACCAGCTATGTAAACTGTAGAGGTTGGGGATTCCATTCGCATTGTGGTTCTGAAACACGGCCGCCAATCCCACAGACATCATGATGGTTGCCAGTATAAGAGCTCCTGCGTGCGTTGCCTTGACAGCGATACGAGGGACATTGACTCCAGTGAAAATGCGATAGATCATGGTGGCTGCATTAAATTAACACAGATTCTATGTATAAACATAATGAACTATACATGTAATGCAGGTCTTTGATTACACATCATGATTCATAAAAACAGCAATAGGTTTTTTCTTTGCAAACTTCCACCATTTATTATACTGTCAAAAGAGAGAAAGCCCATATTCAGATAATGCTAACCCTTTCGAGACAATTGACCATTTTTTTGTGGTTTGGCTTTTGATTCAGATCCCTAAAAATATACCAGATGCATCAGTAGAAAGAGCAAAAATGTCTGCACACACTATGTCCATTTTTGTTACATGACCATATTGTGTTTGATGCCAGGAATTTAAAAAGAAAAATTAAGCTAAAAAAATCCTTAAATTGGCAACACATTGAGAGGTTCAAAATCATTTTTTTTAATCAACTTTTCAACAAAATTTCGGACCATGTTTATGTTTTTCAAAGACATTAAACCTTATTAGAACAATGTAGCACTGAAAGAAAAATATTATTGTTGCCAATTTGAAGAACAAAATGCGATCAAATTAGCCCTGAAATAGTTCCTGTCCTGAAAGGGCCAATAATATGTATTCTGAACCATATTTGTGAGTGAATTGCTTATATGTACCTAAACGAATATAAAGAATTAAATTTAGTAATTTCTATTACAGGTCTACAGTATTGTCAGTATCCAAGTTAAGCATCTGTATTCCACGATGAGACTCCCCACTTTTTCTTTCAAGTTTGTGTTTTCCAGGATAAGCTTGTACAAGTCACAATTTTATAATAAATCCACTTTGAACATCTGCTTGTTTCTATGCTGCTGGAGATATTGGAGAATATGGGGGAAAGTCTAGTCTAAAACACAGGATCTCATTAACAAAAAACACTTTAAAAAGTGAAATGAGGTGGGGGGGGGGGGGGTTCCAAAAAAACATGTTGGTCCATGACGTACAATATACAGTCAGTTTCTCTAACAGGCATAGAATACAAGTCAAAGTATTTACCTAATGGATTACAGCTGTTTGCTTTCAAGCTTTAGTCAAATATGTAGTTCAGCAACAGTGCATTCTTTACTTTATTACACGCTTTGTGTTCAAAGTGCAGCATGCAAATAATATTTTACAACCTCAGGCCTTGATTACTATGTATCTGGGCTAACTCAGCACGAGGGACAACTCTGACTCAGCAGAAAATTGTGGCCGAATTAGCCAAGAGAGCTGAATCTATCGCAAATACTCATGTGAATTTTTGCATAGAGTACACCTACCCAAACTAAGGCTGAGTCATATCGGTTTGTAAACCGGCCCTTGATCGAGGCTATCGATGTGTTGGCGAAACCGATGCATTGATGAAATTTATGTGAATGATATAATATAAAGAAATGAAGTAGTGAGCTCGAATTTCGCGAGTTAATGTTGGCAAGCAAATTTAACAGCTAGCGAAACTATTGCCACTTGATTCTAATTTGCGCCGCGAAAAAGTGAATCCTGAGAAAACAGGATCTCAGATCGCAATCATCACCTCTTTTCATTCATCATAGCTGCTAGCACTTAGTATACATTCTACTACGTAAAAGTTGGTTAAACATTTCAAAACTTGGCTTGAATAATCAATTTCACTTTTATTCTAGCTCAAAGCTAAAAGATATTAATCGCATCCATTCACTGTGCTCCGGAGAGACTAGGGCAGTTGACGTAGGGCATTGCAGCAATGAAGCTGTATTACAAGGGTGCGCCACGACTGGTGACATTACGGTACAACACATACAGTTCTGTGAAATATTGTTTGCACAATTTTGAAGTATATAAAAGTGTTTTACTTGTGCAAAACTCTCACTCTCTATTTTTTCTTTTTAATTACACTTTCTGCTAAAATAATATTCTGAAATCAACATCTTTAACCATGAAAGTGAGTGTATGCATCCGCATGCATCTATACCTACCATTTCCATAAAGGAAGACCATTGATGTCGTCATTAGCAATGGATGAAGGTTAAATTCTTGGCTTGACCCATCCCATGCAAACCCTCCAAGATATCTTCCCATCCACAGTCCAATCAGGATGCATGATGCCAGGCCAAGAAGCTGAGCTAGGAGCACCAGAGGAACAAAGAGTTTCGACATCTTGCCTCTACTTAGGTAGACTTTTGATTTCTACTAGAAAACAGACGGAGAGGAATTGAAAGCAGGAATTGATATCTACTTTTGAAAGTCATTACTCCAAACCTACAAATGTATCACATCCTTTTTTTGAGTGCCAATACACTTCACTCTTCAAACTGTTATACATGTAGCCTGAAAATTTAATTTGTGTTATTCAAGGTAGATTTAAATAACCAACCCTCCCTCCCTCCCTCCTTCTTGAAGTTCTTCTTCTTCTAATGGGGTGTTGCAAGAAAGTTGCAATCAATTGCAAATTGTAAAGCAAATTAGAACAAACATTCTGAATGGTTCAGGGTCTGCCCATTCAAGAAGATGTGCTTGCAACATTGATTTTGATTGGTCAGTACCGATCAGTTGCAACTTGCAATCAATCGCAACTTTCTTGCAACACCCCATTAGACATGCAGAGTTTAGTTGATAATAATATCATGCCTGTCTTCATGGTCTTGGAAGTTTGTCATCTCTTTATCATGAGGTTCCACTATCTGACTGTACTAGTACTAATTACTACTATACTATCTAGTGACATGTACAGCTCCATGTGCCAGTACTACTACTAGATTGATAAGCCAAGCTCGGACAGCTATCTTAACTTAGTGACAACACTTTATTGTCTTTATAAATTATACTTATACTAGGCCGAGCTAGCGTCAGAGAAACTCTGCAACTTCGAAAGCCATACAGTGTTCTGTCTACCTTATTTTAGTCAGATTTGAGCACCCTCACCCCCTCCCCATTGCGTTGGCATGGAATTAACTATCAAATCCAAGATACATGTAACTAAGACCGCGTTTACACAGAGTGAACTCGAGTTCAAATTCGACAGCGAATTCAATTGCGACCTTGGATTAGCATAAATTATTTTTCGGTGGGCTGTTTACACTAAGCGTTGGACGAACTCGAATTCAGAAGGAAAGTGAATTCGACTTGATTACGCCCTCGCTTGGTGGGAATATCGTGATAATCAACTTCCGGGTTAAATTTGTGAAAACCCCGCGAGTGAGTTCAAAATGGCGGTAGCGAGTATTGTAAGCGCAGCCATTTTGATCTGGTTTTGTATGATTTTACGTCAGAATTACAAAATTATGAACGAATATTTGCAGATATGATGAGCGCGTGGTGGATTGAATCAAGCCAGTTCGGTGAATGTGTCGTCGTTCGTTGTGGTTCACTTGTTGAATGACGCTTGTTTTACTGACGCGACGCTTAGCGTTGCTTAGCAATACCGGAAGTGACGTATGACGGGGTCACTGGCTGGATATTTGCTAGTCGACTTTCAATTACGTGTCCGTTCACACTGCAAATAGCGAATTTAAATTCGATAATAGTCGAGTTTGAATTCGATAAAAGTTGCTCTGGGTCGTCATTCAAATTCGAGTTTTGAACTCGAGTTTTAATTGCGACTAGGCCTACCCTGTTTACACACAAATGAACTTGAGTTCAAATTCGACTAAAGTCGAGTTCAGTCTTTGTGTAAACGGGGTCTAAGTTAGGGACCCAAGGCTAGCTATCCACTAATATACTCAGCCACACACACGACACTCCCACGGTACGGAGCCCCAGCCGGGAGAGGGGTGGGGATTAGCACTGACTGAACTTCAGCCAGCGCTATAAATAGCCTAGACCGAAAGCTTCAGTCTCTGTTCGTCGGGTGTTCCACTGGACTACGTCTTGCTTCACTACACCTCCTTACATAGACTGAACTCGGTCTCTCACTCTGTACCAGGGACTAAGGACGAATTTTCATTTTCCAATAAATACATTATTTTATTAAAATAAACAACTCAGAATGAGAACAACGGTAATATAATATGCTTGAATAAATTTCTTACCCCAAATTCCTCGTCTGGTACACGAATCTGATCATTTGAAGCATGGAAGTTGCACGTCAGTAGCGAGTCGCTGACAGCCTTCTTGGTTATAATCACATGACCCCTAAGTAGGCCGCGTATAGAGATTGTGTAGTAAAACGCAGCGAATACACAGTCAGTCAGTGCGAAGCTTGAGTTCAAACCAGAGTAAGTCCCAAATTTTGTTAATTATCTGTATTTTTATCGGGGTTTTTTGTGATGTATTGAAATATGAGAATACTAGCACCATCTATGCGAATTTTTAGAGAAAGGGGATGGCTTATAGGGATGGAAAATCAGATCCCCCCTTTTGGGGGGATTTGCTCATAGGCCATGTATTGTAAGATCTCCTTATCTACCGTGAAGGTTGGGTAGCCGTCTGTGTAGGAGGAGAAGGTAAAAATAAGAAAATGTTAAAGACTCCTCCGAAACAGACGGTTTTCAGCTGTCTATAAATAGCCTAGACAATAAGCCCGCAATTCAATCACACTAATCACAGACATACTCGACACAACATATTCAACAAATTCACATACAAAAGCCGTACCTGTAAATATTTAATATTCTAAATCTGAACTACAGTATATATCAATCATTCATAATATCTTATAAAGAACTTAAAGAAGTAAGACTAATCAAAAGATGAGAAAGCACTCACGCCAACACGTAGGATTTGGTCGATTTGTGGCGCCTGTTGCTGTACTGTGCAGATTTCGCGCTCGCGCGTCCTAAAGCGAACTCGGATCGATAGCTAGGAACTTCGGTACAGAACCCATACTACATCGGTACCAAATCTAGATTTTGTTACCTCCATGGAGATAAATAAAATCTATAAGAAATATGTATCTCTCTATGACCAGTAGAGGTTCCAGGATTTTGTAAAAGAGGGGGCACAAATATCAGAACATTTTCTGACAAGCAAAAAAAAAGAAAGAAAAGGTCATCATATTTGGGGGGGGGGGGGGGGTTCCTTTATCCTCAGAAATTATCTGACAAGCCATTTAAAAAGAAGGTCATCATGGGGTCTCTTTGTCCTTTAAAATTATCTGACAGGTAAAAAAACAATAACAAAATCATCGGGTCTAAAAGGGGGAGCACAATGCACACTTTGGTTTGAAGGGGAGGGGGGGGGGGGGTGCTAGAAGTGTCCCATCATCTGCCACTGTCTATGACCTCTTAGTTTTACCATTAATATATCGGGCTCTGAGGATTATTATTATCTTTGATGCTTGATCTAACCACAGCAAACGTTACTTTAATTGATGAACTGCCAATCTAGCCTAAAACTGATTATCGCTATTTTTTAATTTGTAAGCATTGGAAGAGATTCAGGTGAACCCCTTTTATTTTAGGTGATTTTTTTCAGCTGGAAAGTCGTTTATCACCGTTCCCTTTCTCTTTCATCTTAAGCCTATCCCCCAAAGATTTCGTCAGTGATTGACAGACAGTTTTCGTGTCTCCATATAGGGCCTAATTTTCAGGTCAAATAACACATAACAATGGTAATTTATTTTCATTATTATTGTTAGAGAAAATTTTAAATTGTAATTACATGTACAATGGTCATGGGAAAGTTTCCCGAACTCGAAATAAAAGACTAAAAAAAAAAACAAGAACAAGAAAATGAGAGAGAAAGGAGGCGAGGTGAAGAAATGACTTGAAAATAGAGATGATAGGACCGTCCTACCTCTTCTTCCCTCATCGGTGGCCATGCATGTTAATTTGCATTTTAATCCACCCTATATAATTGAGATCAGTGCCGCTGTCATTTCTAGACACAATCATTTAGGTATAGCTTTGCTGGCAGTATCTTGTCCGGGATCTTGTCATATTAAGGAATTGTTTTTGTTTATTTTGTGACTTATTAGGATCTTTTCATTCAAATACCTTTGATTAATTTCTTTGACATAATGTAACACTTGATATATGATAATTAAGACATTAGATATTAGGATTACAGTGTTTTTCTGATTTCTGGTATTTGCTTGGAATAGTCGCGAGGAATTATTAATAAAAGTACACTGTTATACTAAAGAATAATAAACCATATTTATAAAGCTCATCACCGCAAATGCAGTCCTTATGTACATGTACATCAGTGTATTTGCACTTTATATATATATATACATTTATATATATATATATATATATATATATATACAAGCAGTGCTGGGTAACAGATGAGGGAAAGGAAGATCCAGGAGGAAAGGATCATCTTTCAGCTTGGCACGCTCCAACCTCATGGTATCAATGCCAGTTTCCGTTCATTTCCTTCTTCGTAATTTTGTAATGCTTCTTTCTTTCTCCTTCCTTTTTGTACTTTGCTTTTGTTCTCTTCCCTTGTTTCTTTTCTCTCTCTCTCTCTCTATCTCTCTTTCTTCTTTCGTTTCTTTTCTTCTCTCCCCTCCTTTTTCATTTGTTTTTCTTTCCTTCTTCTTCTTCTTCAGTCTCTTTTCTCCTTTTTGTCTTCCTTTTCTGTTTTCTATCCCTCTATCCTTTCTTCCCACCTTTTTTCCCCTGTCTCTCTCCTTATTTTTCCCTTCCTCCTTTACTTCCCTCTGTCTTTTTCTCTCTTCCTATTCTTTGCTTTCTTTATCTTTCTTCATCACTTAGTGTGTGTGTGTGTGTGTGTGTGTCTGTCTGTCTGTCTGTCTCCCTCTCTCTCTCTTTCTCATTTCCTCTCTCTCTCTCTCTCTCTCTCCCCTCTCTCTCTCTCTTTCTTTACGCTTGTTGTTTTGACAATAATTACGCGCTATACACTACATCCTTGGTGCATTTTTTGTACTTGGTATCATTTCCTGAAGAAGCCTTATAAATAGGCGAAATATTGAACCTTTTGTGTCTAACGGAGTAATTTATTCTGTGTCTCTCTCTACTTTTTAAACTCCGTCGCAGAACTTTTGCAAAAATTTCAAAAAGGGAGGACAGCTCTGGGGAACTTTGATTGAGCTACGCAACGTTATTCTCGCAATTTCTTTCACATTTGTATTTATTTCCACGAGATTTGCCAAAGCTGTTGTATATGTTATTTCCTCACTATACATATATATATATATATATATAGTAAGGAAATGGGCACATGGGTTCTCACGAATGAAGGTGGCGCCACAATGACACGCATCAGTTAACTTGCTTTTGCAATGGATATCAAACTTTACATTAATTGATTATCACTATATCGATTTATATACAGATTATTCATATTGGATATTAGCTATTGCCAGCAGTATTGCTCATTACTTTTCTTTTATGCATGTAGTAGTACATGTATTATCATTTTGTTCCATTTTCGTTTTTCGTTTTGCGTTGTATAGCTCCAGAAGAAGGCGTATTAAGCCGAAAGCTTGACACCAATAAATCCGTGGTATTCAGCTACGTCCTGAGCCTTGGCTTATATATACATGTATATATATATATTTTTTTTTTTAATATAATACGATTGCACCGGATGACGTTAAGTGAAGCGGGTACTATCTTATGTATATTTGAACATTATTTATGTTCGCATTGTCATGCTATATTCATTTTGTTTTCATTTAATTTTGATTTGTCTTGGTAGACCCTGAAGAAGGCCAAATGAGGCCGAAAGCTTGGTATATTAAAATCGAGGTTAACCGAGAGCTACGTCCCATCTCATTTATATCTCTCACGCTTATATTATACACATCATGAGACACCGACTACGTTCAAGTCAGGAGACATCTCTCACACTATATATATATATATATTTGTCTTCTTTATTTTATACTGCAGGGTTGGCCTATTCATTTATGCAAATCTGCTTTCCAAAGGCGCCCTGCAGTTTAACAAATCAACATGACAATACAATATACATAACAATTAGGTAATTACAAACGAACAAAAAATGGAGAGTGAATTAATGGTATTTTAAAATGTACATATTTGTATAGCAATTTTATAATTCCATTGAGTCAAGATTTAAAGCTTTGCATAGTATTTTAAACTTAAAAAGGGATGTACATTTCTGTACATTACCAGGGACTGCATTAAACAAACTAGCTCCAACATATGCAAAATAATATTCTGTCTTTGGGTTGGGTATAGTTGGAGGGGGTATTTTAAGGACTAACGTGTCCTATAATTTACAATTCGTTTGCATGCCAATGATTCTAGATAAGTGGGTATTATATTATTATCTAGATAAAGATTCCCCAAGATGTACTGCAATAATCAATATAAGGTTCTTAGCAAAATACAGATTCTTCACAAAGTATTTTGAATGAAAGCAATTGTTTTATCCTACAACCTATCGACCTCGAGAGATTTTAACAATAATATAGTAGAAACATCTTCACCCCAAGTCATACCGGAGTCAAGCTTAACACCCAAGTATTTGATTTTTTAAAAATTTTCTAAAGGTAAGTTTCTGAATTTTATTAACAAAACATCATATCCCAATTTTTTCTTATCGGACCAAATACCATGTCTTTTGTGGGTGTAAATGCAACCAACGGTTGCATATTGTTGGTTGCATATTGTAACAAAATTATCCTGCAATTTCTTCTTCTTTCAAGAAATTCATGCGTAGTTGATGAAGTAATACTGAATCAGATTTCAAAAAATTACCAGAAAATGCAAAGTTTCTGTAATCTGAAAATGAGTTATAGATCTAGGCATAAACGTATGGACCCCATTGGAAATAAGCCATTTCGGCTTTCATGGGCTATCCTGTCATGGTACCTGGTTATGTTTGTATTGCAATATACCTGACGAATAAAATAAAATAAAATCAAATCAAATCAAATCATGGGTCCCCAAATGCCCCGTACGGGCCTCTTGCATTATATCCCCGCATCTTCTATTTTTTCCTTTAGTATTTGTCTTTTTAACGCAGTATCCTTGAATAGTTTCTCCCAGCTGCGCTGGTACATGGTGCACGTGAAGTTGAATTTTTGAAGGTTCGTCGAAATGGCAGATTTTGAAGTGGAAAAAGGGAAGAGATTATCCTTTTCGGGGCTTGGACTTCATGACTGGCTTGTCAGACAGTGTGAAGCAGTTGGAATCAAACAGCCAACACCCATTCAGCACAACTGCATACCACCAATATTGAAGGGTATGTGTGATACTCCCACTCCCAGTGTGATCATCTCGACTCGAGTCAAGCGTGGAGCTAACTCAACGGAGCTTCGATGCGGTGCCTCCCCGACCCGGCGGGGACGGAAATCACTGTTAACCCTGAAAAGATTGGACCATTTCGTGGGCTATTTCAAAGCCAGGTTTAAAATTGAGGGGGGGGGGGGAGGATTGATGATGGCCCCTATCAAGACCTAAACGACATTAACTTTGTTGTTAATTGAAATTTGAATTAATATTAATTGCTGTTTTGTTGTTTTGTTTGATATAGTAGTAGCTATGTTACACCAAATTTGGATGTTTCGTTACTGAGTTATGCCTTATGGCTTGTTGAATGTAGCACTCAACCGTATGTCTTCTGCGGCAATTTATGGAGAATTGCTTCTCCTTACTCTATTACCCCCCTATGCAGGTTTTCCGAACAAAAAAATATGGTTTTATACACCAAAATGAAGCTGTTTCTATAAGGCATGTAGAGACAAAAAAATATTACAATAGCAAGTTCCCAATAGAAGCTGTATCACTTACAATTCAAGTGACCGGAGGGAAAAGTGAGCTCCAAATCTGATCAAGATTTGGATTTTCAATGAAACATACAAATGTGAATTTTTATAATCCATGCATTCTTTTTCCTTTGATTATTCCGCCCTTAATCTCATACAGTCAACCTTCCCGAAGTCAAATCAGTTGGGACTCAAGAAAAAAGCTTCGACTTATAAAGGGTTAAAAACAATAGAATCTAAAGTCTAAAGAGAAGATCGACTTTTAAAAGACCTTTGACTTAGACAATTATTTGACTTATGTGAGTTTGACTTGGGCAAGGTTAACTGTACTTGATTTTAACTTATTCCATTGTTTTTCATCCGTTTTTTTTTTCATTCACATTGTTACCGAGGAAGACTCCAAAAAGTCGAGTGGTAATAATTTGAAAATAAAATAAAAGTTATCAAAGGTAGGGGGAAAAAAAAAAAAAAAAAAAAAAAATCAAAATTATTTTCCATTAATCAAGAGATTTTCGTCTCATCAAATTAGCAACATTAGATTTCAGAACTATTAAAGTTGATACTTAAGAACCTTGTTAATAACTCAAATATTATATTGATAACAAGAACATATTCATAGGCTTAACCAGTGGCAGTGAAGGATCCAGGGGGTGGGGGTGGGGGGGGGGGGGGGTTCTGTCATAGAATTAGGCCAAAAATACATTGAATTTTGGCCCTCCGCTCCAATTTTCAAATCCTGGATCCACTGCTGGATAATATCATAATGGCCTGAAAATATTGCAAAATTACATTTCCAATTCAAATCATAATAATTAATTATAATTAACTTTAATTTTATTATAGTTTATACATCAATTAGGCATATGCCAACGTTCTGATTAGGGCCTAACATTAATATTATTAAAGTAGATATTCAAAGAAAATCACAAATATGGCAATTAATGTATCACTAGAAACTGGGAAGCTTACAGATGGCAATCGTATAAGTTTTATGTCAACTGCGTATCTGGTGATTATAAAAACAACACAAATAAAGGCTCTTCTCAGCATCTGGAATATCCGAGGATTCGCCAGAAATATAGCGATGTTTTGATGTCGTCACACTCGGGATCGATCCTGCTTAAGCAGACGACGTCCTATAATGAATGAACGTAATTGCAATGCAATTATTTATCAAATTATAAAGAGTTTGGTGTATTTAAACATGACCTTATTTCACACCATTATAAAGGGAAAGTGAAACTGATTCTGATAGCTAAAACCGTTTGATTGTAAATACATAGGAGAAGGGTCAATGATCAATGAAATAAACCCCACTTTCAAATTGAAAAGCCCTCCGAATAATAGCAGGATGGTATTCGTTCCCTCTTGAAACGCCGAACATGCCCCGTTGCAAGCAGCTGAAAATACAATGGCGTCTTATTTTGTTTACAAGTGACTGATTCCTTTATTTTTTTAACGCTGCATTTTTCATCAAAATAATACCATACATGAAGTTAAGAGTGAGGCAACAGACTAACATTAAGACTGACGCTAGTGAAGGAAGAGAAATAAGTGAAGAGGAGATGACAAAATATGCTCTGAAAAATGTGTAAGATGTTATGGGACATCGTCTGCTTAGACAGGACTGGTCCAGGGTGTGTCGTCACATATCTCAGCAGCGTTCGAGGAGCTCTTCAGCTGCTATATCGGGGGCTGTATTTTACCGTTTTATAATTGATAATAATCATTACTTCAAATGTTTCCAAGCGTTGAATTTGGATAACCTTGTTTAATTTATGCCATCTATGCAATAATAAGTATTAAGCCAATATTTAAAATCATTAACGTTCTACTTTAATAATATTAATATTAATAATGAATAATAATAATAATTATAATTATAACCTCTCTAAATAGACTAATTAATGATAATAATTTATAATTCATAAGTTTTGCAACAAACATACATGCAGAGGGGCATTTGTAAACATTTGTAGTACTTCGAAGGCGAAACCCAACATCTTCTTCATCATAATATAATTAAACTCAAGACAAGATTGAATTGATTTGAATTGAATTTGAATTGCCGAATTGGAACTTGGACTTTGTCTAGAATTTAAAGATCTGAAACAATAACTAGACTTATCTACATATAAATATATTGCATTCAGGAAAAATACTATTAAGCCTTAAGGTGACACATTTTAAATTGGAAGGAAAAAAAATGTTTTGCAAGTACTGAGCAAAGAAAACTTATTTTTGAAAAGATCATTGTGGAAATCAATTGCAAAAACGACAGGGTAATGAAGTAAACGGTACAACACGTACATCGTATAGGCTTGAAAAACGTAAGGTGGCCTTGAAATATAGGAACCTGCGAACCTCCGAAACCGTGATTCTGCGTCCCGAAAGATGCCCGAGAGATCTCCTGACACCGACTAGTTTACCCCAGTTGCGACAAAATGCGACAGGTTTTTACTGTAAATGCAAGTGGTTTCTAGGTTAAAAACATCCACAAAAATCAAATAAAGACCGGTTTTTTAAAAACCCCTGAGATCTTACCATAGAAAACAGGGTCCAAAGTCACAAAATCGATGCCTCTTTTTCCAAATTTACCAAAATACACGATTTCTAGGGGGAAAACGAACTGGTCGTCAAGTTTTGACTGGTCATTTCGCATGTACAACATGTGTATATGAAATGACGAAAATATCTCTTCAAAATGACGTCATATAACGAGGCTAGAGAGAAAAAACCAACCCGGAAGCAGAAATAATTTGGGGTCACTTTATTCAAGATGGCGACTTGCATGAGACACTTCGTGTAATGTGGAGCTCCGCGATAATGTCATCAAATGCAAGTTTCCCGATCATTTTGATGAGCCAAATTAAACTTTTTGTTTTTAGTAATATATAGTGCATTTTATTGATATTTAAAAAAAAATTTAAAGCTAAAAATATAGCCACAGTGCTTCGATGAAAATTGACATTTTAACACGTCGGCAGAATAGGAAATGTGTTAAGTGCGACCCCGTTGACATCGCTAGATATAGTGTTGATCATTTGTAGATGATACATGTAGATCTAATCTAATCTATATCATATGCAAACGGTAATAAAGTTGTGCCAAACTTTTTTAGTTTTGGCATGTCTGGGTAGCTTTTTGTCGAAAAAGATCAACTTTGCTTACTGTAAGCGTGAAACAAATCATTGATCATGTTGATTCTAGCATAAACCATTTTTCAGTTACATGTTTTATTAATATTATTCAATGAATTTCTTGTGTACTCATTTTAATTTTTTTCCCCTGGCCCGTACATTTTTAGGCTTTTTATCCAGATAAATATACAGGAAAAAAAAGATAAAAAGTGAACTATGCATGATTTGTGAAATGTCATTGTTAACTGATTTACAAAGAAAATAAGAAAGTTCAGTTTTCCAAATCTATAAATTGTGGGGCTGGACACCACCATTTACAGTACTTGGCCGACAACAGAAAACTACTGAAGACACATTAGTTGGATGCTTGTTGTTTATTTGATAAAGATGAAAAATAATGGAAAACAGAAACTCCTGCATTGTACAGAAGATAAAACAAAAAGCATAAGTACATGCTCAAAATGTGAAGTCATGCCAGTGATCATCATGTAAAAATTGCTTAGAATTCTGTAAACAAATATGCAGTTTTCATAAGTTCAATTGACGTACAGTTCATTAACTATAGCTGTACAAGCTGGCCATTCAAAAGCGTTGCGAACCGTGACTACAAAATAGAGACTACATGCTTTTTGATTGAATTACATCCTTTCTTGAAGTAATTATAGTACCAAATCAAGCTTAAACTATTACTTTATTGCGCTCCCTAACTTAAATTTAGTTAACTAACTTACAACTTACCAAAAAACGATGATTTATTGCGTCGTCTGCCCACAGTAGCTGTACTATCTCGTCTCGCAAACGGCAGAGGTGATAGTACAGCTACTGTGGGCAGACATGGCAGACGACGCAATAAATCATAGTTTTTTGGTAAGTTGTAAGTTAGTTAACTAAATTTAAGTTAGGGAGCGCAATAGAGTAATAGTTTAAGCTTGATTTGGTACTATAATTCAAGAAAGGATGTAATTTAATCAAAAAGCATGTAGTCGCTATTTTGTAGTCGCGGTTCGCAACGCTTTTGAATGGCCAGCTTGTACAGTGCTGTCGCTTTGCGACAGCACTGTGTATAGTTAACAGTTCATAGACCAATAGATTTTAAAACATCTGTAAATTTCTAGAGATAAGAAATACATGTATCACTATTAAATATTCTGACCTTCATAAATTACTGGTTATACATTGTAATAACTTGACCAAACCATGTGACCTTTACAGTGATTAGGTTTCGGGGGCGCGGGGCTAAAACGTACATCTTCTACTTCTTCTTTCGTTGTATGGTATCGGCAATCAGTCAAATTTGACTATTGTTGCCAATGACATTATACATGTAATTCAAATTCAGTATTTCTGACTCCTTCTCTCTTTTAATTTACATTTAGAATCAAGTAAACTTTTAATACTGTATATACATCTGTATTTAAAACTTAATAAGAAAATAACAAAACACCACATGCTTCAGCTCAGTTCCAACTAGCGCCTGCCTAGCGCCTGCCTAGCCCTTGCCTAGCCCTTGCCTAGCTCATCGCCCACACCTGAATGCTGTAGGGTGGTCTGTAAAGCAATAATAAAAAAGGAAAATTTCAGTATTGTAAAGTCAAAAAGAGTTGGGACCACTACAAATTCTCCATTTTTGAGCTAACATGTTTACAACCGGTCATAGGACATCACAGCAGGATGTGTGATTTTCTTGAACTTTAAAATGAGATGAATCTGTTCATTAATTGGAAAAGTGTTACAACATAATTTCTTTATCCTGAAGAATAATGCTTTCTTTCATTTTCTCTATTTATGTTTCCATCATTGCTGTAGATGAAAATTATGTCAAAACACCTATGCAGTTTTTTGCTTCTATTCAGCCAGTTGGTTCAATCCACCCTGCTTTGCAGAACTTAGGATGGTTGTAAATGCAATTTTATCACTGACTTGTCATGAATTGAGAAAAGTTTCTTAGATCAGGGAATTACATTGCAGACCAGAACTTTGATTGAAAAAAAAAACCTTGAATATAACTGCATACACAAAGAAGAAAATATTCTCCTGATGAATCCACGGTAAATATGTTACAGGACAATCTTAATGCCTTCCCATCTAGATTCTGAAATTTTGTGATAAAATGGGCCAATAAGCAATGTTAATTGAATGTTAACATGTATCTTGCTGCTCTATATTTGTCTCTCTCTCTCTCCATCAGGTAATGACTGCATTGGCTGTGCCAAGACAGGGAGCGGTAAAACAGCTGCCTTTGCTTTGCCCATTCTACAGAAGCTGAGTGAAGATCCTTATGGAGTGTTTGGTCTGGTTATCACTCCAACAAGGTGAGATACAGAGTGTAAAAACAAGGTCTTGAAACCTACGGATACGGATAACCTTCTAATATGAGATCTTCAATTCCCTTTGTGTACCTGAAAATTGCAGAAAGGAATTTCAACAGTATACATGTATATCGAAGTTGACTTAAGTGAGATGCATTTCCCCCTTTATTTTAGACATCCAAAATTGTTATCTGACTGCTCAAAGCAAATGTTTTTGATAATTTCTTATCCATGGAATTGTGAATATTTCATTCCTCTTCTTTGTGTGCAGTATTAATAGAAAACAAATATTTACTATTTCTAAGAATTTTTTTTTTCAAACATGTTATCACTAATGCAACTGTTGAATTACATACAAATTGTTTTTAACTTTCTATTTTGCAGAGAACTAGGAATTCAGATTGCAGAGCAGTTTAGAGTTCTTGGAAAGCCAATTGGGTTGAAAGTTACTGTCATCATTGGAGGAATAGGTAGGTCTAAAGGAGAAAGTTGTTTTACCAAGTGGAGCCAGTTTTATAGGTTTTATGTTCATTTAGAAAAAGGAGTGCGAGAAACATATATTATCAGCTTTCATATTTTTGTTAGTAGCTTGACTGAGATGATTAAGCAAAATGCTGGACAAACTCTGGGTCAGGTTACATTTCCAAAATACATTTTGAATTCATTTGGCAAATTCATTTAGTAAGTGTTATTTTACTTCATGTAATACCATATGGTCCCTGTTGAATTCAAATATATAACAAATCAATTTTTTTTAAAAGATTGTTTGGACATATTTGTAGGAATCCATGTAATGAAAATGTCTTAAAACATCCTTTGGATGAATAAGTTTATCATTTTACCACCACTATTCAGAATTGTATAGTTCTTCAGTTGTATTTTGAGTTCTCATCTTTTAGAAGGGTGTTTATTTTTTACATTTACATGTAAATTTCTCTACACAGACATGGTTGAACAGGGACTAGAACTGTCAAAGAAACCTCATATCGTCATAGCAACCCCTGGCCGTCTTGCTGACCACATCAAGAGCACTACAACCTTTGACCTTCATGCTATTAAGTTTCTGGTGAGTTGATCGACACTGAGTCATTGTTTGTTGCCAATCGTATTTGTATCCCTAATTCAAAAGTAAAAACAACTGTTTATTTTAAACAATCTTGTGTGCAATAAGTTACTGTGTAATCGGGAATATCGCCACAAGTAAAAAAATATAGCAACCTTTCTTTGATTTACTCTACATCTTTATATTTGTCACATGGATTTTTACTTCTCAATTTGTACATTTATAATTTTGACAAAAAGAATAAACCAGATATTACAAGCACTGATTTGTTGACTGGTAAACATTTCACATCTTTTATAGCATGGTCTGTCTTTTATTTGGTGGAAATTTGAAGAAGTATGACAAAAAAGAAAATCTTCCTTTCTTTATATTTCTTTCCCAGGTGCTAGATGAAGCAGATCGTTTGCTTGAGGGTAACTTTGGTCCAGATCTTGAGGTCATCTTTGACTTCTTGCCAGCCAAGAGACAGACATTGCTCTTCAGTGCTACCATTACAGACACTATGAAAGAACTACAGAAGATGTCTATGAACAAGCCATTCTTCTGGCACTCCAAAGCACCGTAAGAACACATTGGCCCGTATTCTGAACTCCGGTTTAACTTAAACCATGGTTTAACTCTGTGGTTTAACTATGGGGAGCAAAAAATGTCAAAACTTTGTTCACTGTATGTTCCTTATGTTTACTGGATTCTGGTCTCATGCTTTAAAGGTCCCCAGAAATCCAAATGCAAGTTAATTTCTGTTGATGTGCGGGCATGCATACAACTCATATTTTGTTATTAAAACATCTAAATATGTTTCATAGATTTTTAAATATTTTTTGAAATATTTTTTTCCAACCTCTTAAGCTCCACCCCCAAAAATAGCTCCAGATCTTATTCCCGAGATGACATCATCTGTCAATCATTAGTCAGCCATACTAACATTATACAATACAGAGTGGAATGTAACTTGCCCCAGCTCAGCACATGCTCACAATAGAATTGCATGCTTTCAAACAATACCTCCTCATTACCCTTCTTTTCCTGGTGATGCTACAGCATGTCTGGCATAGCAACTCCTATCTAGGCATTGTATGGTCTATTAGAACAGATGGTTATCTCTGGCAAAGCTACATACCACTTTCTCTCCTTAGCTCACTAATGATTGACAGATGATGTCATCTCGGGAATAAGATCTGGAGCTATTTTTGGGGGTGGAGCTTAAGAGGTTGGAAAAAAATATTTCAAAAAATATTTAAAAATCTATGAAACATATTTAGATGTTTTAATAACAAAATATGAGTTGTATGCATCCCCGCACACCAACAGAAATCCAAATGCAAGTTGATTTCTGTTGGTGTGCTGGGACCTTTAATGGTTAAGAAAACTATTGTACTTATCATTCCCAGACAGTTTTTAAAAGTTTGAGTACCAAAAAATGCTGATAAATTGAATATCTACTGTAAGGGATTTGTGTCACATTTGGCTGCCCATAGTTAAACCAAACATTTAGACCATGGTTTAAGTTAAACTGGAGTTCAGAATACGGACCAATGTTGATTTGAAGCATCCTCCAATCTTGTCTATGTACAGGCTGTATTTCAGTGTGCACTGCCCTATTAAATATCTAAAGCGATATGAGTTAGCTTGGATACATTCATGGAAAAAAATTCTGCCAGAAGATATTGATAAGAGTCTCACCAATCTTTTGATATGCTGAATTGATAATATTTCTAGGATGCATTACAAAATTTGTAAGATTTTGTACAGCAAATAGGCATTTTCAGCTTGTGTATTATGCCTTGCAGATTGTCATAATTAACCGTAATCTAATTTGAATACTTTTATCTCTGTTGTCAGGGTAGCTACAGTAGAGCAGCTAGACCAGTGCTATGTACTGATGCCTGCTCAGGTCAAAGATGCATACCTCATGTATATCATCTCCGAGTTCACTGAGAAGAACCAGGATCATTCTGTCATCATCTTCACAAGTACATGCAAGTGAGTTCCGATGGGAATGATAAAGAATAGATGCTTGACCAATAGACCGCTTCTGTAATGTATTCAAATTTATGCACATTTCTTCTCTGAGCACCTAGTGACGAGCTATTCCATTAACCCGCTTTTTATAAATGAGCCTCAGAGCTTGGAATCCAGTTTGCATAGATGGCTTGTTGCTATGTCTGGCAAGCCTCTGGCAAGCTTTCAGGCTGTCTAGAACAACCTTTGTTTGAAAGGTATGTATAAAATGTGCATACATTACCAAAGCAGTCTATTGAATGCCAAGCCCTAAGATAACTCAGCATTAACCCTATTAGAAATGAATGTTAAAAATAGAACTGCCACACACTGATATTAACATGTATACTAGGATGGTTATGTACATGTAATGTTTCTATGGCAGTCTTAAAAGATTTTGACGTTTTTATAACCCTTTCAGGACAAGAATTATTAAGGGCAAAATTGATCATATTTTGTTCTTCAAATTGGCAACAATAATATTTTTCTTTTAATGCTACATGGGTCTAATAAAATGTAATGCCTTTGAAATCAACATACATGGTTAGGAACTTAGTCAAAAAGTTTAAAAAGTTGCCAATTGGATAAAACACAATCATTTTGAACCTCTTATTATGTTGCCAATTTAAGGATTTTAAGGCATCAAACGCAAAATGATCATGCAACCAAAATGGACACAGTGTGTGCAGAAATTTATGCTCTTTCTACTCGTGTATCTGGTACATTTTTTAGAGCTCTGAATCAAAAAGTTATTGAGCCAAACCACAAAATGTGGTCAATTGTCTCAAAAGGGTTAACCAATAATGACATGAAAATTAAAGATAAAGTTGAGTTCTAGTCATGTGATTACATTGTGAAGGAAACTGTCTCAAAGCAATTGGAGAAGGTTGATCAGATCAACATAAGAATTGGTGTATACTGTGAGGTTTTGGAAACATCAAAATAATAAGAAATTGACCCAATCTTGCTGAAAAGCACATGCACAGAAATGAGACATGGGACTGCACACACGTGTGGCAAGAATGTTCGGCCCGAACACTTGAGTTCTTTCTCATATTTTTTTGAATATGAGAGCATTTGAAGAGCTATCCTTTTCACCAGACATTTTTAATCTGATATTCTTTCAGACTGACATAAAAATAATAAGAAAGCTCCCAAATTATTTTCCACCTTTCCCAGAACTCAACATTCTCTTTAAACTGGGATATGAATCAAGCAGTATTCTTCTAGAAGGAATTTGATGAGATTTAAGGTTAACTATTCACCGTTTTGAATAAGATGAGACAAGTTATAGTTCAGTATAATTCAACAAAATACGTTATTGGAATGTGAAATGTTATTAGCTCTATCCATTAGTGTGTATTATTTGTGCTCTCAAGTTTAAAAGAGAATGTTATTACAGTGAAACCTGTATATAAAGACCACTAAGGGGATACAAGAAAAATGGTCTTTGTGAGTAGGTGGTCTTTATGCACAGGTTCCTGTAATACATGTTTCAACGAAGAACACTTTTCAAGGGGAAAAAAATTAGTGGTCTTTAAATACAGATGGTCGCTAAGCAAATTTGACCGTACTTTAATTTGTTTATTACAGATACTGTCATGTATTGTCAATAATGCTGAGAAACCTGGGTATACAGTGTGCTACTTTACACTCTCTTGTGAAGCAGGTAAATATCAATCAGATTTTTTTTTTCATTTGAATTGGTACTAGCCTGGTGAATACTTAGCCCGGGATACAGTGGTGTAGCCAGTATTATTTACCAGGGGGGCAAATGCAGGGCTGTCAACTTAACTTTGGGGAACTGCTTGGATGGAGATCCATATTTTTTTCTTCTCGCCAGCCCTTCCAAAATTAACTCAGGGGGGGGGGGCTGAATTTTTTTTTCTCCAGCCCTCCAAAATTCTGGTGCAGTGTTATCTATTACTTTACGCATACAAATGATGTCGTTTTCATCAAGTTGTAATTATGAAAGAACTGTTATATAGGCTGGAATGAATAAGTAATTTTTTAACTCACTGCTGTCATTCATGTAATGATAAAATACTAACTGTATTCAACCTCCTTTCTTATTCCTTTCCAACAGAAAACCAGAATAGCATCGTTAGCCATGTTCAAATCCAATCACGTAAGGATACTAGTAGCTACAGACCTGGCCAGTAGAGGGCTAGACATACCCATGGTTCAAATGGTCATCAATCACAACGTGCCTACGTCGCCTAAAGACTACATCCACAGGGTGGGGCGGACAGCGAGAGCAGGTCAGTATATGAAAGTGGAATACATGTTGTTTTATCCCAACTGGACAAGAAAAAACTGGTATATACTAGAGAAAAGTAGAAATGCAGAATTTTGACGCCTTCACTTACATTAATGTAAATAATAGGTGTGAACCACCACAGATCTAGCCATTATATGGCTGAACATAACCCATGGTTCAGATGGTTATCAGCCATGATGTACCCACATCTCCTAAATATTATATAATAATAATAATAATATTTTTGGGTATTTATATAGCGCTCATATCCAGCACTTATAAACTGCTCAAGGCGCTCCAATATTAGGCCAAAAAAAAAAATTGTTGTCTTGGCGTAACGGGTCTCTGAAAAATAGGGTAGGTAGGTCGGGATTTTTTTTTTTTTTTTTTTAACGACAGTATAGTACATAATACACGCAGCTAGTTCTGTCCGCAATAGGGGTGGGAGTTTCAGGTATTTTTTCAATTCGGGAACCCGACGATTTTTCGGGCGGGTTCCCGGTTACCCGAAAATCATATAACACAAATTACAAGCTTATATTTACCCCTAAGAAGCTATTAACACTGGGAAAAACTCGAAAGCGCATCACTGCAGTGGGGCGCTACATGGATTTTTACATGTAGATATTGAATGGCTGGTCGACGTTATCTACCGCCTTGTCATGTTACATACATGAGTAATCATTAAATACTTATTTTCGGGAAACGGGCATGTAATATTTTGACCCGGGACCCGATGCTCTCGGGCGGGACTCGGGTACCCGGTTTTTAGTCCCAGCACTAGTCCGCAACACTTCCGGGTTTTTCGATCGCAATCGCGATCGCAAAGGCAGCACGATACGCGATATCGATAGCCAAAAAAAACAAAAACCTAGGGTCGGCGACATTTTTAGGGTCGGGCGGGTTACGCCAATACAACAATTTTTTTTTTTTTTGCCTTACCCCGGCTCTAGCTAGGCTACCGAATTCGGTGCTCACAGCATTCAAGGAATTCCTTCCTACCGGTACCCATTTAACACAATTGTAGATTAATGTCTTGCCAAAGAACACTAGTGCCGTGCCGGGGTTCGAACCCACGACCTATGCATCTCCAGTCAAGTGTTTAAACCACTCGACTACGACACCGTAGGGGTGGGCAGGACTGCAAGAGCAGGTCCGTGCAGTGTAGGATGGAACACAGTATGTAGAACCCCTGTTGATAAGAAAAGAATCGCCATACGCTTTATATGATATGAAGCGGTGTTGTAACATGTAAATAACACATATGACCTACACTGATCTGGCCAGTAGAGGGCTAGATATACCCATGGTACAGATGGTCATTAATCACAATGTACCGATGTCCCTTAAAGATTATATCAATTGGGTGGGCAGGACTGCAAGGACAGGTCAGTACAGTAGGGATGAAAGTGTGGTACTTGAATTCAAAGTTGAATACATTTTGTGTTATTCCCACTGAACAAGAAAATAGTCATAATACACTTCAATAGAAATTCTGACCCTTATATATTACGAAATAGATGCGAATCTGTGTATATTTGTAACTGTGTCTTTTGTGAATGTTGCAGGTCGTGGAGGTATGTCCATCACCATGGTAACACAGTTTGATGTCAAGCTAGTTCAAGCCATTGAAAAGACAGTCAGTAAGTACTACTTTACAGCAAAACATTACATACACGCATTTATGTTAATCAACCAGTGAACCAGTGAATCAACCAAGAACTGAAGTGGCAGAAGAAGGTGTAACATTAACTTGCATGCTGTAATAAATTCCATCATGATATCACAGAAAGATATTTCTTAAATATATTTCTTACCAATTTCAGGTGCATTTAATTAATCAGTTTTTTTTTTAAACTTGTTCGTTTATTCCACCTGGGCCCTGTTTCATAAACCTTTTAGCACTAACAAGTTACAATAATTGTTATAACCTACTAAAATCATTGAATTTGCTTGGCTTACAGCAAATTTGTCATAGATCCGTAGCAGTTGTTACTGATAACAAGTTTTATGAAACAGAGCCCAGATGATACTAACCAAATAAGGAATATGGTTTTATGCACAAAAACCTATTTATGAACTATAGTAATTTCTGTGTTCATACTTTCTCGCTACATGAGTAATTTGCTATTCTGAATTAACATGAATCCTCCTACCCTTGTTACAGATACCAAGATGACGGAGTACAAAGTGCCAGAAAAGAATGTTCTTCCCATCCTCAATGAAGTTGCTCTTGCAAAGAGTAAAGCTGAAATGGTATTTAAAATATTTTGTTCTTGCAATATCTTAATGCATACTTTGCCTGCTTAATTTTATTGCATGAGATGGGTGCAAAAAGTACTTTCATGTGAAAGAGAAGTTGTAGGAAATCATATTGAATAGAAGTTGATAAAATGACTAACTTTAGATAGATAGATATTATTTGCCACTGATACCAACATCATTTAAGCTCTCTGGCCCGTATTCTGAACTCCGGTTTAACTTAAACCATGGTTTAAATCTGTGATTTAACTATGGGTAGCCAAAAATGTCAAAGATTTGTTCACACTGTATGTTCCTTATGTTTACTGAATTCTGGTCTCATGCTTTAATGGTCAAGAAAACTATTGTACTTATCATTCCCAGACATTTTTTAAAAGTTTGAGTACCAAAAATGCTGATAAATTGAATATCTAATGTTAGAGATTTGTGTCACATTTGGCTGCCCATAGTTAAACCATACATTTAGACCATGGTTTAAGTTAAACCGGAGTTCAGAATACGGGCCACTGTGATGTCGTTTTTACTGTAATAGTGGAAGTGTTTTTTTAATGAATTTTCATGTGAAGTTGAAATTTAAAAAGTGCTTTGTCACTCTGTCTTATTCATCATGTGAGATGAGCTGATCTTAAAGTGACAGTAAACTGAAGCTCCTGAATAACGCCATCTTTTAACAGGATTTTATGTCACTTTAACCTGTGTAAATTGTTGATTCTAAAATCAAGAACTGATCTTATAAAACAGCAAAAGCCAGCATGTGACGGAGATAGTGATTATAGTTAATACATGTATATTGACAAAAGAATTTTATATAAATGTTATTCTTAAAAGATAATGTTTCTGTCTGTGTGTTTTTTTATAGGGTAAGTGATATTTCTTTAATTTTATTTTGTTTCTCTCTTTTAGAAATTGGAAGAATTAGACTTTGGAGAGAGGAAAGCTATCCACAAGAGGAAACGGCTCATTCTTGAAGGAAAGGTAAAACACATGTGCATGATTTATATCTTTTTCCAACTTGAAACATTGTGTGAAGTCAAATCACAACAGTCTTAATTCACAAGTCGATGAGAAATACTTAATTAAGTGTATGCATGCAAATTTGGAGCCGTTTTTGCTATTTCCTTTCAATATTCCTATGTTCGTACAGAAAATATCTTTAATCAAGATAGTGAAGTGTAAAAGATGTTTGTTACCTATCTATAGTGTTTTGAGAAAATAAAGGGGAACACCAAATCTTTGTGTACATTATAGAAACTAAAAATGTTCATTGCCGCGCAATGTGAAATGTATCCCCCGGCACTGGCAGCGATTCGAAGGAGGGACAAAGAACCTCCCCCCTCCCCTCCCTCAAACAAAAGGATGGCGTAGAGATTGCCGCCAGTGGCCCGGACTATTGTCAACACTAGGAGCACCATCACCAAAACAATGTGTGTAGATTAGAGTATAATGCATCTCTATAGAAAATTCGAAAGAAATCTGTCAAGAAATGTGACCTCAGAGTGCACACAAGATATCCACTAAAATATGACCTTTGACCGTATGAAAGATGGAACATTGGGGGCAGCATCACCAAAACTGTAGAGCTCTAGAGTAATCTATGATGGACCTCCATACAAATCTGAAAGATATCAGTCAACAAATGTGTCCTCCAGAATGCATGCAACCAAAATATGACATTTGACCCTATAAAAAGCGGAACACTGGGGGCAGCATCAGCAAACACTAAAGATGTGTAGATTTCACTAAGACACACCTCTATATAAAATTTGAAAGAAATCCGTCAAGAAATGCAGAAGAGCACGAAATGGACAAATGACCTTTGACCCTATAAAGGACGAACAACGAGGGCAGCATCACCCAAAATTAAAGATGTGTAGATTATACCAAAATTCTCCATACAAAATTTGAAATTCATCAAGAAATGTGGCCTGCACTCATGCCATGCCTTGAAGTATGACTTTTGACCATATAAAAGATGGGACACTGGTGGCAGCATCACCAAAAACTATAGGTTTCTAGATTACACCAAGAGACACCTTCATGCAAAATTTGAACAAAATCCGTTGAGGAATGTGACCGCCAGAGCGCACACAAGAGTGCACACAAGACATCTATCAAAATATGACCTTTGACCCTATAAAAGACGGAACACTGGAAGCAGCATCACCAAAACAATGTGTGTAGATTAGAGTATAATGCATCTCTAGAGAAAATTCGAAAGGAATCTGTCAAGAAATGTGACCTCAGAGTGCACACAAGATATCCACTAAAATATGACCTTTGACCGTATGAAAGATGGAACATTGGGGGCAGCATCACCAAAACTGTAGAGCTCTAGAGTAATCTATGATGGACCTCCATACAAATCTGAAAGATATCAGTCAACAATGTGTCCTCCAGAATGCATGGAACCAAAATATGACATTTGACCCTATAAAAAACGGAACACTGGGGGCAGCATCAGCAAACACTAAAGATGTGTAGATTTCACTAAGACACACCTCTATATAAAATTTGAAAGAAATCCGTCAAGAAATGCAGAAGAGCACGAAATGGACAAATGACCTTTGACCCTATAAAGGACGGAACAACGAGGGCAGCATCACCCAAAATTAAAGATGTGTAGATTATACCAAAATTCTCCATACAAAATTTGAAATTCATCAAGAAATGTGGCCTGCACTCATGCCATGCCTTGAAGTATGACTTTTGACCATATAAAAGATGGGACACTGGTGGCAGCATCACCAAAAACTATAGGTTTCTAGATTACACCAAGAGACACCTTCATGCAAAATTTGAACAAAATCCGTTGAGGAATGTGACCGCCAGAGCGCACACAAGAGTGCACACAAGACATCTATCAAAATATGACCTTTGACCCTATAAAAGACGGAACACTGGAGGCAGCATCACCAAAATCTAGAGGTTTCTAGATTATACCAAGAGACCCCTTCATGCAAAATTTGAACAAAATCCGTTGAGATATGTGACCGCTGGAGCGCACACAAACTATCCCAAAAAATATGGCCTTTTACCCTATAAAAGACGGAACACCAGGGGCAGCATCACCAGAAATTATAGGTGTCCAGATTTTACCAAGATACACCTCCATACAAAGTTTGAAAGAAATCTGTCGAGAAATGTGACCGCTAGAGCGCACACAAGAATGTGATGCGCCGGCCGCGGAACGCTGCTGAATCCAAAGTATCCTCCAGCATTCTGCCGGGGGATACAATAATTTCCCTCCACTTACCTTTCTTTTTAAAACAACAACATGCCATATTAAGAGACCTGGAATTCCATTGATGCATGGTGGATATTTCCTGTGTCGACAGATACTTTATGCAATTATGACTTATATATATTATTATGTATTATTTCTAGTATAAGTTACTGCACTATATTGTGAGATTGTGCCATAGTGATATTAGGAACTAAATACATATATTGTTATTATTGTTATTCTTATTACAGGATCCTGATGAAGAGGAAGAGGATAAGAGCAGAGCAGGACCAAGCCAAAAGAAGAAACGTCATCAGCAAGGATCAAACCAGTCACAAGGGATACCTCATGGGAAACATAAAACAAAAGGAAAACATTCAAAAGGAAAGAAGTCTAGGTAGTATTCAGCTAATTGTGCTCTTACGATGAGCTGCATGGACTGAGAACTCTTTGAGGAACAATTTTACTGGAAACCAGTGCTCCATGGGGTATTATTCCTGTACTCTAGTGCAAGGAGGGAGATGACTAATTTGAGGGATCGACAATAGCTGTAAGACATTCGCAGATAGCGGCGCTATATTACTTTGGTTGTGACGTTTACTTCCCGGTAAAGGCGTGCGTTATGGGTTTTTCTATTGCTCAGCTGATGTGTCCTAGTCAGGAACGGGTGTAACACGCTACTGAAAATTGAATTAAACATTCAGACTTTAAATGGTACAAAAAATGTTTTTGTGGGTATGGGGTTCCGTTGCAAAGCAACATGTGATGGTCGGAGGAAAATAGGAGTAGGACTGTATCATGTCATATGTAGCTGTTGATGCAAGACTAACAAGCTCCACTCTTCATTTACCATTGCATGTTATGCCTTTCTCTGTTAAGAACTTACAAATTTGTGGAACAGTCATCTAAAAAATTATAAAAATTAAAAATTTGACTTAGGAAATTTAAATAACACGTTTTGCATAGTTGTCCCAAAAATTGAATCGTCTTAGGGCAAGTTCAACTTATGCGACTTCGAGTTATACATGGTTAACTGTAAATGTTTCAGAGATGAGAAAACACACTTCTTATATTTCTATTTCTTATCAAATTGTCACTTTGATGACATATTATGCACCTTTTGTGCAGAAATTAATATTTGGTTACGATAATAAAAGAAGTTTGAAACTCTTAGGATATGACAATTATGTAGATGTTCATCTTTTCTCTTTTCCCTTTGCACAAATTTCAGTCCAAGATATTAACATATGAGCAAATCAGCGAGGATAAAGTGAATTATTTTACTAGGAAGGCAGAAGTGTATTTTATTTGTAAATACAGATTATTATTTTTGTCAAATAAAAATATTAAAATGTCAAACATATATTTCATGCTTTCTTGTACATAACAAAGAAGGAAAAAGTATCTCACGAGATATTTCTTCTTGATTACATGTATTTATTGCTGCAATGTAACCAGGCTTATTTTGTATAAATACATAATACACATAAATAAATGATATTAATTGCCTGGAAGAGATAGTATTGTCAGGCTGCCCAAGGACACCTTCGAAAATCTCACTGGGAACTGACATATTGCATAGACTGTGTGATATGTGCAAAGTAAATGTTTGTTTCGACATTATACCCAAGCATCGTGCACAAATCAGCCTAGTTACAATACTGATTGCCCAGTGAGATGTGTAAGAAGCCCTAGCTATAGCCGGATGATGATATCACTTGAAAAACAAATCCATTTATATATTTACATGTACATGTATATCTTACAGTGATACAAGAAATACAGTTTAATCAAGGAGTACATGTATATATTAACAAATTGAAATGTGACTGCATGAAGATGGTTCTTCACATGCTGAAGCACAATCAACATGCATGTAACAGATTGCAAAGAAATGGTGAAAGAACCACACACTTTCCTGTATGAAAACAATTTACATGTGTGTGAATCTTCAGAAAAAATGATATTCTATTACAAGAACTCACTCATTAGTAATTCTATTATGAGCTAAGTTTACAAAAACTATTCATGGCCTTTGTAAATTATATTAAACTGACTCCCCCCAGTAATTGAGATATCTTTTGTTATTTATAGATATCTGTTATCTGTATTATAAAAACAGAAACCTTATACAGTGGAAACTCAATATAAAGAGCTCTGATGTAACAATATTTGTCATAAGGTAATATTCTGGTCCCAGCTCTATAATCTATTGGGTTTTTTTTAACCTGATATAACGAGATTCCTGCTTTTACAAGGTAATTTTGATGGTCCCAAGGAACTTGTTATACTGAGTTTCCACTGTATCAATTTTTTATTTAAAAATAAAAATGTAAAGGAAACACGTGCATAAGTACTAATTCCAAGAATAAGTTCATATTTTTTTATATGAAGTGAACCACATATCAAATTAAAACTACTTAATAACTTAACTATAACAAGAGTATTTCTATATAAAAAAACATGGGAAATATAAACAAGAGCTAGCTATGAACCAGCATAGCATTATCCCTACATTTTTCCTACATCTGTGTCAAACAGTAAATTTCTATCATTTTTAAAAGAGGTATATGTATAAGTTTGGGTTATATAAAATAATTATACTACCCTTTAAATGTAGAGAAAATTGTCAAACTTGAAAAGTAGTTGAACTTGCCTATTTACAAAATTACAGTAGTAATATGGCTTTAAAAAATGATGATTTTTTGCCAAGAAGAACTGAAATCTCAGAGTTTTCACAAATGTTTCTGCAAATTTGTCTCTGGATGATATAGTGATACAGAAATGCTCTGCATCTAAAACATAACACAATGATCAAATTGGTTCTCAACTGTTTGATATGGTACATAATTTATCTTTTACAATACATGTACATCCATTTATTCTACTATTTACATTACAGTATGTCATAATTGCACTTGCAGCCACCAAACAATTTTTATCACAAAGCCCAATACTTGTCCCACATCTGAGAACTTCAGAGGCAGTAAACCATCTCGCATATATATCAGCAAAATAAAAGAAAAACAAAATCCACTAGTCTGACTTGTACATGCATAGGCTATGACATGTGTACATCAAGTGGTATGTTTTGGGGACTTCGTTTACTGCCTAAAGATGGAGTGAGCGGTAACATTGGTAGATTAATTCAACATGAATTTGAAGACCATATATCGGCATGTATGGAAGTATTTCTGACACCTGCTCTGGCGACATTTGCTCCAAGCTTAATTTCATCAAAGATATAGCGTTGAATTTAGGATTTCGACTTGCAAAAATTAAAACGGTGGAACAATTTTTGTGGGAGCATTTGTCATGCAATCCATCATACTACTTTAAGACTCAGAAAATTAATCACAATTTAGTTGAATAAAGCAGTACAATGTAACAACCAATGATAGATAATAATAATAATAATATTCCACTTTTATATAGCGCCTAATATATCGCCGATGTCTCTAAGCGCTTTACAGATATATTATTACCCTGGTCATTGGATTCTGGCTTGCCGCAAACAATGTACGCACATTCTCCACTCCCTGGGGAGTATTCCAGCAATGGGCCGTGGTGCTCACATTGCTAAGCAAACCACGTTAACTTTCGCATCCTACCGGGTACCCATTTAACACCCGCACAAGGCAAGTTCGGAAAAAGTCTGGTCTTTTTGTATAATCTTGATGATTGTAAATCAAACAGTGGCAATTTGTAGGCCTATGTCATCATGGATAATCATCAGAAGTGTGGCTTTCTGAAAGAGGCTCACATCTCTGATAATTTTTATTGACATCTTTTAAAAAAATACACTTAAATACACACTACACCAGTGGTATTGCCTGGTCTCAAAAGTCATATCAGAAATTGGGATTCCTTTAAGTGGGTCAGATGTTGCTATCCAATGTTATTAAATAACAGTCAATCTGATTGGTCAATAAATATAGTGAGATCCATCAGAAGGAGTTATGTAGCCAACTGCGATGAGTAATACATCTATCAGTGTCCAGACCCCTGCTCCACCAAAGCTAAATAGCTTGCCCAGACCAGATTGCCAGTAGCCTAAGTAAAACCTGTCTGCTCCAAAGCCTCCAAGTGTGATACTGTTGAATAAAATATAAACAAACAAAGAAATACAGTGAAACCTGTATATCAAGACCTCTTACGGGAGACAAGGAAAGCGGTCTTTATGAGCAGGTGGTCTTTAAGTACAGGTTCCTTTAATACACATTTCAATGGGACACACTATTCAAGGGAAACAAAAAATGTGGTCTTTATAAGACAGGTGGTCTTTCTCTACAGGTAGTTGCTATAGCAGGTTTGACTGTACCAAATTACATACAACTCTTGGAGTCCTTATTACAATGACAGCTAGTAAGGCAACAATGCGTTTTGCATTCATAATCTTCTTATTCAAGAATGGACATATGAATCAAAAGTCCACATGTAGATGATGCAATATCAAACTACAGTCAAACCTGCTTTAGCAACCACCTGTATAGAAAGACCACCTGTCTATAAAGACCACAATTTTTGTTTCCCTTGAAAAGTGTTTCTCATTGAAACGTGTATTAAAGTAAGCTGTACATAAAGACTACCTGCTTATAAAGACCACTTTTCTTGTCTCCTAGAGCGGTCTTTATAGACAGGTTTCACTGTACCATACATCACATCGTTGTATGGTAGGAGAAATGATACAGATAATCACAGTCTGTACAACATTCTTTAATATTAAAAAACTTCATTCTCTGTTTCAGAATGTCTTTGTAGTGTATCTACCAGTCGGCAGTCAGCCCTAATTCATCCACATCCACTACATGCTGATATAGTTGCCTCTCAGTTCAATGTAGAAGTTTGCAGCAGACTACAAGTTATATCTAGGAATACTTTAGAATTTGTGGAATTGCCAATTTATTTATTCAAAATCAAATCAATCAAAATCAATTTCGGTTTTATTAGAAAAAGTACATGACAAAAGTCCAAAGACTAAAATTGTCATATTTACAGTAAAAAACAGCAAATATGAAAGAACCTTATGAACAAGCAAAATATCAGTATGAAATAAAAAAGGACTTACAATGTAATACTGATCATAATAAAAATGATTTTTCTTTTCCTATTTCTTTTCCTAATTTTTCCTCGGGGGAAGGGGGTGGTTGTGTTACCTTAATATAAGAGCTGTTGACCACTTTGATCCTGAAGTCCAGTTGCAAGGTTTTCTGCGATGAAAATTTCTGGAACCTGATAAAAATGGAATACAAATAGTGGCCAAAACATGACTATTAATACCACAAGCACCCCTAAACCAATTATTGACAAGAATACCTTGGTTTTGCAAACAGAATATAACATATCAGGTTTCCTGCAAAAATCTTGAATTAACAAAGAGAAGACAGGATATAGTAAATACTTTGATTTAAAACCAGTGTTAGTGCATATCAACTGTACTAAGAAATATTTTTGGAAGTCTTTTGTTGTGGTTAAAATGAGCATTAATCTACTTCAGATTTCATCATGCAAACTGATTATTGTTTTTGTGTTTAACAAGGATTTTGCCATCTATATTATACATTAATTTCTATGTCAAACTGGCAATGCAGGTAACAAAACTAGCAGTGCAGTCGGATCTCACCTAAACAGAAAACATCCTCGTCAACAGTACAGTTGACTCTGATGTATTGCTTTGGGCAAGCATAGACATGACAATTGTTTGCTGGTGTACAGGACTGCTGCCAGGTTTCAGTCTGATAGCAATATCTACACTGGTAAGTCTTTTGTAGGGGTATAGAGCCCTGTAGAAAATAATAATTAAAAAACAACAACAAACAAAATATCAATTAATTGATGAAGATATACATTATATGCAAATACTATATGCATAATCAATTAAAACTCTTTAATATTATTTTCTGGTTTGTCAAAACAATAAACTTTCAGTAAAACCATGAACTACATGTATTGTGAGATCGTTTTAAGGAAGGGAATTCATTTTAAAAAGATTCTGAAAATTATAAATGAAAGAAAGTTATAGAGCATTGTAAACAGACAGATACTGGAGGGGTAAGAATATTTATGGTAAAGAGAGAGACACAGAGAGAAACACAGAAAAAGACACAGAGAGAGTGGTCAAACAGTACAGAGATACCACTATAGAAGTGGGGGACACAGTGTAGAGTTCAAATTTCATCTTTTTGCGGTTATACACATGTATTCACATTCTTACTGAAACCAATGAATATACAATTAAGTTTCAAATTAATTTGTCTGGAAAGTTGACTAATATAGTTCAGAAAATATCAGAAACAATGCAAGATATACATGTATTACATAATTTCAAGATATTTTAACACATACACAGGGGGACATAGTATATAATATTGATTACAAAGCCTACAAACTTACGACACAGTCTAGGCCTTGCTTAGGCCAACATGTTGTGTTGTATTCCCTGCCATACACACATGAGGCATCCATACTGCAGTTGAGGCACTGTGCTCCAAGCATCTCACAAGGTAACCCAGATGGACATAGCTCATAATAAGATGGTACTGATGGAGAGGTTGGTTGTGCAGTAGTGGTGATAGAATCCTCCTCCTCAAGGCCGACTGTACCAGTGGTCTCATCCGTTACCGTGTCTTCTGTAGGGAGCTCCTCATCAGCGTTATCACGTGCCTAAAGAGGATAAACCTATAGTATTAGTTAGTTATTAAGTGCATAACACCACCTGATCTCCAAGCACTTAAAGTGAAAATAAGCGAGGAAGAAGAAATGAGATAATTTCAACAATAAGACATTGGCGGATCCAGGGGGGGGGGGGGGCACTTCCGGCCCGTGCCCCCCTTTTGGAAGAGAAGTATGAATTTTGACCATAGACGATGCACCATTTTCTCGATTGTTCCCCCCCCCCCCCCTTTTAGAATGAAGACCTTTTTTTGTTTTGTTTTGTTTTGTTTTGTTTTTTGCTTGTCAGGGAATTATGGAGGGACTCTGGAGCCCCATAACCCCACTGAGCGACTTTTTGAGAAGCTGGCGAGACCAAAAAAATATGGGTCTACCTTTTGACAAACTTTCATTTTTGTGCCCCCTCTTTTACTCAATCCTGGATCCGCCCCTGAATAAGAAATCAGAAGTTTGGAATTTGTATGTTTTAATAACAGAATTTAAATTGGGAGTCTTCATACTTGAAACATTGGAAAGATCATAAAACAAGAAAAGAGAGCTGGCAAAAGGTAAGCATTGTAAAATCATTTACCAGGTTCCAAAATCCTGACTTAAAATCAATTATAAATGCCAAATTCTACATGTAGCTCTAAACCACCAAATGCTTGTCTGTTTCATTCCGAAGGAAATGAATTGGTTAATGATTTTCAAGATTGTAGGATCTTGTGTACAGGGCATGGTTTCACGAAAAAAGTACAAGTTCATCAACTTCCCACAGAAACAGGTGTATATGCATTTCAGTGGGATGTTGGCGAACTTGTACTTATGACGGTGATCCCTTTCTTCAAAGGCAAAAATTTGATACCAATGTTGTAGCAGCTGTAGTTACAGGTCCTGGGGATGTTGCTGATGCATTTGAAGAGTGTGATGTTGGCACTGTTGGACTCGATGTATTACTTGATCCCCGTGTGTGATTGGTGTCAGGTTTAGTTGTGGTGGTAGTCTTTGTGGTGTTTTCCTGCACAACAGCTGCAGTGGGTTGCATTGGCGTGGTTGGAGACTGACCAGCTGTCCCAAGAGTTGGTCCATCTTCAGAATAAAATGACATATATTAATAAAGGAGCTTAAAGGACTCAAATGCTTAATATTAACATAAATGTCACATCCATAAATATAGCACGAGATGATTTATCACCTATTTACTTTTACAAAAGCGAACTTACACACAAAAATTGCATTGTACACATTTTTTTGCCTTGCTTAATATTAGCAATTACACAGGCTTGCTATTGGCCGAAGCTAAGCTACTCTGGCTTTGAAACATTGTCTTCCATTACCTTGTAGATCTAGATAAAATTAATTTTGGTTCCTAATAATATTCTTAGTCACTGAGCTTTCAGAATTCAGTAGGTCTAGATTACATGAATTTCCACTCATAGGCCCTTTGCCTATGAGTGGGACTGAATCCAACATTCACTGTTGCAGCAGTCAAAAACAGACAACAAAATTGCTCCAAGCAAGATTTGATTTTTTAAATTCAGATTCAGGGACTCTTCAACTCTTACTGAGCCACAAATTTGGGGATTCAGAGTTGAAAGTGCAATTTTAATTATTTTCCTCTCGTGTATGAATGATCTAGACTGGAAAAAGGCTCGCTGATACACACAGAAGCTATTGAGGCCTATTCACTCGTGAAAACTATTATGGAGTACATGTACAAGCTTATCTTCAGATAAGCTTGTATATATGTATAAGTGATGAATTTCGTATTTGCTCTTTTTAAAATTTATTTTTCATTTATTTCAATCAATCAATTCATTCACTCATTCTTCTTATTAAAAATAACCATTTTTTCAAAGGTGAAAATTTTATTTTATCTTTTTTAAACCCCAAATTTCACCTACTTTAGTCTTTACACATTTTGTCATTAAAAATTAAAAAACAAAACTTAAAGGGAAATCCAACCTTAAAGGGATACGCAACCAGGCGGCTGTGGGGAAAGTCGGGATTGCGTAAGCCCCATTCACTCGTACACAAAGCTTGTGCGTAGAACGCGTCCGTTGGACTAAGTGGGATTACATATTTTCAACTGCACGAAACCGACCGAATCTCGCACGAAAGCTCGAGCTCAGGCGGAGCATGCATGTTGCACAGCGACTAGTCTGCCTGAAGATTGAACTCCACGGGGCAACGGCATGATCAGGTAACGAACACGGTGCCCTCTCGCGGCATAAAAACGTCCACAATCTGCAATTGAGTATCCCTTTAATAGCAAGTTGCTTTGAAAGAAAGAGGAAAAATCAGAGAAGCAGATTGGTGAAAGTTTGAACGAAATCGGACAAGCAATAAGAAAGTTATGAATTTCTGAAAGCTGTAATCACTATACATATGGGAATTTCAAATTGGCCGAATAGGTTATTTCACTGTGATGTAGCTGTGGACAACTCCCCCATTCGCTCCAACACACAAAATGACTAAAATGCCACTTTTTTCAAAATGTATTGCTCAAGATCAGTAGAATACGTTTCTTCCATGAGGACCTATAACAATATGCTATCTCCAAAATTTTGAGTACTGCCCCAAGGGTAAAAGCACTCATGGCTACATTACTGTAAAATAGTTGGTATTTTCTGTCGCATGTACTAAAGGTATGGGGGAAAAATAAGATAAATATTTTAAATACTTGCTTTCAAATTCAGCCCTTAAAAATCTCACTCCTACCTCAAATGGCCGTTAGGAAGAACTTTTGATATTTTCAGCAAAATCCAAAGTCAAAATCTTGTCCAAAACCGGAGAAATCCCGCCAATTTGTTTCGCGATCACGTGTTGTTTACATACTGCCGATGTCTTAGACTAAAATCGGCCAATAAAATTTTTGTCCACGAAGAAACTCGGGATCGCAAGCGCACATCAATCTTTACGATCGCACACACAGAAAATCTGGACTTTTCCGTGTACGCCATAGGGACCGAATTTTTAAGGACAAAACTCTTTTGGGGAGATGTCAGCGCCCGCGGCGACCAGGAAATGTACACAATGTCTCGGATAGCTCGTTTCGCGAGAATCAACAGTAAATTACGGATTTCATTTTTGGAAATATCTTTTCCAACATCGGTGAGTTGAATTTATTGTATTTCTTGGATATTTTGGGGTCGGTTTTTCTAAATTAAATGCCGATTTTGAGTGAATGTTGGTGACTTTTGTGCAGTGGTGTTTTAAAAAGTTGAGGTGTATGACTGACTACATTCTACACACGAAGTATAGGAATGTAGACAGAAATAACCGTCTGTTATGGGGAAATCTTTAATATTTCTGACATTTCTCAACCTTCCCCATAGACAGACGGTACGACCGTGTATCACCAACAAGGTGGACGATCAGCCGACCTGAGCCTTAGGTCGCGTTGCCGTTACGTATATACTGCACGAGTACGCCACTGAATACATGCTACACACACAAACACACAGACATGACAGAGAACACTCACGGGTACATTACTGTAAAATAGTTGGTATTTTCTGTCGCATGTACTAAAGGTATGGGGGGGAAATAAGATAAATATTTTAAATACTTGCTTTGAAATTCAGCCCTTAAAAATCTCACTCCTACCTCAAATGGCCGTTAGGAAGAACGTTTGATATTTACAGCAAAATCCAAAGTCAAAATCTTGTCCAAAACCGGAGAAATCCCCGCCGATTTGTTTCGCGATCGCGTGTTGTTTACAAACTGCCGATGTCTTAGACTAAAATCGGCCAATATAATTTTTGTCCACGAAGAAACTCGGGATCGCAAGGGCACATCGATCTTTACGATCGCGCACACAGAAAATCTGAACTTTTCCGTGTACGCCATAGGGACCGAATTTTTGAGGACAAAACTCTTTTGGGGAGATGTCAGCGCCCGCGGCGACCAGGAAATGTACACAATGACTCCGATAGCTCGTTTCGCGAGAATCAACAGTAAATTGCGGATTTCATTTTTGGAAATATCTTTTCCAACATTGGTGAGTTGAATTTATTGTATTTCTTGGATATTTTGGGGTCGGTTTTTGAAAATTAAATGCCGATTTTGAGTGAATATTGGTGACTTTTGTGCAGTGGTGTTTTAAAAAGATGAGGTGTATGACTGCCTACATTATACACACGAAGTATAGGAATGTAGCTATGAGTGACAGAGAACCACTTCCGGTTCCGGATATGATCGTCCACACACTACGCGATTGTGATCATTCAGTCTCTATGTACGGAGGTCTAGTGGAGCCAGACGAAGTCTCAGCGGAACAACCGACGATACAGAGAGACTGAAGCTTTTGGTCCAATAGGAATGTAGCTATGAGTGGATAAAAGCGCCTCGAAGAAACAAATTAATGATATTTTTGTGTACGAAAACGGGAGAGTTGTCCACAAAAATGTCACAATAATGTCACAATCGACTCACCAAATTGCCAATTTGAGATTTGCATAGATGTAGTGATCTCATTTTTCAAACATCCATAACTTTTTTAGTCCTTGTCCGATTTCTTTCAAACTTTCACCATCCTGTTTTTATTTTTCTGCTTTCACAGTTTCACACAAATCATCTTATTAATATTACCAAGGTTGGATTGCCCTTAAAGTTTAGGGCTATATTAGCTAATATGCCCACTAATCCTCAAATTGGCAAAAATCCTACCTAGGATATCAACAAAACAGTGAGCAGAACGTATAACTAATGAATAATGTAATGCAAACAATGGAAAAGTTGATACGGATTTGACATGCTTCAATTAATACAGACATGAAAAGCGACGCGTGGGACCTAAGTAGATTGTCCCCTGGCTCTAAATCGGGTTTAAATATGGCCAATATCAATCAGTTAAAATCTCGTTCTCTCTTAAATAAAAAATAAAAATGAGATTAATTTACCCTGACATTGTATGCAAAACGGTACGATGATCAAGAGAAGGGTAAAAAGGTTTTTACAGCCCATTTCCGTGCGGTTGGTGTAGAAAAATTTCGGCGATCAGATGAGTGAGTTTGTTTGTGATTGTGTGACAGCGGCGAACTGACAAATCAAAAAAAAAATCAGTTACCGGTACCGTATTCATGATTATTATAGGTTTTTGCGGTCAATTTCGGACTTTTTTTATTCAATTTGACAGCGGCGTATCCAGGGGGTGGCGCAACAGGCGCGCGCGCCCCCCCCCCCCCCTATTGGCCGTCGTTAGAAAAAAAAATATATAGCAAAAAAAAAAAAAAAAAGTTGTTCATTAAATAGGCTTCAAAATTGGTCACATATAGGATTATTTTGCATCTCAGCCCTTCTTCAGAAGCAAAAATTTTCCAAAGGGGAGGGGGCACCCCCTCCCCTTAGACCCCTCCCCCAGAACGGCGATCAATAATACCTGGCGCCCCCACCTATTGGGAAATCCTGGATACGCCCCTGTTTGATATAAGAGTCATTCAAATTAGCGAAAAAAATCTGCAGCGTAAAATTCATCATTCAACTTGGTATTTCGGTCATTCAAATTCGCACTTATATCAAACAATTTAACACTTTTCTCATTCAAAATAAAAAGTCGGTTGGGAGCATTCAAATTACCACCATGCCCGAAAGCGTCTCTGCCAGCATTCAAATTCGCACGTGGGCATTCAAATTCGTAATAAGCCCATTCAATTTAGCATGTTTAAGGTATTTGGACTTTTAATTAATTTACTTTGAAATAAATAGACCGGTTTACTAATTTTATGCGTATTTTTTGAACAAAAGTTTCTCTTGACGACTCGAAAGCTTGCCAGAGGCTTGCCCGACATAGCAACAACTAATGTATGCAAAATGGATTCCATCTATAGAGACGCCATTATGCATAGCAGGTGCACCAAATAGTTGGTAACTAAGGATTCCGGAGAGAAACGTGCATAAATTGAAATAGATTAGTAAACAGGGGAGCGTTTCATCAAGTGTTTTGTCAGTGATTTTTACCGACAACTGTTATAAGCTACAGAAATCCTTGCATCTGATTGGCTGAGAGCAAATCTGTCGGTAAAAATCACTGACAAAACACTTGATGAAACGTTCCCCAGGTCTATTGTTTTGTAATGCGTGGTTAGGCTTCCTTTTCGTTACTCAGTTCCATTCCATAGGCCTTATAGCTTTCATAATCATGGACTTAAAAGAAGCTTATATGAATAAAAGAATACATAAAAGCTCATATGTAATTCGAAACCAATATATAACAATTAATAAAGAATAACAACCAAATAAAATGTGTTCGACGTAAATTACGAATTCGAATGCTCAATGTGCGAAAAAGAATGCTCTGAAATGAATTTGAATGCTGGAATGAATAACAGTATTGCGCAATCGCATCACCTCCCGTTCTAAATTGAATTACCGTTTTACTAACTTGATGCATTTTTTGCGAATTCGTATGAAATTAGTCTAAATTGGATTGATAATAGTACTAATACGAATGCATTAAATATTAATTTGAATGCTTAAATGCTTGTACACGGCCAAACTCTTATAAACCGAATGCAAGTAGTATGAAATTGACTGATGAACTTGCGAAATTGACCGCAAAAACCTATATTCTTTTTTTAAAAATTAAATTACATAATTATTTGGGCCGACATCCCCAAAGTCTAATTTTTTAATGAATAAAGTCATAGAAATGTTTTTACTTACAAGTAAAGGCTACATTTTACATCCTGATGATATAGATCTACCTTTAGCAATAATAATGTCATCGTCGATATTTCCCTTCAGTTGAAATTTAGTCCTTATTTAGAGATGAGGTACAATGAGACGTGAGTACTACTACTCCTAGAAACAAACTTAATGCTCCCCAAAAAGGCATAGGCACTTGGGAAATTTTGATAGAATAAGATCCACATTTCTAATCAAATTATATTTCCACAAGTATGTATCGTTACTTAAAATATGTTCTTTGTCAGAATAAGATTAACTACACAAGGAATGATACGTTATTTTATTTTTTATTTATTCATCTATTTATTTCCAGAATAATAAAAGATAAAAAGCAATCACAATTTATATTAATCAGCTAATGAAGTAACAAAAAGTAATTCTTAAAACAGAAGAAAAGCAATGGAGATTATTGATACCTCAAAGAAAAGAGCGTGGAGAATTATTAGTTTACCCCAATTTCATTTTGTAACTCCTATCAATTTCAGAATTAGAATTTGAAATTATACTAGGCTGCATTTTATTCCATCCATGCAAAATATATATATATATCTACTTGCTGTTGTTGTGTAATTAGGTTATTCGATTTTTTAGCTGTTTCTCTTAGAAGATCTTGTATTTCTGCCTAATATGCAATGTTCTGAACCTAATAAATAATATGTGTAGAGACCATCACCAATTTTTTGGCTTTACATAAAATTGTAAACAACAATCAACCACATCATCCAAAAACATGATTGGTGATCCTAATAGTTGCAGTGAGAAATATGAATATCTAAAACATTTTCTCTTCTTCGTTACAATGTTGCCCGTAAACATGATCTGCAATTAAAATCAAAGGGGCTAGGGTATACGGAAAGTGAGAAAAAAACAACAAGGAAGTGGAAGCACATCATTGTGACGTAAGCACATCATGATTTTCCATTTAGTTTTTGCATCTGCACTCGGGTGTACACGATTTGTCTATGGTGTACACACGAGCTCTGATTGGACCAAAATGTACTCATATTTATTGTTACGTCACGATCAAGTCGAGAGTTTTTACCTGTGCACATGCGCATGAGATCATTGGATCAAAGTTTATTGTTACGTCACGACCTAGCCCCAAGGTGCTGCCTCTGCACATGCGCGCGCATTGGCGAATACGCGCTCCCATTGGGCAAAAGTTCATTGTTACGTCACCAGCAAGCCGAAAGTTGCTATCCATGTTATGCATCCCTCTAGCTTAGCAACCAATCTTCACAATGATTTAATATAGCATATTAGCGAACACGTTTAGCTAGCACCTTATCGAAATTACGATAATTTTGACGTTTTTGACGTTTATTTCGAAAATCATTGATATTCAGCAACGGAAAGCAAACAACGTGACATTACAGGTAAGTTATTTACTTTGTTTTTCCACTTCTATCAAATGATAAACATACATTGATACGTGCCGTTGATTTCCATTATCTGTGTTTGGTAACGCGCACTTTGGATAACTTTCTTTCTGCATGTTTCGTATAACTATCATACTGAAATAAGTACAATTTGTCGCGAGTGATAAATGCGAAATTTCATGTTCAAGTTGTTCCTCGTCTGGAGGTCCTGTGTAACATAATGATGATGATGATGATGAGGATGGTGATGATGTTTGATGGTGATGATAGTGACGAATTGTATTCATGACTATGATGATGATGATGATGATGATGACGATGATGATACTGTAGTGTGTGATAATTATTCTTCATAGTAATATAATGAATTGGTCTACTGCTGCTGCTACTACTATTTGTATAGCATTTTATTATTATATCTTAAAACTTCGACATTTTTGTTTCAGAATGAGTGTCACAGTACAGCAGAAGAACCGTCCTCCTCTACGAAGTAGACTGAGGACGATGGGTAAACTTATCTTACCCCACATGAAGGAACAGCTTAATGCACGACCCGCTGATAATTTCAAGACACAAAAAGTCCGCGGCGAAGTAAGTAATGGTGACACTGTATATATCTAGGGTGAGAGGGGGGGGGGGCGTCGAGACAGACAGAGAGATAGGGAAAGAGAGAAGGAGAAAGAGAGAGAGAGAGAGAAAGAGATAGAAAATGAAACTATATATACATAAAGAGATAGAGACAGAGAGAGAAAAAATAGATATATAGATAGACAGTGATATGCCAGTAGATAGATAGCTATAGTGTACAAAGAGAGAGAGAGAGAGAGGGGGAGAGAGAGAGAAACAGAGAGAGAGAGAGAGTAACAGAGAGAAAGAGAGAGAGAGAGTAACAGAGAGAAACAGAGAGACAAAATACTTGGGAGATATAAAATGAAATTTAAAAAAAATACACAGAGATTTGGCGACGATGTACATAAAATTGAAAGGTAAGGAATTGTGTTAAACGGATATGAAATATTTACTGTACACAATATAGTTTTAAAAATGCAAAGATGGGAACATCTTCATCTAAAATATTCACATAGAATTATACTTATTATCGCGAAATTTTGCTGCTAAGACTGTGATAAATTAAAGAGCGCATACCCCTTGAAAATGTCAACCAATTCGAAAGCATACATATATTGAAAATTCATCAACGCTATGCTTACCTCTCGCAGGACGTGCAAATAGTGCTGAAATTCCTTCAAGAATCTTTTGATCTTGCGCCTACGACAACCCCGGCAGACACAGTCTGTAAACTGAGACTAAAGATGTCCAATACAGACAACAAGATCAAGAGGATGAAAGAACAACTTATGGTAAGAGCAAACCCATATTTATATAATACCGTTTGAAATTAGACAATTGAAAAGAAGTCATAATTTATGCAGTTTTCTATTTCGTCTCATCGTTTACAGTGACATATATAATCACAAACACATGAATAAATATTTATTTCTGAGATGATTGTGTTTTTTTTATTCACTAGGTTGAATTCACATTAAAATTTTAAAAAATGTAATATAATATATGATTTGAATTATATTGATAGCTTTGATGCCCACTTCTCCTTTAGGGGTACCTAGTTACACCACTAGAGGTCCAAATGGTTGCTCTCGTTTATTTTTCACAACTTTCCTAGTATTTCTAGTTACATGTATCATTTCCAAGTTCCTTCTCATCTTACCCTCTCTCACTCTCTTTTTCTCTTATTTTTTAATTTTCAGGTTCAGATTCAGATTCAAAATATATTTATTTCCTTCTCATAATCGAATAAATACAAAAATGAAATGTACGTTCACAAAATACAGGGTGGAAGGATGCGAGGGTCCCAAGGAAGCACGTGGCTTGTGTTGGGGTCGCCTTGACAATACATATTAATATATAATTATTATATAATAACATATATTTAAAAATCCCCTCTATTTCTTTTTTTTTTTAATTTCAGGACCACGATGTTCTCTTGTTGGACGTACAAGAGGAACTCAACCTTGGTTCAGAGGTCAACCCGATCAGGACTGCACGAGCCTTCAAGAAATACATCAGAACCTCAAAAGAGCACACCGCTCGCCTTGAGAAAACCGTCAAGGTAAATCATTAATAGCTATTACCTTTAACACATCCGTTCATGCTTCCTATAATCATCAAAATAGGTTGATTTGAATGGATTGTAATATATTATTACTGTAGCTTTCTAAAACCATCCTGATAATTTTGACTGGCTTAAGCAAATTTTTATCTTTGGTAGATGTCAATTCAGTGTGCTCGGTTGTTGCAATGTTGCATTCCTGAAAAGCATTCCCTAATCTCTGACAGTAAAACCGAATATACATGAATGGAATATCCTTTTTAGTGTACTTGTGAAGTATTGGACATTAATATCTTCAAAGGGAATGTTGGGATGTGATTCATTAATTTTTTTTTTTAATACAGCCTATGCTACGTAAGTTGGCCTGTAACCGACAAACTTCCGTCTTCGTTCGTTATAAAGATATATACACCTTTTCTCGTGTCAAGTACACAAATATATTGTAGCTAGTAAAAAGATGAATTCAGGTTCTTCCTTTTACAAATATTTCTACATGTATATATTTCCACGATTTCACCGCTTGATATTCTTCTTCATCTTTGTTTTCAGGCTAACGAGATCCTCTTGAAGACCTGCAAAGAGATCACTGGAGTCTCCGGTCACCATGCTCCTGATGGCCTCGCTAACTTTTTCCGCTCCACCTGGAGCCGACAGCGCCACGTCATCTCGAAGCTCAAGAACACCATCCAGGTGAAATAAAAATTTGAATAAGAATATAGTTGACTTAGCCGATTTTCTATCTGACGGATGCAGCGATGCCATGAATGTAGGGATTGAAATAATTCTAATGCTTAGTATAAATGAAATTCAAATTCAAATTCGTATTTATTTCATTTCCAACAGAAAGAAAAGACAATGGCATTACAGGTATTATTACAGAAAATATGAAAGAATATATATGTACATATTCATTTTTTCTTGATAAGTCTACAAATACGCTGTACATATAAATAAATTATTATAATGAATTATTAAAAGAAATTCTTAATTTCTGAGGAAATGTGGGGGATCTACTAAAAAGCAGTGCTTGTAATTTGTGGATGTCGATAACTAAATCAATAATAATTTCTAGTTGAAAGTCATTTTATTTCACGTGCATTACAGAATATTACACAAAATATCAAGTTTTTTGGTTGATGCGAATCTCGCTACATGATATATTATCCTAAACTGTAATTTGCATCGTGATTAGTGTATATTCAACGTAGAATTTAAAACAAAAGATAGAGAGAGAACAAATAAACATATCATAAGGGTAATGGGAGGAGCATTTTCGTGAAATATATACGTCAATGATAAATGTAATTATTTCCTTCAGGAACTGAAGAAAGATTCTACAGAACAACTAGAAGAATCTATCCTGGTAAGATTTTAATTCATCCAAAAATAGATACAAGGTTATTCCAACTCTGACTAAATTTAGATAAAAGCGATAAGTTTTGCGAGAATGTAAAGACAGAGTATGATTCAAGCGAGTAGAAGTTAAAGAAATAATTTGATTGATTAGGGAGTTGAAAACGATTGATAACAGAGAGACAATTTCAAATAATACCGTAATACAATTTTGTAAAAGGAGAGTTTTGTTGAAAGAGAACCCTGTTAAAATATTACTGGTACAGTATACGAATGTAGAAAAATAATATAAAAATGTACCCCGCCTCTATATTTTCTTCTTCTCTGTCTTTAGGAACTGGCCCGAGCAATGGACGTGGACACATCTAACTCACACATCTCGACCATAGTCTCTGGGATGACGGACACCTTCATGGCTATGAAGAATGACGTCATCAACCTCAATGACATGGTCAAGGTCAAGAAGGATGAGATCAAGGTGAACATACTAATAGAGTGCAAGTTTTTCATTATATTACTTCAATATATATTAAGAAGCTTAGGTTTCATGTATGGTGGCTGACTTGGGCTCTTCCTGTAAAGTAGAAGATAATTTCCATCATGAAAAATTAACTCTTGTGATCTATTTTTCTTTCACAGAATGTTCAAGATCTTGAGAAGACGAAGACAAATCGCATCGTCGAACTCGAGAACGAAATGGACGATCTCAAGACCAGGAATAACTATCTGGCCCTTGACCTGAAGGTAACATATTGAAGTATTGCTCACTTTACGAAAAATGGGGGTATTAAACAAGAAAAACATACCATGCAGACAAAATAAGGATGTTATAACAATACGAGTAACAAACTTATAATATTTACATTTATAGATAGATATTATTTGGGATACCAGCACCTTAGTATCAAAACCTGCTGTTCTTATAGTCATGATAGTAATTCATTCCTTTCGTTCTAAATAAAGATGATTAATATAATTTATCTTCTACTTTGCAGCAAGCCCAAGAAGAGCGCAAGTCAGCCACCAACCTTGTCAGTGACCTTGAGCACAAGATCCGTGACATTCAGATTGACAATGACAGGAAGGCGCTTGAGATTGAGGTACGTTGAACTTTCAGCAAAAAAACCAGAGAGAGAGAGAGAGAGAGGGGAGAGAGAGGGGAGAGTGGATTAGGGGAGAGAAAATCGGTCACATAATTAAGATTGTGATATTTACTTTTGCTTGATGTAAGCGTTGACCAATCTTTTGTAGATGATGTTTAAGCTACAGATGTATTGAATAATCGAAGCCATATCAATCGATAAAAATACGACAACAAATTGATTTAATCCTAATTATTTCAGGGTTTGCTTCAGCGCTACGAGGAAGCCGGGGAAGTTGTTATGAACCTTCAATCGGAGCTGGATGACACCAAACAGCTTAACCAGTTTCTCAATCTACAGATCAAGGTATAAGAATTGTCTCATAAATAAACATGAACAGTTTAGATAGTGTTAAATAAACCACAGATCTCCTCACGTCATAAGACCACTGCGGCCATGATAAATATTTCTTGCAGTGAAAGTGGACCATTACTGTTAACAAAGATAATGTTTTATTTAAAAAATAGAATATTATCATGTACGGTATTATCAATGAAGTCGAAATTGGTTATGTAAAGTGTGTAATTAACCTTTTGTATATGCAGCAAGAATGTTCCTTCGTGGAGTGTTCACTCCAAATATAGAAACTTTTCAATCAAAATTTCTATATTCTAACCGACAGGCATTAGATAATGCCAAAGACAACGATCTTGCCGATTGGGAAGAACAGAAGAAGGAGATGGAATCAAAACTTGAGGTAAACAACCATAAATTAAAACCACTATGTTATTCTTTCTTGAAATTCTATATCTTGGGAGTCTGTTGACTTTTATGTAATACATAGAACGTCTCTGTGACTCTGCAATTATTGTAAACATAATATTTCTTATATGGTTTTTTCAGAGCCTTCGATCAGCTGAATTTCAGACAAACGCTCAAGTTTTGTCTCTGAAACTGGAACTGGGAGATCTGAAAATCGAGAAGGATGATGCGATTGTAGAACTGAAGGTATAACGTTTCTGTTATTTGATTTTTAGATTAAAATTAAGCACAATAGTGATAAAAGTGAAAAGAAATGAAACGTGAAAACAGTTCAGAATGACCACACAAATAATGCTAAGAACAATGCAACTATACAGCGACGAATTAGTAATAACATACACTGTTATAATGGTGTTAACAATAACGGTACTACTAATGATACGAACAATGGATGAAATTGGCATTTAGAACAATAATTGTAGTCAATATTATGCATATAAATTTGCTAAGATTACTACGGTAAATAGAATGACAAAAAACAACAACGATGAGTTAATCCGATAATGATAATGATAATGCAATATCTTAATGATATTGAGAACTCTAGTACCGGTACTTACTATTTTTCTGTATTTGTATTTTGATAGAAACTGCAAACCAGCGATTCAAAGAAAGGCAATCAAATCTTGGAGCTGGAGAAAGAAATCGCCATCTTGCAGAAACAAAAACAAAAACTTCAGACAAACCTCGAGGTATGTTCAATTTAAAAACCAACAACGACATGGGAGGGGAGGGGTGAAAGAGAATGAGAAAGAGTGTGTGAGAAAAAGTTGGTTAGAGATTTGGAAAGAGAAAAAGGCTTAGTCATTTAACCCGTTGCCTACGGGAACCGGGTGATCCCTGTATTAAGCTAATGGGATTGAGAGAATTCAGTAGTCAACGGGTCAAATCATTTTGAAATGGGAACAAATATTGAATGTCATTTGTGTCCACTGTAGACCCTGAAGTCGAAGAACACCCATGTAGATTGTTCCAGGACTGCATCAGAAGACCCCAAGACTCAAGAATTACCTTGGAAGAGTGGCTACAACTTCACAGGGCCAAAGGTGAGATTGAAAATTTCATGATTAGGCCTTTAAATTACATATCAAACCCATCTAAATGATGCTTAAAAAATGTAATAAAATACCGATGAACTTTATTCACACAGTATGAAAAGTACCCTAATCAAGATAACAAGGAAACTCAACAAAATGATTAGCCCTGCACTCTGCACACACTAGCAAAGAGTATTATCGAGAATACAATTACCATTTTGGTCTGCCATAGACTCATGATCGAACAGAGAGCAAGACCAGCAGCCTCGTTTTGACATTGGAAAGGAGGATCTCTGACTTAGTGCTTGAGAAGAAAAACCTGACAGCAGAACTCCAGGTAAATTTGGGTAATTCACCGTAATTATACAGTTGTATAGATATAAAGCAATTCATTAATCGGTTTCAAAGTATCAGGAATAAAACGAATAAAGATCTACATTGCAATGTTGGCGATTTTAGGAATATCTTGTAAAACGTGTTCTTGATATGTTATAACAATAACATCTTTTTTTTTCTGTGATGTCATTTTAACTAATAAAAAGTACAATACTTACCTCTTAGAATCGCCATGGAAAAGGCCGTGCTGAGAACCACAATTTACTGGTAGAAAGAAAAGTTGTGGAGTTACTCAGGCAAAAGAAAGAACTCGGTCACCAACTCAAGGTACATCATTCCTATCGGACTTTTCAGTCTAGTGATCTGTTCTGTTACTACTCGTATCACGTTACTTTAAAAGATAATCTCAATTTTTTACGATCATTTAAGATATTGCAGCTAATGTGTGTTGATTCAATTCATTCATTTCTCTCTTATAATTCCTTAGAATATCTCACTTGATATAATATCATTTGTCATACACCTCTATTCTCCTTTGATCGAGGAATGGTCTATCAAAATAATTATAGTTATGTTTTACAACACCAGCGAGTGATAATAATAATGTGGTGAGTGTTCTTTACGAAGATGTTCTTGTCTTCCTGCACGCAGCGCATGTACCAGGAGAAGGACGATCTGATTTGCCAGCATGATGCAGACATTAACCGTCTTATGATGGAGAAAGTACAATTATCCACACATCTCCAGGTATGTTGTACGATTATTTCCTTCATTGAAAGAAAAAAAAAGGTTTTAATCTGGCGAATTGCAATGGAATTATAGTGATTTAAATTTTGCAACAAGTAATCACGCAATGAGATAGAGAAAGAGCAAAAAAAAAAAGAAGAGATAATCATGACAAATATAGCATGAGTGACATAAAACTACCAAGAAAATCCGGAATATATAAATTTTGCAACAAGTAATCACGCAATGAGATAGAGAAAGAGCAAAAAAAAAAAAGAGATAATCATGACAAATATAGCATGAGTGACATAAAACTACCAAGAAAATCCGAAATATATAAATTTTGCAACAAGTAATCACGCAATGAGATAGAGAAAGAGAAAAAAAAAAAAAAAAAAAAAAAGATAATCATGACAAATATAGCATGAGTGACATAAAACTACCAAGAAAATCCGGAATATATATTTCTACGGTGCTTGTTGGAAAATTCGATATAAGTTTGTGCAGTTGCTTAGACATTTACTGACTTAATTGTAACAGTATTTCCATCAAGTCTTCTCATTCTTATATTTTGAATGGGACCAGGGTATGATAGATCAACGTCATGAATCAATCGCTTTAATCCAACAATGTGCCAATGATTCAGAGGCCTCCGATCATCTTCTTAGACAAATCACAGAGAGATTACAGGTGTGTATTTTGAATGATAAAATGATTTATAGTCAGTGCAATCATCCTTTAGCAAGACATTAATCTACATTTTGCCACTCTCCACCCAGGTGAGGTAAATGAGTACCCGGTAGGAAGGAATTCCTTGAATGCTTGAGCACCACGGTAGCTCGGCTAAAGCCGGGGTAATAGTATGATTGCAGGACCCTCAGGGAGAACAGTATATACTACTGATGAGGCTATCCTGGGTAAACAAGACATATTATTATTATTATTATTATCATCCGTTTATTCATCAATCTCAAGGTAAACTTGGGAGTACATTATTGACTCGAAGAATTTTAAGAAAAAATCCTCATAAAAAAAAAGAAGACTGATAAAAAAATATAATGATAATAATAGGTGAGATACAAAAAAGTAGAAGAAGAAGTATGAGGAAGAAGAAGAATGAGGAGGAGATCGAGGGGGAGGAGCAGGAGGAGCAGAAAAATTGCTTTGACCGGCTTTTTGTCCAGTGATTTGTACTTTTTAAGAGCAAAATATTATAATCATTATCATCACTATACGTTATATTATTTTGATATTTTGGCATTGGTCCAGACCGCGCTGCGAGAGAAAGAGGTCCTTCTTACAGAACACTCTAGTCAGGTTTCTCATCTTGAGTCAGAGCTAAAACATCTCAAATCCAAACTCAAGGTAAGAAGACACGATATAGATATCAACGAATATCATTAGCTCATATTGAATGCTGCTTTGAATCATAATTATATGTAATTTACATTCAAATAATTTGTTGGAATATCGAATTGTTGCAATTAGTTTTTAACCCATTGCTTACGGGAACCGGGGGAGCGTTTCATGAAGCGTTTTATCAGTGATTTTTACTGACAAATTTGCTCTCAGCCAATCAGATGCAAGGATTTCAGTAGCTTATAACAGCTGTCGGTAAAAAAAATCACTGACAAAACGCTTGATGAAACGCTCCCCGGGTGATCATTAACCCTATAAATTTAGTAGTCAACGGGTTAATTATGATTGAAATGAATGCAAACTTCTGATCTTTGAAGTTTTAGAGCGTTAGTATAATGTACTTGAGAGAAAAAAATAATTGCTTTAGCATTATATTAGTGGATTATTATTCATATATTTTGTTAATCTGATTTTAGAATGAAAAGGAGAAACGCCGCAATATGACCAACAGTACGCAGCGTCAGAAGAAGGTGGAAAACGCAGTCAGGAAACAAGAGGTGAAAGTCTTATCAATTTTAAGAAGATCTTTCAAACAACTTTTTACTCATATTATATTCGTAAATGAAGAAAAAGTCTCGTAAAGACGATTTTTTTAAAAGAAATTTAGAAATTGGCATAATTCACAGAAATCAATCACAGAAATCAATCAAATGAAATTAACATAGTTGATTTAAAAGAAGAAAGTACTTCCTTCACTAAACAGTCAGTCCGATATTGGAATCAGCTCAAATTCCCAAATTTGTAATGAGCGATTTCTAGCAGGAACTAAAGCCTTTGTATCTTAATCTTAATAGTTAGATCAGTTCCCAGATACCAATTGCACTTGCCTGAATTTATTCCACAAATGATAACTACAAATGTTATATTAAATATGTTTATATGTTATCCATCATCACTATTTGGTTTCCCCCGTTCCCCATGCTTGTGGAGCTAGTAGGCAAGTGTATTTGTAGCATTCCGATATTGATTCTAATTATTCACAGGACAATCGGGATAAGCTTGAGGCAATGACTCGACAGAACGAGAAACTCCAAGCAAAGATCACTCTCTTGAACTCTACAATGGCAGATATATCAACAGAACTACAGCAGAGTCGAAAGGATTGTCAGGTAGGTAAACAAAATATTGTTTTCTATAAGTATCGCTCGAGCTTTAAATTATTCTGTGAGCGTATTATTGTAAAAATGATGATAATAATAACTAATAATTTGTTCTTATTTTTTAAAACTTAGCCACGTTAGTATTAATACTGATCTTCCTGCAGGCCCTGCAATTATTATTACCCCACCATCATTCCCTGGGGAGTGTTTCATCAAGTGTTTTGTCAGTGATTTTACCGACAAATTTGCTCTCAGCCAATCAGATGCAAGGATTTCAGTAGCTTATAACAGTTGTCGGTAAAAATCACTGACAAAACGCTTGATGAAACGCCCCCGTGGTATCCATTTAATACACCTGGGTCGAGAGGGAGAATGTGGGCAAAACACCCTTGCCAAGAGCCTTCACCTATGTTCCACAGTGCTTCTACTAATAAGCACATTTGTGAGAATTTGACGACGTATGCAAACCTTATATTTTCCTTGATAGGCGTTATAGATAGAATGGTTAAAGTAATTCAAATGAAAAATGAAAAATATGGATGGGCTATACTTGGACTGCCCCGGTGATACCCAGTGCAATATTTTTTTTCGGGGAAGGGGTGGATTTGCGTATCCCGGCCCTCCCTGTGCTGGATACGCCATTTAAAATTGATATTCCATGATGCTTTAAGGATAATTGGTTTTTCTTGTGTTCAACAGAATGTGGAGGAAGAGTTTGCCAAAGCATCTCAGCGGTTCAAGGAGTTAGAACATCGTGTGGACGCTGTAAAGAAAGAAAAGCACAAAGTTTCTTCTCGACTCAAACACCTGCAGAAGGAAAACAAGGTAAATCAAACCGTAATATTTTCTATTTTCATTGACAGTATTAGTTCTTATTTTAAGTTAGGATTAAGGACCAAGGGATTTGCATAACAGGCAGATTATTATTTGTCATAACTAAATATTATATATTTTTTCAGAGGACTTTGTATGGTTTACATTTTCCTTCTCTCTTTGCCCATATATGAAGAAGTGTCGTAGTCGAGTGGTTTAAACACTTGACTGGAGATGCAAAGGTCGTGGGTTCGAACCCCGGCACGGCACTAGTGTTCTTTGGCAAGACATTAATCTACATTTGCCACTCTCAACCCAGGTGTTTTAAAAATGGGTACCGGTAGGTAGGAATTCCTTGAATGCTGTGAGCACCGAATTCGGTAGCCTATAGAGCCGGGGTAATATTGGAGCGCCTTGAGCACCATTCATGGTGGATATGAGCGCTATATAAATATCCAATATTTTTATCCCTGGCTACCAATGCAATTATTTATATTTCAGGAATTGGATAATCAGTTCACCACTTTGAATCAGGAGAAAGAACAACTTCAGTCTTGCTCTGACATCTTGAGAAAAGAGAAAGACGATCTTTCAGCTCAACTCAGTGAGGCTCGCCAGCAATACCAGGTATGCAACAACTTACCAAGGATTTCAAACAGATATGAAATATTAATTAAAGGGCAATCCAACCTTGATAATTAGATCATTTGTGTGAAAGCAGAAAAATAAGAAAAACAGGACGGTGAAAATTTGAAGGAAATCGGACAAGGACTAAGAAAGTTATGGATGTTTGCAAAATGAGATCACTACATCTATGCGAATCTCAAACTGGCAATTTGGTGAGTCGATTGTGACTCTCCCGTTTTCGTACACAAAAATATCATTAATTTGTTTCTTCGAGATGCTTTTGCCCTTGGGGCAGTACTCAAGATTTTGGAGATAGCATATTGTTATAGGTCCTCATGAAAGAAAAGTATTCTACTGATCTTGAGCAATACATTTTGAAAAAAGTGGCATTTTAGTCATTTTGTGTGTTGGAGCGAATGGGGGAGTTGTCCACAGCTACATCACATTGAAATTACCTATTCGGCCAATTTGAAATTCCCATATGTATAGTGATTACAGCTTTCAGAAATTCATAACTTCCTTATTGCTTGTCCGATTTCTTTCAAACTTCCACCAATCTGCTTCTCTGATTTCTTTCGAAGCAACTTGCTATCAAGGTTGGATTTCCCTTTAATTTTGATAGAATTGTTTTATATCCGTGAGGCAATAATAACATTTCGAAAGTATATGCTAAGGTAAAAGGAATATGATGATGAAATTAAAATTGTCCATAAATTTCATTTCTCTCCTGCTTCATATATGTAATTTTGTTGTGCAATTTGAATTAATTTAAATAGGAAATGGAAGAGAAACTTGCGGCTGTGTATGAGGAAAAGAAACAACTGCAGGCTCGCGCTGATACTGTGGAAGAGGAGGAGGATGAACTTTCTGCTCAGCTCAGCGAGGTCTACCATCAAAACCAGGTACAAATTCAAACAATCCAAAAACACATACCGAAGTAATTCATTTTTGTTAAACTGCTTTGAAAAAAAATGGTAATAAAAAGTGTAAAACATTTATAACTTCTAGATATGGATGACAGATATTGGGAATGATTTCTGAAACAGATGAAAGTCTACAATCCATACACTTTCTTACTCTTTGGCTAAATATCTGTCTTGAGTTGAAAGTATTTGTGAATGAAAATTGAAATTCATTTTCATAGGAATTAGAGGAGAATTTCCCGACTGAGAACGAGGAGAGAGAACCATTCCAGACTCGCCCTGACATTTCCAACGAGGAGAGACATGAACAGAAACATCGGCTTAGTAAGGCTCGCCAACAACATCAGGTATAGTTTTTCCTTTGTTTTTAACAAGTTCATCACAAGGAATTCAATGTATGAAGTCGCATAAAATACTATTCAGAGCGTATATATAGAAAAAGAATGATACACCATTACTTTGAGCGATGCCGGAAAACTCGGGAAAATTACGTAGTGTAAACAAAGACACCAGAATTTAAAAAAAAAAAGACAGAATACAAAATCTTGCAATCTTAGAATTTGTTGTATAGCCTAACATGTAATACGTTATATAACATAAATCCAATTTATTGATTTAGGTATTGGAGGAGAAATTTCCTTTTGTCAAGAAGAAGACTGAAACTGAAGAGACTCACGCTGACCGCCCGGCAGAGAAACGAGACGATCTCGCAGCTCAACTTGAGGAGGCCAACAAGAAATATCAGGTATCCATAAATAACATAATCAGCAGATTTTAAAAATAACTAAGACAACGAATCACTGATGTCTTTTTTGAAGTTAACTTTATATTGTAATTCATACAGTAATTTGAACGATAGACCGATGCATCAGTATATGAAGAAAGTGAGGCATAATCGTTTGGTATGTCCAGCAACCTAATTGGAGGCAAATTTAGTATCAATACATGATCAAAAAAGCTCTTTAAAGTAGAACTTTAATGATTTTAAATATTGGCTTAATACTTATTATTGCATAGATGGCATAAATTAAACAAGGTTATCCAAATTCAACGTTTGGAAACATTTGAAGTAATGATTATTATCAATTATAAAACGGTAAAATACAGCCCTCGATATAGCAGCTGAAGAGCTCCTCGAACGCTGCCGAGATATGTGACGACACACCATGGACCAGTCCTGTCAAAGCAGACGATGTCCCATAACATCTTACACATTTTTCGGAGCCTATTTTGTCATCTCCTCTTCACTTATTTCTCTTCCTTCACTAGCGTCAGTCTTAATGTTAGTCTGTTGCCTCACTCTTAACTTCGTGTATGGTATTATTTTGATGAAAAATGCAGCGTTAAAAAAATAAAGGAATCAGTCACTTGTAAACAAAATAAGACGCCATTGTATTTTCAGCTGCTTGCACCGGGGCATGTTCGGAGTTTCAAGAGGGAACGAATACCATCCTGCTATTATTCGGAGGGCTTTTCAATTTGAAAGTGGGGTTTATTTCATTGATCATTGACCCTTCTCCTGTGTATTTACAATCAAACGGTTTTAGCTATCAGAATCAGTTTCACTTTCCATTTATAATGGTGTGAAATAAGGTCATGTTTAAATACACCAAACTTTTTATAATTTGATAAATAATTGCATTGCAATTACGTTCATTCATTATAGGACGTCGTCTGCTTAAGCAGGATCGAACCCGAGTGTGACGACATCAAAACATCGCTATATTTCTGGCGAATCCTCGGATATTCCAGATGCTGAGAAGAGCTTTTATTTGTGTTGCTTTTATAATCATCAGATACGCAGTTGACATAAACCTTATACGATTGCCATCTGTAAGCTTCCCAGTTTCTAGTGATACATTAATTGCCATATTTGTGATTTTCTTTGAATAGCTACTTTAAAAATCATGTTACAGCTCCCCCTCTCTCCTCTTCTCTCTCTCTCCCTCTCTCTCTCTCTTTCTTACTCCTACCTCTTCTATGGTAGGAGCTGGAGGAAGAATTCGATGTTTTACATCAGGAGAAGATAGATTTCCAGTCTCTGGCAGACAGCTTGGGGGAAGACAACTACAACCTATCAGCTGAAATCGGACAAGCCTACAAGGATAGGCATGTAAGTCTAGACATTCGAAGGACTATACAAAATATGATTTTCACAAAAAGAAAATTAGTGAAAAGTAACAGTCTATTAAAACGACATTCCAGATACATACATGATTAATTACATTTTTCTTCCATTTATCGCGCAAAATCCACATTGTTTGCTTTGAAAATGTATATCGGCGCAATTTATTGAGATGTGCGAACACAAATTTACCATGATCCAACTGCATGTCCATAATAAAGCTACAACGATCATCTTTTCAAATGGCTCATCGATGAAACTTTGATCTTGATAGGCTTAGTCTCAAAGTCAATAATGATTGAAACTTGTAAGTCAGTGAAAAAGGATTTATGGGCACTGGCTGAAATATAATTTGAAATCATAATTTCTCTGAAAACGCACCTATAAAAGAAACAAAATTCATCTTCTTCTGATAGGCTCTGGAGGATAAATTGGATTCAGTGGAGGAGGAATGCGAGAAACAACAGGAAGTTGCTACCAAGCTGAAGGAGGAAAATAACACCCTTTCAACTTCTCTCGAATCTCTTCGCAATCTATGCAAGGTATCGTTACTTAATAGCGAATTTCATACAATATTTTTGGACTCATGAAACCCTTTGGAAAATAATAGCAAACACAATATTCAAGTCAGAGTTGACAAACGATATATATGTATATATTTGTCTCGAAAATCCTTTTTTTTGTTGAAATGATATTTAGTGAGAATAAATATTGCTCCTCTATCAATTAAGAATATAGGCCTATTGCTTAGAATATTTCAATTTTAATCGTTATGTGTGCTTATTGAGTGCAAAATCTATTCATTCTGTTATAGAAATAGTTAGAAATACAGCATTCGAAAGAATATGCTAAGGTGAAAGGAATATGATGATGAAATTAAAATTGCCCATAAATTTCTTTTCTCTGTTGCTTCATATATGTAATTTTGTTGTGCAATTGGAATTAATTTAAATAGGAATTGGAAGAGAAATTTGGGGCTGTGCATGAGGAAAAGAAACAACTGCAGGCTCGTGCTGATAGTGTGGAAGAGGAGGAGGATGAACTTTCTGCTCAGCTCAGCGAGGTCTACCATCAAAACCAGGTACAAATTCAAACAGTACAAAAACACATATCGAAGTAATTCATTGTTGTAAAACTGCTTTGAAAAAAATGGTAATAAATAGTGTAAAACATTTATAACTTCTAGATATGGATTACAGATATTGGGAATGATTTCTGAAACAGATGAAAGTCTACAATCCATACACTTTCTTACTCTTTGGCTAAATATCTGTCTTGAGTTGAAAGTATTTGTGAATGAAAATTGAAATTCATTTTCATAGGAATTAGAGGAGAATTTCCCGACTGAGAACGAGGAGAGAGAACCATTCCAGACTCGCCCTGACATTTCCAACGAGGAGAGACATGAACAGAAACATCAGCTTAGTAAGGCTCGCCAACAACATCAGGTATAGTTTGTCCTTTGTTTTTAACAAGTACATCACAAGGAACTCAATGTACGAAGTCGCATAAAATACTATTCAGAGCGTATATAGAAAAAGAATGACACACCATTACTTTGAGCGATGCCGGAAAACTCGGGAAAATTACGTAGTGTAAACAAAGACACCACAATTAAAAAAAAAAACACACAAAATCTTACAACCGTCTTTTCTGTGAAATTAGGTCCGTGCCATTTGCTTTATGAATATACAGGTATCTGACATGTCTGAAAAGCAATAATAGTAATATAGATATACTGTAATGAGGAGTAAATTTTTAGATACTGAATAATTATACCTTTCATGAAAATACCAGAAGAATTTGTTGTATATATAGCCTAGCATGTAATTCGTTATATAACATAAATCCAATTCATTGATTAAGGTATTGGAGGAGAAATTTCCTTTAATCAAGAAGAAAATTGAATCTGAACAGACTCACGCTGACCGCCCGGCAGAGAAACGAGACGATCTCACAGCTCAACTTGAGGAGGCCAACAAGAAATATCAGGTATCCATAAATAACATAATCAGCAGATTTTCGAAATAACTAATACAACGAATCACTGATGTATTTTTTAAGTAAACCTTATATTTTAATTCATACAGTAATTTGAACGATAGACCGATGCATCAGTATATGAAGAAAGTGGGGCACAATTGTTTGGTATGTCCAGTAACCTAATTGGATGCAAATATGATTGTCTTGTTAGTATAAATACATGATCAAAAAAAGTTCTTTAAAAATCATGTTAAAGCTCCCCCCCCCTCTCTCTCTCTCTCTTTCATACTCCTACCTCTTCTATGGTAGGAACTGGAGGAAGAATTCGATGTTTTACATCAGGAGAACATAGATTTCCAGTCTCTGGCAGACAGCTTGGGGGAAGACAACTACAACCTATCAGCTGAAATCGGACAAGCTTACAAGGATAAGCATGTAAGTCTAGACATTTGAAGGACTATACAAGATATGATTTCACAAAACGAAAATTATTGAAAAGTAACAGTATGAAAACGACATTCCAGATACATACATGATTAATTAGATTTTTTTTTCCATTTATCGGGCAAAATCCACATTGTTTGCTTTGCAAATGTATATCGGCGCAATTTATTGAGATGTGCGAACACAATTTAACCATCCAACTGTCCAGAATTAAGCTACAACGATCATCTTTTCATATGGCTCATCAATGAAACTTTGATCTTGATAGGCTTAGTCTCAAAGTCAATAATGATTGAAACTAGTAAGTCATTGAAAAAGGATTTATGGGCACTGGCTGAAATATAATTTGAAATCATAATTTCTCTTATCTTGACCCTGAAAACACACCTTTAAAAGAAACAAAATTCATCTTCTTCTGATAGGCTCTGGAGGATAAATTGGATTCAGTGGAGGAGGAATGCGAGAAACAACAGGAAGTTGCTACCAAGCTGAAGGAGGAAAATAACACCCTTTCAACTTCTCTCGAATCTCTTCGCAATCTATGCAAGGTATCGTTACTTAATAGCGAATTTCATACAATATTTTTGGACTCATGAAACCCTTTGGAAAATAATAGCAAACACAATATTCAAGTCAGAGTTGACAAACGATATATATGTATATATTTGTCTCGAAAATCCTTTTTTTTTGTTGAAATGATATTTAGTGAGAATAAATATTGCTCCTCTATCAATTAAGAATATAGGCCTATTGCTTTAATAGAATATTTCAATTTTAATCGTTATGTGTGCTTATTGAGTGCAAAATCTATTCATTCTGTTATAGAAATAGTTAGAAATACAGCTTTCGAAAGAATATGCTAAGGTGAAAGGAATATGATGATGAAATTAAAATTGCCCATAAATTTCTTTTCTCTGTTGCTTCATATATGTAATTTTGTTGTGCAATTGGAATTAATTTAAATAGGAATTGGAAGAGAAATTTGCGGCTGTGCATGAGGAAAAGAAACAACTGCAGGCTCGCGCTGATAGTGTGGAAGAGGAGGAGGACAAACTTTCTGCTCAGCTCAGCGAGGTCTACCATCAAAACCAGGTACAAATTCAAACAGTACAAAAACACATATCGAAGTAATTCATTTTTGTAAAACTGCTTTGAAAAAAAATGGTAATAAATAGTGTAAAACATTTATAACTTCTAGATATGGATTACAGATATTGGGAATGATTTCTGAAACAGATGAAAGTCTACAATCCATACACTTTCTTACTCTTTGGCTAAATATCTGTCTTGAGTTGAAAGTATTTGTGAATGAAAATTGAAATTCATTTTCATAGGAATTAGAGGAGAATTTCCCGACTGAGAACGAGGAGAGAGAACCATTCCAGACTCGCCCTGACATTTCCAACGAGGAGAGACATGAACAGAAACATCGGCTTAGTAAGGCTCGCCAACAACATCAGGTATAGTTTGTCCTTTGTTTTTAACAAGTACATCACAAGGAACTCAATGTACGAAGTCGCATAAAATACTATTCAGAGCGTATATAGAAAAAGAATGACACACCATTACTTTGAGCGATGCCGGAAAACTCGGGAAAATTACGTAGCGTAATAAACAAAGACACCAGAATTTAAAAAAAAAGACACAAAATCTTATAATCGTCTTTTCTGAGAAATTAGGTCCGTGCCATTTGCTTTATGAATATACAGGTATCTGAAAAGCAATAATAGTAATATAGATATACTGTAATGAGGAGTAAATTTTTAGATACTGAATAATTATACCTTTCATGAAAATACCAGAAGAATTTGTTGTATATATATAGCCTAGCATGTAATTCGTTATATAACATAAATCCAATTCATTGATTAAGGTATTGGAGGAGAAATTTCCTTTTGTCAAAAAGAAGATTGAATCTGAACAGACTCACGCTGACCGCCCGGCAGAGAAACGAGACGATCTCCCAGCTCAACTTGAGGAGGCCAACAAGAAATATCAGGTATCCATAAATAACATAATCAGCAGATTTTAAAAATAACTAATACAACTAATCACTGATGTCTTTTCGAAGTAAAATTTATATTTTAATTCATACAGTAATTTGAACGATAGACCGATGTATCAGTATAGTATATGGAGAAAGTGAGGCATAATCGTTTGGTATGTCCAGCAACCTAATTGGAGGCAAATATGATTGTCTTTTTAGTATAAATACATGATCAAAAAAAGTTCTTTAAAAATCATGTTAAAGCTCCCCCCCCCTCTCTCTCTCTCTCTTTCATACTCCTACCTCTTCTATGGTAGGAACTGGAGGAAGAATTTGATGTTTTACATCAGGAGAAGATAGATTTCCAGTCTCTGGCAGACAGCTTGGGGGAAGACAACTACAACCTATCAGCTGAAATCGGACAAGCCTACAAGGATAGGCATGTAAGTCTAGACATTTGAAGGACTATACAAGATATGATTTTCACAAAACGAAAACTATTGAAAAGTAACAGTCTATTAAAACGACATTCCAGAAACATACATGATTAATTAGATTTTTTTCTTCCATTTATCGGGCAAAATCCACATTGTTTGCTTTGCAAATGTACATCGGCGCAATTTATTGAGATGTGCGAACACAAATTAACCATAATCCAACTGCATGTCCATAATTAAGCTACAACGATCATCTTTTCAAATGGCTCATCGATGAAACTTTGATCTTGATAGGCTTAGTCTCAAAGTCAATAATGATTGAAACTTGTAAGTCAGTGAAAAAGCATTTATGGGCACTGGCTGAAATATAATTTGAAATCATAATTTCTCTGAAAACGCACCTATAAAAGAAACAAAATTCATCTTCTTCTGATAGGCTCTGGAGGATAAATTGGATTCAGTGGAGGAGGAATGCGAGAAACAACAGGAAGTTGCTACCAAGCTGAAGGAGGAAAATAACACCCTTTCAACTTCTCTCGAATCTCTTCGCAATCTATGCAAGGTATCGTTACTTAATAGCGAATTTCATACAATATTTTTGGAATCATGGAATCCTTTGGAAAATAATAGCAAACACAATCTTCAAATCAGAGTTTGCAAACTATATTATGAATATATTCGTCTCGAAAAACCTTCTTTTTTTGAAATGATATTTAGTGAGAATAAATATTGCTCCTCTATCAATTAAGAATATAAACCTATTGCTTAGAATATTTCAATTTTAATCGTTATTGTGTGCTTTTATTGAGTGTAAAATCTGTTCATTATGTTATAGAAATACTTAGAAATACAGCATTTCCTTAAATTTTTAACGTACACTTGAACGATTTTCAATAACCAGCATCTCCAAAGCGACAATGAGAGTCTGAGCCAAAACAATGAAAAAATCCGCAAGGAAGCTAAGTGGGTTGAAAGCCAAGACGATGGGCTGTGCGAGGAACCTGAGAAAAACATGGTGCTATGTCAGGTAATACCTTTCATTCAGGTCTTTATATGTGTACTGTTTCACAGAGCACTTACAGTAATTAGGGACACAACTTCTTTCATTCTATTCGTGTAATGATTAGGAAATAAATTATTATTTACACAGTCTCAATTTCCAATATTCATTGTTGTTTGATAATAAATTAAAAGGCTTTCTTAATAAGCCAGTTCGGGGTTAGCGCATGGTACAAATGACCCCAAATATCCACAGATATTTTAGACATGGAGGGTCCCTTTATGTGCACTTCAGAAAAATAACTCTGGGAGTGATAGAGGTGCCTCATGAATAGCTTTTGTTTCCCCCTTTAAAAAGAATACTTCCACCTGGATATCATGGAATGCACCATTAGTGCATAATTGAATAATGATTACATGACATTCATGAGCACATAACGAATATTAGTGTCAGTGGGTTTTAGAATTTGGTACAGATGACCTTTATCTGCTCATGATCAGATTGCATCTCCGAAGTGGCTTATAGGAGGTGGACATATCATAAATTCCGAAAAACTGAAAAACATAATTCTCTTGATAAAGTTATATAGACATGTTATACAATGTTTTCAAAGAATTATTGATGTCTTTTTAATTTTAGACAGAATAGGCACGTCATTATTGCATGACCTTTCACGTTATCTCCAATAATTATGATCATGTATAGACGCGTAACCTTGTGTCGTAGCTTCAAGCATTACGATTACAAGAGATTCATGTATATTATGAAGGTCATTTGCTACTCTTAACCTACTTCACTAATCTCCAGCTTCACAAATTTTTCTCTGTTTAGGAATTAGAAGATAAAGTCGCCGCTGCAGCCAGCGAGAAAGCAGAGTTTGAACAAGAAACTTCTAAACTGGAGAAAGAAAATGGCAAGCTTAAGACAGAACTTCAAAGCGTTCAGAAACAATATCAGGTAACTATTTACAAGATCATTATGGTCGTTCTAAAAATATAAGTGCTGTCTCTAAAATTACCAAAGTTTCTTGTCAAATTTGGTCAGTTTATAGTCATATTATTTGTTCTTGAAATAAGCACAATAGAGAAAATGCTGAAAACTTTTGTATTCAGCGGATTGTCTGTGATGATATATGGCCCCAAGTGAGAAATATTTCTAAACAAACATCCTATCACCATTAAAAGGATGTACGAGTAGTTATTTTTTTTATATGCATCATATTTTAAGCCTACGCATAATGATGCATGTACAGTGTTTCATAGATGTGTTTTTATTTGTTCTGACAGATACTGAAAGATCAATTCAAGTCTGTTAATCAAGATGGTGAAAATCGTCACATACTTGCTTCAAAGATGATCGAGGAAAACGAAGAACTTTCCACTCAGCTTGAAGAAAGTCGCCAGCAATGCCAGGTATTGAAAAATTTAGTTGATAACTATTACATGTATTACAATAATAAGGATATCACAACCTGCAAGTTGATAATAATTATTAAATGAGTGTTAGTTTAATGGTTGTAGTTGGCCAACGTTGGCTAAACTTCTACGACAAGGTCGAAAGTCCACTGGTATAACGAGATATTTGTTGCCAGTATGTCCAGGAGACCAAAACGTTTCTTCGTTTTTTAATTCTGTGTCCCTTCATTGCCATAATCACCATCATCTATTGTCATCATCATCATCATCATCACCGTGATCATCATGTTAATTTAGGAGGCTGATGCAAGACTGACTGTCATCCACCAAGCGTCTCAGAAGCTCACCGAGCAGATTGCTAATATACAGAAGGACAGGAAAGATCTCAAGGAAAAACTTGACACTGCTGACAAGGAGCGTGTGGTGAGAACATACTATTGCATTAAAATCTGTAAGAAGAAAAAAGAGAAAACCCACCAAAGTATTAACTCGAAATATACCTTAATCAGATTTGGAATCAGATGCTATGGTGATTTAGGCTATAGTCAAAATGATAGGGGAAAGTCAAAATACAAATTATTCATACTGTTATTAAGTACAGATGACATTGCAGTAAATTATGGAGAAAGTGAGAACTATTGTCGGTTGATAGGTAATCAAATCCACGTCTTCGAAGAAAGCAAATTTAAAGTAACGCATTATAAATGTTTCCAATGTTCTGATGAATTCCTCTGTTGTTTTCATGAAGAAATAAGGTATTTACTTTATATGTCCTTTCAATTCACAATTCTTCTTTTTATACCAGGAATTCACCGAAAAACACAAGGCAGCCATGAAAAAGATCAAAGAAATGGAAGAGCTTAAAATAGAGGCTGAAGAGAAGAATAAGAAATTCGAGCATGAAATCAAGGTATGTTATACACTTTTTTGTGCATTATTTCCGTTGATACAAAGTGTGATCTACATACTAACAGAAGAAAGAAAACGTTCCTAGCAGGACTCGACTGTTCGTGTTATGGTAATAACATATTAATGTATATTGAATATATCATAAAGAAATGTGAGAAGATTACAATGACCCGACCGGGATTCGAACCCGGATTACATGACCAGTGCTCTACCAACTGAGCTATCCGGGCTCCCGTCGAAGCAAAGTAACAATCTTTATGATATATTTAATTTACTTCAATCCTATCAATTATGATATTTAATTAATGTATATGTTAGACGTTGCTGCATATATTTTTCTTTTTCTATAATGAAATCGATAACACGTCGATAATGACTTACATTGTAATCCTTGATTGCTAGAATGTTCAGATATCATCATCATTTGAATTATTTTTGTATTACTAAGAATTTTGAACTTTGAATTTTTCCATGGTATCCATACAGCTTGCCAAGAACAAGGTTGAGACTGCCTTCTCTATGGCCGATGACTACAAGGCTGATATCTCCGATCTGAAAGTCCATAATAGAGGCCTGAAAAACCAAGTGGAATTGCAGAAGAAAAATTCTGAGGTAAATCAAAAAGAATCTATATCTCTTCTTGATCTTCTCTTCATGCCTTCATCACGTAAATTAGAAGAAGGCTTGCATAATCTGTTTCAAAAGGATTTCATTCTGTGCGCTTGAATATGCCCTCTGTACATTTCTTCATGTATGTTTACCATTATGGTTTTGCTAATAACCGTATTCTTTGTCAACCATTTGTTTTATTAACGGGTCAATTGGTTTCTGAATATCCATGTCATAAATAAATAAATCCTTTTACTGACACATTTTAAAGCAACCTTCAAATTCAAATTAATTATGCTTATTCGTTGTCTGAGCTTATGTCGCCGAAAGATTATCTGAAACAAGGTTATTGTTCTTTCTGTTTATATGAGTATTAATTACGGCAATGATAATAGCGGTATTTAGCGGCTATGATAAAGAACATTCAAGATTGTTAGTGATCACACAACCTTCAAACCAACTGTCATTATCTAGGAGCTGGAAGCGAAAGCATCTACGATGATGGAAATGATTGATCTACTTGAGAAGAAAGCATTACTTGCTGAGACAAGACAAAAGGAGGTGGAGGAAGATCTACAGGTTGGTAGCATCTCATCCAAGTTTGGTTCTGAGCCCCGTTTCATAAAACTTATTATGTATAACAACTGCCACAGATCTATCACAAATTTGCTCTAAGCCAATCAAATTCAATGATTTCAGCAGCTTATAACAATTATCTTAACTTGTTATTGAAAACAAGTTTTATGAAACGGGCCCCTGGTGTCTATGTCAATGAGCAGCTCTTAGACTAGAAGAGTAGAGAGGGAGAAAAGTTGAACTGCTTTGTAATAAAGGAAGAAGGAGGAGGAGAAGGAGAAGAAAAGAAGAAGAAGAAGGAGAAGAAGAAGAAGAAGAAGAAGAAGAAGGAGGAGGAGGAGGAGGAGATGAAGAAGAGTAAACTCAGTAAAGTCATTGCTCAAAAGTTATACTTCATTGATATCTAAATTTAAAGAATGTTGTTTTCCAATTTCGTATTTCTTAAAATGTTTTACTTTTATAAATGAAAATAAAACTGTCCATTCCTTTCTTTTTTCCTTCAGAGTATGAAAGCTTCAGTGACTGCAGCCGCCATTCAGTATGGTATCTTAGAAACGGTTGGGGATTCGATCTGCATCACAGACTTGTTTCAGTCGCTTGAGGACATGAAGCAACTCAATGCTCATATGAAACTAGAGATTGCCAATTTGAAGAAGACGAAAGAGACTTTTGAAGAAATGGTAGGCCACACTGTTTGCTATGAAGACGTCTGTTGAGAGCCAGAAGGATGATAACTCTGTGTTAAAGTATAGGAGTTAACGCCTTTCTGACTCCAAACAAATAGATCTGTTACAGAGTATAGCATTCATCCGAATTTCATTTTATTTCAGTTTGTTTGTCGTAGTCGAGTGGTTTAAACACTTGTATATTCTCTCTCTCTCTCTCTCTCTCTATATATATATGTATGTGTATATATAGGCCTATATATATATATATATATATATATATATATATATTGATTAGCAGGACATTGTCCTATTTCTCTGTTCAAAATAATGTCCGCTTAATGTACGAAATGTCCATCTAATGTAGGGGGCGCTATTATGACGGAATCAACCGCATTGTTGCATGTTCTGCTAATGTACTATGATATATATACATACATGTGCGTGTATTGCATGTAATGAAAATTTAACTTTAATTATTATTATGCATGTCATTTTCATTTTCATTTTCTTATTGCGCTTTCGCTCTCTCTCTTAGATAAATATTACGGATCCCATTCTTGAACGAGGAGATTCAGCTTTAGAGAAAAGGTAACTCACTAATACATCATTAGATGAAAGCTATATACAGTTACATGCGTGAAATTAATAGAAGAATAAAATACACCTGCCGTCAAATGTATTAATAACAATTTAAAATTATAAGTTATTAACATCTTTGCATTTGATTGGCTGTGAGCAAACTGTGTGTAGAATTTTAGCATATTTAGTAGTTGTTATTCATTCAGAACAGCTTTATGAAATTGGATCTTGATCTGTAGTCGCAGGAACAGTAACCTAAAATCTAAATCAGCTCAATATTTCTTCTCTCATTGATTTCTCTGCAGTGCCGGAGAGCGAGAGAGATGTGAGCTGAAGGAGATGATGGAAGATCTTCGATACAAGAGTTGCAAACAAGAGAGTCTGGTCAAGAAACTCAGATACCATCTTTCCGTGTAAGTACTCGTCATGGTGATGCAGAATTTAGGAGTCAATGCTGTTGTGAAGGCACAACACATGGTTCCTCGACTGACTATGTCATTAATCAAATTTTTCTGATTTTTTTCCTTACGTAATCTTTATGTTACTGTTGTATAGGGTTAATGATAAATTATTGACGTGTGTTCACTCTTTAGAAGACATAATTATGTTTAACTTTGCTTTTCCATTTCATTTATTGCTCCCAGCTTTCACAAGAACGCGCTGAAGGAAAAGGACTCCATGTATGACAACATGGCTTACGTAGACCGAGCTGTCGTCGAACGGATCTATTCAGACGTAGAGCTGCGTGCCATCAAGCCCGAAGACCTTTCATTTGTGCCCGATGCCGACGTTGATGAAGAAGACGATCTCATCGGAAAGGGCGCATACGGGAAAGTTTTCTTCAGGCAGTACCAAGGCGAAGCGGTCGCCGTCAAGGTGCCTTACATCAGCGATGGCGTCAGGGATGAGGATGAGGAGAAGAGGTTGCTTCGAATCAAGGCCGATCACGCTCGTACAACCATGGAAGCCCTCGTCCATCTCGCTCTCGCTGACCACCCCTCTTTCCCAAAGGCAGTTGGCGTCGTTGACTACGAAGGTACTCCTTCACTCGTCCTCGAGTTCCTTGGTGATAAGAAGACCGGGACGATCTACTCCCTTGGCCAAGCCATCAAGTTCCAGATTCCAGCTCTATCAAAGGTAAAATGGTTCGACATCATCATGGACATCGTCCACGGAGTCAAGGTCATGCATGAGAAGGGACTCCTCCACAACGACCTGAAATCCAACAACATCCTCTTGCAATGGGACCTCGACGATCAGCGCTGGCATGCCTTCATCATCGACATGGGTAAAGTCTCCACTCAGATCATTCCACTGAAGCACAACCAGGTACCCAAAGAAGAGATCGAGGGTTACAAGGGTGGCATCCTCTTCCAGCATCTGGCTCCAGAATACATTCTTGACCTTCAACCCATGACTGTTCAAACAGACATCTATTCCTTGGGCAAGCTCCTGGGTCGGATCGAGAAGGTGGTGAGGAGTCGACCCCTGCGGGAACTGGCGGCAGAAATGACCAATGTCAAACCTCGTCTACGCCCGTCATGGAAACACATTGAGAAGGCCATCGTCAAGGCTCAGAAGAGAAACTTCTCGTGATCGAATCTCCGCCAAGATACTATATTCTATATTTATGTGCAATAATACGTTATCTGATATCTTTGGTTTAAGAAACGATGCAATTATGTTCGATGAATCTGCATCATAGAAGCCTCAGTTCAAATAAGGGAAGACAAATATGATTCTCAATCAAAAAAATAAGCAAAATATGATGCAGAAAAAGAGCCATATGCCAAACAAAGTAATACAGATAGAGTGCAGAGTTATTATCGAACGGAAAATAGAGAAGGATTTAGGATGAGATCAAGCTGTACGGTATTGTAAGAAATGAAAGAAAGAAATGAAAGAAAGAAAGAAAAAAGTAGGGCATCTGGTCACATGATTTAATGAGAGTGATTTATCAATGTCTTTAGTACCGTAGTCTCAAGTTAAACAGACTTTCGACTCTGCATGCAATGCCTAAAATCTATTCAGATCGGATCGTCCAAACCACTTTCCTATATATTTGAAGATTTCCTCTTCAAACCATTATGGAATGTTTTGGACGATTCCGATAATGATCTTGCGAGCCCAGACGAGAAAGCTGAGGAGCTTGGGATTTTGAATTATCAGGCGGGAAGGATATTGGTAGATCACGTGACCGGATGGTTCTAGACACGAACAACGAAACCAAACAGAGGTCGATGTCGTGTCGGAACACTAGAGTTAATATAGAATTTAGAAGGAATCAGAAGTAGATGATTAGCTGCAAAACCTGAAAGCACAATGTGGGTTATGGTTAGCGGAGAACTAAAGGAAAAAGGCATCGATAATGATAATGATTGCCCATGAATGCCACACTCATAAGTCGGGAGTCATATAATAAGTACCATTTAACCCATGAGCAACCAAAAGCAGATCATGCAGAAGTGCTCTCATTGTTTCTCAAAACGAGTGCACAAATCAAGAAATGATGAGGCAACCTGATGAGGCAGCTATAGGTGGAATAGGATAGAAAGCAGCTGGTCACTGTTATAAATTACAAGTGACTTATCGGTTTCTTTAGTACTGCAGTGATTCTCGTCTTAAGCTGATAGGTTTTCGGTGTTTCCCTAGCTGTGTCAACGTCATGCGGACCAGCCGAAACTTTGTATACTTCGAATTAATTTCCCTCGATGAGCAATGAAGTTTAGGACGATTCGCAAACATCTTGTTGAGCGAGAAATATCGGAAGTTTATATGCTTGGGACGGGAATCTTCCTGCGGGAAGGAAGTCGGTAGGTCACGACCAGATGGCTCCGTAAACGACCAACGAACCCAAGTGGAGTGCGACAGTCGTTTCGGAGCACGAACGCGGTCTAAGCCGAGAAAGTGTTAGGCTAGACCTCAGTCATTGAGCTGCCCTTTGAATATTAATATGTTACGTGCAGCACCAAAGTTATGGCCCACAAATATGATGGAAAATATTGTTGAATTATTCATGCATTCGAAGACTTTTCAGGATTGCTTTGGGCTCCTGACAATTTATGTCTATGACGTTCCTTTATGACATCATTATGTGATAAGATGTCAAAAATAATTATATTGTTTATCATGTCATAGAAGGTCTCCTCCGTAATATTATAGTATTATGACTTTATATAATGTCGAAAGTATATTATTTATATTATTTATTATGAAGTTGGATTCATCATTGGTGTGACAATGAAATGACACTAGAAAGCTTACAGGAATGAGTAAATACCTCAAAGAACGAATGCTAAGAGACTAGGAAAGTAAAAGAAAAGTTTGACAAGCGTCTGATCACAAAATGGTTGAGTGATTTTTCAGTTCCTTTAGTACTGCAAGCATTCTAAGTTCAAGTAACCTGACTTTTGTGTCCTCACTGACGTCCAAATACACTTTCAAAGTTTTTTTTTCCTCGACTAAAGGGAATTTCAGATCTTTCGCTGTCTTGAAAATAAAAACTTTTGGAGTGTTTCTGGGATTCTATCGGTTTGTGATAATGGAAGGAGGTTTAACTTGGGTTGCGAATGTGGAGCAGGAAGGGAGCTGGCGGATCACGTGATGCAGACGGTTCTGAACATAAAATGGAAACAATGACAAGATCGATTCGATTTCGTCATCATTTTATTTTAGAACACAATCGAAAAGTAGAAAGTAAAGTAGGCTGGTGCTGACACGATTGAAAAGAATGAAGTAAAGTTTGTAAAGTACAAAAAGAAAGATAACGAATGATGAATTTATGTGAAATAAAAGTTTCGAAAATAAGATTATGTAAAGGATTTTTTTTTTTTCGTCATCTAGTTATCATGATCGAAGTTGTATTAGTATAATTTTAATATTTGAAAGGAAAATTATATACAAGAGGAAATATAAACAGGGAACGAAAGAAATAATAGAATATAAAACAAGAAGGGAAAGGGAGAGAGAGATAAGGAGCATAACATGAGAGAGAGAATGAAAAAGAAAGAAAGAAAGAGAGAGAGAGAGAGAGAGAGACGGGAGTGAGATAGTTAAAATGGGAGGGTGTGGGTGCAGAACAGAAAACCAGACTACAAAATGTGTGATCAAAGTATACAGGTGTATTCAAATTAAAGACATATTGCTGGCCTAAAAACATATTTTACTAGATTTAAGCTAATATATACTGATGTATGAAAGGAAGAAGAAAGAATACAAATATGTCCACTAACTCTACTTTTAGAAATACATTCCCAGTATCTACAATCAGGTCTAGGATCTACATGAAATTCACTCTGCTACGACATAGTTATACCCCCCCCCCAAAAAAAAAAAAAAAAAAAAAACGAAACAAAAAAAAAAACAAAGCAAAAAAAAAACAAAACAAAAACAATACAAAAAAACAATATGCCCGCTTATTGTAATCTAATAATCAGAAATGGATAATGGACAAATTATAGGAATGAATAAAAAAAAAATGCTGTTAAACCCACGTATATAGAAAGATGATAACGTGTCATACCATCTATATATATATTACCCTCCCTCTCCCTCTCTCTCTCTTTCTCACTCTATGTCTCTCCCTCTGTATATACCATTTGCTCTCTTGCTTCTCATATTTTCATATCGTGCATAGAATCTTATATTTGCAATCATATGTGTGTATTTATTATATAAATGCGATGTTCCGTATCCTGTCTGGATTTTGTATATTCAGTAAACAGGAATTTTTGTTTGTAACTGACCTGCTTGATAGATCAGCAACAATCAACAAAAATCTCTTTTCCATAGCAATAGCTATACCCTCGACTATCAAAAATAGCATTGTACCGCGTCATTTTATCTTTGTATTATAACTGATGAAAATCCCTTTAGCTAACACACTGTAATACCTGTATGAAATGGATTAAGGGTAGCAATTCAAAATACATTACATATATGCCTATAATGACATATATACTGGAGACGGAATATAATGGAATGAGACACTATAGGAATAAAATATTAAAGGGCTCTTCACCCCAAACACGACAAAGGTGATCCGATGTGTACCTCCTATACTTCACTTTTCCTCAATTATACTCTGTCTTTTTCATCTCGGGCTGCTGATTTTCTTTACTGCAAAACCAGAGTCTTTCGTGTGCATGAAAGTTTTTCTTCTTTGAGTTCCTCTTGATTCATGCCGCAAAACGATTAACAACATGGCCGACGTTTAGAGCTTTGCAATTCGCAAAAATTTCATGTCGGGAAAGTTCTGGTTTTAATACATGGGTGCGGAATGCCTCATGTCTTTTTCTTTTAGATAAATGTATATTCTTACATTTTCTCACAATTTTCCTTACACCATCAACTCCGTTTCGCTTTTCATTTTCGTACACAAAATATAAGCACCTTGTCATACGGTGGTGTTCATGCTGATTGTTTATTATTGTTTATTATCACCTACAGTTTTACAGTGTGTGTAAAATATTAGTCATAAGTATTCAATTTATGTAAAAAAAAATTAAGTCGGAGAACATGGGTCCCTACATTACAATTATTAAACCACGGTCAGGTATTATCATAATTTTGTCATGATATTGAGCAGAAATAATCATATTTTATTTATCAGGCAATCTCAAATTAGCATATTCGTTACACATTGAAGAATCAAATCATATTATGATATCGTTTAGGCTATGATATTGGTAGACCAATTCATTTCTGTATAAGCACCATTTTCTACCATCATTTGGTGTTATCCAATCACAGTCGTCATGCTACTTTTATGTTTGTAACCTTTTCGCTCTGAATATTGAAAAGATTGTATGTCTTTATTTGTACAAAACATGGAAACTTATGCAAATGCATACATCATAATCATAATAATCTTTCAAGTAGATTCACTGACGCAAATTGAGATTGAGTATATGAATACTAATATCATTCCAAATGATAATAGATGTGGTTGACTAGGGTTAATAACTTTTACTTATTGAGCATTGCCTTGTGCCTTGGCAAGGTTATCTTTTAGCTTCTGCCACAATGGCGACAGCGTATTCTCTTCTTCAGGCTCGGTGGTCGTCGCAGGAGCCTCGGCCTCGACCACCTCCTCCTCCTCCCCACGTAAGAAGTCCAGGATCAACGCCACGGCATCGAAGTCTGTCGGTCCGACCGATGGGAGACAGATATGGTGGATCAAGTTGATAACGAAGTCTCGTTTGGTCTCCACGTTTTCCTTTCTCGGGAACAGGGATTGTGCTATGCCGCAGATCTGACCAGAGGTGAGACGCGACCCTCCGATGATGATGGGAACAGGTTCTGGTTCTTCGGTCGTTGTCGGGGGTTCGGTTGTCGGTGCCTCTGTTGTTTCTTCATTATCAGAAAAAATGCCCCAAAATCTTTTATTTCCTAACAATTCACGGAGAATAGCTTCCTTCTCAGACATCTTAAGAACCTGTAAAATCATAATCAGTCATTGAAGAAATTAGAAATATAGTCACGAAGCAAATGTTAGCAAATGATATGTCACTACTTTAAAAATTAAACATTCTTGGTAACTTTGAGAAGTTGAGGACCCCCATTATTAAAAATATTTTGCGTGTTTCCTCTACACTTGTTAACAAAATTTAGTATGGCATCGGCCTTTTCAACTTGCTCTTTCTTTATCGATATCCCTGCCAGTGTTTACGCAATGATATGCCGATCCAATCAAGTCTAAGCTTTACTTCAAAGTTAATAAAACAAATTCCCTTCAATGTTTTTCTCTCAGTCTCGACTATAAAGAGATAAAAGCATAATATTGATACACGTTTTACTAAAATCATAAAATGATGAAATATCTATATCCTCGATCTCTATGTCAAAGATAAAAGGGACGATAAACTCGCTCCAGTCGATATCCAATTCTTATAGCAGGTGTAAGCTCGTGCAAAGAAACATAACAAATTTAGCTAATTTATGATTGTACAGTATAAGCACGTATTCCTAGACAGATACAACGATGATCCTATAAGCGGCATATTATTAAGCTTACCGGTGATGCCTGCGCAACTCCAATTACAGAAACCAAAATAGCGACCATCCAGAATAACCGAGACATTTTGCCAAACTTCTACTCGAATTGTAAGTAGAAAAAAGTGAAGTGATTGTCTCGATGTCGAATTCCAAGAGTACCTTGTACAAATCAGAATAAAAATGGCGCCGTCAGCATGCCCTTAAAGGTCGCACAATCTAGGACGACAGCTCACGGTTGGATGACTGTTTTATTCTCTTTTTCATTGAGTTCACAATAATAATAATAATAATATTTGGTTTTTATATAGCGCCTAATAGCGCCTAATCGATGATGTCTCTAAGCGCTTTACAGATATATTATTACCCCCGGTCATTGGATTCTGGCATGCCCGCACACAATGTGTGCACATTCTCCGCTCCCTGTGGAGTATTCCAGCAATGGGCAATACAGTGACGCTCTCATTGCTAAGCAAACGACATTAACTTTCGCATCCTACCGGGTACCCATTTAACACCTGGGTGGAGAGTGGCAAATGTAGATTAACGTCTTGCCAAAGGACGCCTAGTGCTGCGGTGGGATTCGAACCCCGGACCTCGTGGTTCACAGTCCGGGGACTTATCCACTGATCCACAAAACCTCTCACGGCAAATTTAAAAAAAATCAAACTTGGTGATTTTTTCGCGGAAATTTTTGCATTACATATTGGATGTCCTGACCCTAATCCTGAACCGCCGTGGTCATTTTTGTGCAGAGCGTCTGAGTTCGAGAATGGAGACATGTATTTTGAAATGTTCAGATTGTCCTCCACGAATCAATACGAATGCCAGATACTTTCCGGGACAGCCCAGTATAGACCGACAATTTTTGTCTAGGGAGCTCTCAGAAAAGTTGTCAGATGTGTGATGAATATAATTACGCAACACATTCTCCGCCACTGGATGTCGGTGTCGTGGACCGACGCGTCGGTCTCAGTGGCTGTCAGTCTTTGAACGCTCTGATTGACATTTTAGGAGGCCAACGGGACCGACAATGCCGGTCTCTTAGTCTCTCGATCGCGGACCGTTGGTATAATGGGCTTTTGGTATGGTGGGCTGTACATTTTTTTTTAAATTTTGGTTCAATTTCAAATGAAAAATAGAGGGGTATATGACAAAGTATTATATCAGATAGTTATGGTTCGGATCACAAAAAAATCGCCAGTGTGAACGAGCCCTTATGCTTTAGGTTACAAGCTGATGATGAAACCATTCTCATACATGTATTACCAATCCAACTAACCAACCAACCAACCAACCAACCAACCAACCATGAAACCCACCATCAAAGACCTCAGCCTGACCCAACACAACCATATATTGACGTAAAGCTTAGTAAACAAAGAATATAACTAGAAATGTGCATTGCTGGTGCCGCGCAATGCGAAATGTATCCCCCGGCACTGGCAGCGATTTGAAGGAGGGACAAAGACCCTCCCCCATCCCCTCCCTCAAACAAAAGGATGGTGTAGAAATTGCCGCCAGTGGCCCTGAATATTGTCAACACTAGGAGCAGAATTACCAAAACGATTTGTGCATATTAGAGTATAATGCATTTTTATAGAAAATTCGGAAGAAATATGACCTCAGAGCGCACATAAGCCATCCACTAAAATACGACCTTTGATCCTATGAAAGACGGAACACAAGAGGCAGCATCACCAAAAACTGTAGAGGTGTAATCTATAATGGACCTACATACAAAATCTGAAAGAAATGAGTTAACAAATGTGTCCTCCAGAATGCATGCAACGAAAATATGACATTTGACCCTAACAACAACCTGAACATGACATTTGACTGTATAGAAAGTGGTGCAGTGGGGGTAGCATCAGCAAACAATTTAGATGTGTAGGTTTCACTAAGACACATCTTCATATAAAATTTGAAAGAAATGTGTTGAGAGATATACCAAGATACATCTCCATACAAAATTTGAAAGAAATCCATCAAGAAATGTGGCCTGCAGAGTACACTCACGCCATGCCCTGAAGTATGACCTTTGACCCTATAAAAGACGGAACACTGGTGGCAGCATCACCAAAAACTATAGGTTTTTAGATTACACCAAGAGACACCTTCATGCAAAATTTGAACGAAATCCGTTGAGAAATGCAGAAGAGTGCAAGAAATGGAAAAATGACCTTTGGCCCTATAAAGGACGGAACAATGAGGGCAGCATCACCAAACAGTAAAGATGTGTAGATTATACCAAGATACATCTCCATACAAAATTTGAAAGAAATCCATCAAGAAATGTGGCCTGCAGAGTGCACTCACGCCATGCCCTGAAGTATGACCTTTGACCCTATAAAAGACGGAACACTGATGGCAGCATCACCAAACACTATAGGTTTTTAAATTACACCAAGAGACACCTTCATGCAAAATTTGAACGAAATCCGTTGAGAAATGTGACCGCCAGAGCGCACACAAGAGTACACACAAGACATCTATCAAAATATGACCTTTGACCCTATAAAAGACGGAACACTGGGGGCAGCATCACCAAAATCTATAGGGTTCCAGATTTTACCAAGAGACACCTTCATGCAAAATTTGAACGAAATCAGTTGAGAAATGTGACCGCCAGAGCGTACACGAGAGTACACACAAGACATCTATCAAAATATGACCTCTGACCCTATAAAAGACGGAACACTGGGGGCAGCATCACCAAAATCTATAGGGTTCCAGATTTTACCAAGAGACACCTTCATACAAAATTTGAACAAAATCAGTTGAGAAATGTGACCGCTAGAGCGCACACAAACTATCCCCAAAAATATGGCCTTTTACCTTATAAAAGACGGAACACTGGGGGCAGCATCACCAGAAACTATAGGGGTCCAGATTTTACCAAGATACACGTCCACAGGAAGTCTGAAAGAAATTCGTCGAGAAATGTGACCGCTAGAGCGCACACAAGAATGTGACGCGGCGGCGGCGGCGGCGGCGGCGGCGAAACGCTGCTGAATCCAAAGTATCCTCCGGCATACTGCCGGGGGGATACAATTACCCTGGGTATTCATAAATTTTTGTCTCCGTTTATCCATAAAAAATAAAAAAGATAATTTTTTTTGGTCCGCCCCCTCCCTATTGCGTAACAAGAGAGGAAACTGCAGGGGGTCGCTAGACGTGTGACGACATGTCATGTATACAGCTCCGAGTGCGTCTACACGATATGTCGTCATCAAATTTTCACCCCCCACAAAGTAGCGTTCCTCAGAGACGGGGCCCTCTTCAGAAAAACCACCGGGGCTCAACATTCGGGACGCTGTTACTCATTCCACAGGAAACGGAATCTCATGAAGTTGGTTTCAATTTGTTCAGAAAATATATAGCTCCCCGTGGATGAATAAAGTGTATATTTCAAAATTCGGTCAGGCTGAGGTCTTTAAACCCAATAGGCATTTAACAATTACCAATTATAATTTTTATGTATAGCTGCAATTAGTCAGCTTTGATAACAAAACAAAATTTCAGTGCATTTACACATATTGTTGATAGGTGAATGCAATAATGCACGAGAAAAATAACTACGGCACCACTATGATGCAATATTGTAAATCTATTATGTAAAAATAGCTTTGGGAAATGTTATATGTTTTCACAATGATAATTTTATCCGGGTGGTAAGGAAAACGAGAGAGAGAGAGAGAGAGAGAGAGATACAGAAAAAAAATATCAAGAGGGATTGGAATAAATTAATGAATTAATATATGGGGGCGCTACATAAGTAATTGAAAACGCAGGGTTCTCGAACTGTTGTTCATAACCTAGTCCTAATAAAAATGAAAGAAAGAAGCATTCGTCATTATTGATAATAATGATAAGAATAACTTTTGACAGAGAACAAAATGTACCTCAATTTACATGTATTTTGCATGTATTTTGAAGTCCATGAGGAGTTGTAGACAATTTCATTTTAAATAGCTAAATCTTATCCATAGTGATATTTCTAACTTCAACTTGAATGGATGTCATTTCAAGAATAACCATGCTGACAAGTGACAACAATAACTGCATGCTACTAAACACCATACCATACACACGTACATAATGATATAAACATATAATACACTGTGCTTGATATACTTTAGCCATTTTGATAGAAATCCCTTAAATCATTTGTAATGTTAATGTGGTAATCTATCATGGGTGAATTGGGAACCTTTAATAATAGGGCTATTACCACATGGTGGTGGAAAAAATTGAATCAATAAAATGATCATGCATATGATAAAAATATTAACCAAATTAATAAAGAGTTCTTGAAACAAATCTCAATACACATGAATTTTATTCATTATTCATCACCAGAACACATTCTCCCTGTAAAACTTAACATACAATGGAGCAGAAACTTTGTAAAAAAATCAATTATATTGCAAATATCCCACAACAAAATTATATTTCATCTGTATAAAATTATCATACATGTATTTAAAAAGAAACTCTTTGTCATAACAATATGATTCAATGGAGTATATATATAAAAAACAGTGACAACATTTTTTTCCTGTTTCCCCCTTCTTTATTACAATGTCAAAGTTGGTCTGGCAGAAGTTACATGTAGTATATACAGTGATTCATGTTTGCTAGCACCAGACTTAACAGAATTCCCATTTAATACATTACTAATCGGGAAAGCATCAAACAAAAAGAAAAATGCTGGGAGCCAGGAGATTCATCCAGTCTAGGGGGTGTTTCACAAAGAGTTAAGTTTGACTAAAACAGTCGCAATTAAATTTCTAGTTGTGTGCGGTATATGACACATCACCGCATTGGTCCGATCATGCTCATGGGATGCGCGCTACTGGGTAATCTACCAATGAGATTGCGTTTAATACCGTATGCGAATTGGCACTTACGCATGACTTTAAGTCAAAATTAACTCTTTGTGAAACACCCCCCAGGACTTACTTGGAGCATAGCTTACAGAGATCTGATATCAGAGAGTGTCCAGGATAATTCTGGTGTAAAAATTTCCCTAGTGGGGTTGGTGTGTCAAAAGTTGGTAAATGGAATACAACGTATATAACATAAAACCTGTTGGTCATAAAAGTGAAGTATAATTTGGTGATTTCCATAAAATCTGTTATACTATTACCCGAGTGTTGCCGAATCCCCCAAGAAAACACAGGCTATTCTGACTTTAACCTGACAAAATATATACATGTGTTTAAGAAACAACTTGGGAATTTGTATCCTTTCAGCCTAGCAATGAAAGTGAATTACAACACTGCAGTGAAAAAAAAAAGAAGGAAAACCCAAAGAAAGGAATATGCTTAGAGAGACAAACATATATATGACCGTATTCACTACATATCAGTGTAAAACATACTTTTTCGTTTACGAGAGCTCTCTGTGATAAAAATGTGATTTTGTTGCGTCAATTCTTATTATGTCTTTGTTTGTTTTTTTACCGGAGCTCTTTTTCAGTTTAGCTAAATCACTCACCGCTCCCAAGCGCCTCCCATGTATTTTTTTTTCATCTTGTGATGAGGTCTCTGAGAAAAGTTCATAATTGTGCAACAAGACGTATTTTTTCCACAGAATAAATACATGAAATGGAATACCATGTAAACTATCAAGCCTGTACAGATATATACATGTAATATATGTTCATCATGTATTATAAAAGATTGACAGGGATCAATTGAATGCAGGATTACACCTTACCCTCTTAAAGATGAATGAGTTTTCACTTAATTAGCATTCACCATGGGTTCGATATTGAGTAAATCTCAGTTACAGTGTTTAATGTATTAAAAACATTCAGATATCTCTGGGATAGAAATTTAAGACCCAATTCTAATTTCCTTTTATCAATCAAACTTAGGAGTTAAAAATGATACATTATTGTTAAAGCCCTTTTATTATTCAACTTTACAGAAACACATAATATTCTCCCATATATATCACCTGGTCAGAATGTGCATGGCCTGATATATATCAACATTATTGTAAAACCAGAAATTTTTGCATGCATGAAACTTTCGAGAATTTCGCAGGTGGTCGAGATTCGCGAAAGTTTCATGCTGCGAAATAATAAATCACTGGTTTCTGGTTCTACAGTACATAGTTATCATTTATTTGACTGGCGCTTTTTATTGACACAAATTACACAACGCATGTGAGTCATGGAGGTCATTATACAGATCCTCTATAGAGTACCGAAGTGTGACGTCATCAAATTTTGATTTTTGTATTTCAGTATTTTTATGACCATATTTAGGTAGAGCATGATGGAAAACGTTCACACATCAAATTTGACATGAATCAGTTCATGGTGGCCCAAGTTATGGCTATATGAATATCTAATTAGCCCCATTGAAGTCAGTGTAAATTGGCCTGGTTCTTAACAGTTTAGAACCAGGCCAATTTAACACTGACTTCAATGGGGCTAAGGAGGTATTCATGCGGCCATATCTCGGGGCCCAATGAGCCAATTGCCATAAAATTTGGGCTCTGGATGTTTTTCACCATGTTCCTTTGAGATATGGTATAAAAAATGTCAAAATGAAAAAATAGCTTTTTGCGACGTCATCACTTCGGTACTCTATTGACACAAATTACACAACGCACATGAGTCATGGAGGTCATTAGACAGATCCTCTATTTGCAATAGGCCTATTAACCTCAATTCAACATTTATCTGTATGCTCCTTATCACTTTTCTCTCCTAATGGGATAAGATATTAAACTGACCCTCAATGAATAGGAAATGTGTGTTTGTCAATGCAAGGCTATTTAACATTACCAATCTAACAGAAAACTGGTTGACATCCATTGACTGGAAATACATGTACATGTACAGATACTTACAACAGTGCAGATATAACACTGTGTCCCCTTTATCAAATGAAACATGTTTTTCACAAGGGTTATAGATTCTGGTGGGCAAAGAAACAAAAAAGGTCTTGTGCCATTCCTTTCTTCATCAGTTGAATAATAAATTCTCTCTTATTCCCATAGACTTCATACAGGAACCACCCAGTACCAGTATTACCAATGTTTCATGAACCCTTTGCAAGGATGCAGTAAGTAAAATGGAATTCTACATACATGTAGCTCTCCCATCTACAGGGGGAAATTTTTCCACTCTCATTTTCACCGTTTATATTTAGTACATGTATATTTACAAAAATGATGCTTAATGGGTTTTTTTGTACAACTGTTACAATATCCTTAAATATTAATGTTTTTAAAGCATATAAATGAAGAAATATCCTTTGTGCACCATAACTAACGAAAACATTAGGAAATGTAATGGCTAAAATTGACGTTCTACGGTAGGTTTCATAAAATAATGATAATATTGAATGGCTTTATTTTTTCATGGGAATGTAGACACAAGTGTATATGCAGTCAACCTCGCCTAAGGCGATCATGACGGGACTGAGTGAAATGCGTTGACATAGGGGATTTTTGACTTGTGCGGAAGTCAAAGAAAATCCGACTTACGCCTGGCGGTTTGATCGATCGGGAGTTCTCATCACATAATGTACCATGATTTATATTGTGCCGACATCGAGAAAATAAGAACATGTACCCTTTCGTGTACCCAGTATATTACTTCACACTCCTGTTACAAGTTGGACAATAAAGAATAAAACCAGACATGTCCAGTGATTAATTCCAATGTATTAAATCCTCCCTTACATGTACATCCATTTACATGTATATGGCCGTAAAGGCAATAAATCTGCACGAGCGTCCGCCCGGCCAGCAGGCCGTGCAAACATGACATTTTATTTTTCACATGAGAGCGAGGGAGTGTGTGAGAGAGGGCACAGAGATCGCGCCAGCAAGTCAGGGAATATTTGTAAACAAAATCGGCGCGTGGCAGTTTCGACGATGACTGATTTCACATCACCGTCTAGTTCGACTTGCGTGGTGTAATTTACTGTTTTTTTCATGGTAATTGTTCTGAGAATTTGATCGATTTAGACGAGTATTCGACCTACAAAAATCGACTTGTACAAAGGACTAACACACGTAAGTCTATGAGGATAAATTGGGACTTTTTATTTTCATCGACTTGAGCGACTATTCGACACATGCGACGTCGACTTAAAGGGATACTCAACCGCAGATTGTGGACGCTTTAATGCCGCGAGAGGGCACCGTGATCGTTACCAGATCATGCCGTTGCCCCTCGGGGCGCAAACCTCGGATAGACTGGTCGCCGCATAAACATGTACGCTTCACCTGAGCTCGAGCTCTCGTGCGAGATTCGGTCGGCTTCGTGCCGTCGAAATGTAATCCCAATAGTCCAACGGACGCGTTCGACGCACAAACTTTGTGTACGAGTGAATGGGGCTTACGCAATCCTGACTTTCCCCACAGCCGCCTGGTGGCGTATCCCTTTAAGCGAGGTTGACTGTAAATCACACTCACAATGAAAATTTCACTCGTCATACTGACTCATAAAGTATGCTCATCAGCTCATGTGATATATACCCTTGTATTCCACTCAAGGTCATTCAATACTATATGAATATTATACTTAACATACCATCATAACTTCATACACAGCAAAATGTACACATTAACTAACTACAGAGAACCCTGTATATAAAATCAGCTTAAGGGAGACAAGAAGGGTGATCTTTATATGCTGGTGGTCTTTATGTACAGGTACAGATTCCTTTACTACATGTCTCAAGGCAAAGAGAAAAATGTAGTCTTTGTAGACAGGTGGTAGCGCAAGGAGGTAAAGTGACAAGTGTACACTACAAAAAGAAAAATTAGTCAAGGAATACTATTACTTTGACGCCAGGAAGTTGTGCTAAAATGTGACTTAATGAGAGAGATCCAGACAAAAAACTATATTTAACAAAGTCTTGTTTCCTAATATCAAATACGATGTTTACCGGTATGTACACTGCTGTACAATGTGTATATCTTGCCATAAATACATGTAACACGATCAAAACTACTTTCAAAAAATAAACTCAAGGGCAATTTCAAAGGCCTATTGTACTGCCCATAGAAATCAGGTTCAGATTACGTAATAGGCGATTGTAATGTTCGCACATTTCTAAAGGTCATAGACAGGGCTACTGAAATTGCCTTCAGTTGATTTTTCGAAAGTAGTTTTTATCGTGTTATGTATGGACGGTAATTAAATAAAGCATTGATCAGATAAATTACATCCAGGTTTTAATTTATATGTACTTTGAAAAGCAGCTGTATTTTTCATATTTCATGACTTATAACATACAGGCTTACATCTAATCAAGTAGACTGAGTCACATGGTAGTGATAAAGCATGGGAGTTCATTAGATGAATCTACAGTATTCTATAGAGATCAGAGAACTTGCACAATCTACATGTAACTCGATGTCATACATGACAAAGATTTGGGTCATTCACAGGGTTGGGGCAATTTTTGTGACATACTAGAAGTGAGGAACTATGTCTCCTATCAGCCATGTTTGCTAAAAATTAGTTCAGAGTAAAAACTACAACCACTTATGTTGAGAAGTACTCTAGCTTCAGTGTGAATCAATATGGCAGATCAAAATTGTACATGTAATGCGATATCCATGTAAAGGTGGTGAAACAAGAAATGAATTTAAAAAAAAACTTTGAAAGAGTACCAACTGAAACAGGAATGATTCTGGCTGGCCATACTACTATACATATTCATTGCATAAAAATCTTCAACAGATGATTTCATCTTTCATGTGTAATAGAAGATCTCATACCAGCGTTACATGGACATCATCGTAATTTTTGCCCCAACCTCATGGAATGACCCATTTGCTAATTTCACAACTCTCATCATCACTTGGGTAGTGTCTAAAAGGAACAAATTACCCATCTTCATGAGTTTAAAGACTACAGTCACATGATCACATCACACCATGCCCTAACTCGGGTCAAAGGTCATAAGGCATAGAACTGTGGTGTAGGCATAAGTGATATTGATCTTTTAGACACAATCCTGATACCTCTCTACTGGTTTGTCTTCATGATATTGGTAGTGCCTAAAAGGAATATATTACAAATCCTTTTGAGTTTATACTCACATGATCACACCATATGATGTCCTAACTTGGGTCAAATGTCAGAAGGCACATAATCGTGGTATAGGTAGGAGTGATGTCGCTTGCTTAGACACAACCCATCAATATGTCTCTACCAATATATCATTAAACAGGAAGTATCTGAAAGAATCTGAAAGATACACATTGCCTATCCTTTGGTTTAAAGACTGTACTCACATGATCACACCACATGACGTCCTAACTCGGGTCAAAGGTCAGAAGGCACATAACCGTGGTGTAGGCATGAGCAGTGTTCGATAGACACAAGCCCTCAATGGGTCTCCCAGCCGTCAAGTTGAAGCAGCCTATCTCCCCACCTCCAAAGAACCCAAACAAGGGCGTCTGTGGGAACAACTTGTAGAACTCTTCACTCTCCACATTGTCCTCCCCATAGAAGTCGGCTCCTCGCCCAGCGCAGGCAAACATGAAGCCAAGACTGTACTTTGGTCTGATGGGAAGGTTGGCTTCCTTCAGCCTCGCGATGGCAGCATTCGCTTCCTTTCGTGTCCTGACCTGTTCATTGAGAATCACTGAAATGGCCTTCACGTTGTGTCCTGAAAACGTTACTCCTATCACCCCTGACGATTCCTCGGTTCTGTTGTGACACAAATATTAAAAGTAATTATATCATACCTGCAATCTTTTATTGAGATATGTAATATATACATATACCTAAATATAACCTGCATCAATAGAATCACAAAACTGTTCTTGAGATACATGTATATGACACTGTTGACACAGGTAAAATATTTCCCAATTTTGTTTTGAAAATGTTATACATGTAGAAGCTATGCATCATTTATTTCAAGTTTTCTTTCAAAATCATGATTGATGTCACCAATATCGTCATCAACATCATCATCACTTTTACCACCACCACTACAACCATCATTACCAGATCAATGTCACCATCATCATCACCACCATCATTACCATCATCATCAAAATCATCATTATCATCATCATCATCATCTTCATCATCATCTCCATCATGATCATCATCATCATCATCATCATCATCATCAACATCATCTTCACCATCATTAAAATTATCATCATTATGAACCTTAATTTTCCAGGGGGGAGAGAGAGTGGTATCTGTTTACTGCTCTTCATTTTAGCCTTTCTATTATTTAGCAAAGTCAGAATTACAAGTTCATTAGAAACTTACATAAATCCAGATGACTCATGGCTACTCACTTAGAACATTATGGCTACTCACTTAGAACAAAGTCCTTTACTCAGCAGTCTGTTGACAATACCCCCACCAATGACAGGGTTCCTCTGGGCCTTCTCCTGGAACAATCTCTGCAGCTCCGCAGCCGCCTGCTGTACCCCTGATATGAACCCCCATCCAAACAGCAGTATGCATTGGGTATCATTAGGAACGATTCCCGCATCCAGCCAGCGTTGCCATAGCTCCTCCTTGTAGCCTCCCTGTAGGAGCCTGGGGGAAATGGGGAGAAGCTGGATCCGAACATCAGGGATGTCAGGGAATAGAGCGCACGTGGCTCCACCTTCACTTTCGCTCTCCCTACCAGGCTTTGGGCTCATGCTGTCCTTCGGCCCTATATGTGGAAATATTAAGAACACAGTACTGGTCATTCTGAAACAAATTCACAAATCTTCTCAAAATTATCAGAGGTTTTGTAGTCTCTGGATCAATTAAATGACCCCCTGGGGTGTAAATCTCTATGGCTTCATAACATCAAACGTCATGTCAATTTGTAGTAGATTGGGACCTGGTAGGGTGTCAAAAGCTATTGTGATTGAATTTACCACATGCACTCTTAGGTGGTAGGGAGTGTTTTTTGAGCAGCTCACTAGAGTACCTGTGTCAAAAGATCTAGTACATTGTTGCATCAATGGTGCCCAAGCTACAGGACCTACAGACACATAGACAGATAGATTCTTTGTGACTTTTCGGGTGGAATATTCCCTAGGCAGGAGAGAGGTTGCAAGCTTATGAGTAGCTATGAATCTGACAATTATATCAGTTTAAAACAATTTAGAAACCTTAGGAAATTTTAGAAATATTGATTGAATCCAGTGATTGGAGTACTAATGCAGTGAAGTTCTTCGATCAGTAGCTAGATAATCACTACAAAATAACAGTTATTATTAAGCCTGAGTCGAATCGATTGGTTAGCCGGTGTTCGATCGAAGACATCGAATCCCGAATTCGTTTTGGCAAATCCGGTGCATCGATTTGTAGTCCGCCAGATTTTTGACTACCGTAGCCACCATGAAAAAAGCAAATAAAAAAAGAAACTCTGTAACGTACAGCATATATACTAGCAGAGAACGTGAAGGCGACTTCAAAGTTCAAACTGTTGGCTAACTTTCGCTAATTCGCTCGCAGAGGACGTCGCGCTTTACCTGTGCTTTCTCTATGGAAAAATCGTTTTGTCGTTACGAACTGAAGTTTACGATAATATTCTTGCACTCTCTCTGCATTGTCAATTTGACAATTGTATAATTGAACATGATAAATACGGGCATGAGTACGAGTGTTCCTACTTAATTCGCAATAACTAATATCACACTCTCATCAAATTGGCAATTACTTCTGAATGATCTATATCTGAAGCTGAATGAAGTCGAGTCATGAGCGATGAAAAGTTTATTTCGTATTGTTTTTTTTTTTGCATCGAACAAACGTGTTCCATTCAGCTCTCCAAAGACAAAGTAAGATTATTAATTCTTTGAATTTGAATCATTGTCGGGTGTGTCGACAATGAGCATCGCTTCGTGCGACACTAGAGTGATATTTTGGCTAGCCATAAGGACTAGAAACTTAAGATTTTGGCTCGTCCGCTGTGATTTTTACTAGCCATTGGCTAGCGGGCTATCGTTAATGTCGAGCAGAGAGCCCATACATATGCCCGCGATGCCAGCGGACCGGTCACCGGTGCATGGTGCATGCACTGCGTGCAACTGTGTGCAACTCTGTTTTCACCGCCCATCATTTATCGATGCACCGGTATTCGATTGAATCAAAGCCGTCGAATCCCGGATTATGAAATATTCGATATGACTCAGGCTTAGTTATTATTAACTGCTACATCTCTTGAGTTCCAGAATGGCCTTAACTCTATGTAAAAGTATACGACTTCATGACTTTCTGGCTCTCAACAAACAAAATACAGATTAGGGGTGGGAATTTCGGGTATTTTAATTTTCGGGAACCCGACCTAATTTTTGGGCGGGCACCCGGTTACCCGAAAATCAGTTATATAGTCATTTGAAGAAAAATCACGACAACTGAAAATTAGTGACAAATTATATATGGATGGAAAGATTACACCTTGAAAAACACAAATGATGTGCTGAAAAGTCATATAAATATCCCGGAAAGGCTTAAAATGTAATTTCTAGAGATCCTTCTCAGACCCCCAAACCAAGCCAAACACCGGTCGTAGCGAGGTCTGAATCGTGACGTCACACCCTGGACAGCTATGATCTATGGGTTGCGCGCGAAAGCTGTACTCTGGTTTGTTTACTACATAGAGTCTACAGTACGTTTGGTTTCTTGTGCTATATATTGTCGCTCTTTCAGTTAATTATTTGATATCATTCAACATATCATTCAGGAGTGTGTCATCTTGAAACGTTATAGAATATATCTGCGTGATTATTTCAACTTTTATGAAGCAATAATCGGCTATAAACCAATTTCGCGAGTTAGACAACTTCAGCTTAGTAATCGGCTTTGGCGGCTTGTGCAGTTGAGTTCAGGGCCTGTATGCCCGGAGCTGGTGTTGCATGTTTCGTTGCCTAATACTACTGTGAGTGTGACTGATTTCTTCGCTTTCGTATTTTTGGAGAGAATAATCAGACCACTCAGACTGTCAGACAGCCGCAAGGATTGTTAAAAAGTTGTCATATTTTCTATTTCAGATTTAGACTTTCGGTACCAAATCCAAATGTTACTTTTCTAGCGTTTTATTGTGATTTTTGATTTTGGATAATACTGAGTTAGACTTCACAAGCTTCATCAGTTCATGCTTCACCGTTCACTTTCTTCACCAATTTCTATGTCCATATTGAGCTCAATTTCCTCGTCTACAACCGACATTTTGATCTCCAAGTCTCGAAAAATCAATGAGTAAATTGCGTCACTTGCGTGTGTTTTCAATGCATGCGGCGCGTCTAGTCAGCACAGCTCTCATTATTGTCCAGCTTGTGAAGTCACTCATCGCGACACTCCACGGAGGACTGCTGAAGGCAGAAAATCTGGATCTCACAAATACCATTTTTGAAAGATGATTACTGCCGTCCAAAAACATATCTTGACCTGGGAAGTTGTTATACCTAATCAGTAAAGCTTCCCCTTCGATATGGTATGAATTTTGCAGTAATTCAAAACACTTTAGACTCTTCGAGTGACTACTTTAACAATATTTAACCCCTAAAAGGTAAAAAAAAACATGACATCATTTTAAACACATGGGACTGATTACAGTTATTTCTTAAGAGTACGAATTGTCATTAAAATGTCAACAAAATGAGTTCAAATACATCATTAGGCAAGTACTACAAGTTGTAAACAACAGTAAAATAAATAATAAATTCAACTCCTTACAAGAATGATAGAATTTAAAGCTAGGTTTTTGACTTTCAAAGTTTGTTTTACCTCTTTTTTTGGTTTCCGAAAAAGTAAAAAACTAACTATATGGTATATGAACTTAGAGGGCGCTGGACCACAAAAAATTTCAAGACTGTGATTCAGCTACATACACATGTAGTGCTCTAGCATACTAGTAGATCGTAAGCATAAAATCTGGTGGGGAAACAGGACAATTAAAGTAAAAAATGATGGAAAATAAACATCATACAGGAAGATTTTAGGAAGTGTTTGATGATTAATTGTTGTTGATGACCGATATCACTTGTAACAATTACAAATTAAATGGGATTTAAGCCACTTTTAAAACTCTTTCATCATGATCAGTCCCACATGTTAAAAACTTTGTATTTTCGGGAAACGGGCTTCCAGTATTTTGACCCGGGACCCGCAGCTCTCAGGCCCGACCCGATTTCCCGGATTTTAGTCCCAGCCCTAATACAGATAACTGTTTTTCCATGACTTACCAACGATGCCTGGTGTCATCAAGCTAAGCAAGACACAATCATGTGGCAGTTGGGACTTGAGATAATCCACAACTTCCTGGGATTTCTTGGGTCCATTGTCCTCCGATTTCTTCTTCTTCTGCCCGGCACTGTTCCTGTAATCAGAACCCTTGGAATACTCGGTGAACATTAGGGCAAACTTTGGGATGGGGCCCATGGACTGTTGGAACGAGAAAAGAAAAATGGTTAGATGACATAGTAAAAAATTGTTTATTCCTAGGACCAAAACTCAGAGATACAAAAATTCTTTCTGCGTACGAGTATGTAAACTATGGAATAATCTTCACAACGACATCATTACTGCCCCAAGTGTGCACAGTTTTGAAGTAGCTTTGGATAGGTGCTGGAAAAGTGAGCGCATTAAGTACGATTATGAATCGCCTGCACCAGGAAACGATCCAGCCATCTTGAAAAGGAAAAAGAACTTGGAACTGAATATAGAGGCGTAGTGCCTGCGTTCATTATCTTCCCTAGGTATCCCTGGGTAGGTATGAGAAGGGAATTCAAGTCATGTACTAGGATCAACAAATGGTTCCCTTTCCTGTGCTTTTCTCCATAGTTTTCAATGTGTACTGCTTATCTTATTATCTTATTTCTTCTTATTCTATTTCTTCTTCTTCTTCTAATTTTTAAAAATTATACTCCGAATGCATACTTTGTTCTCTTACATTTTGCTTTATAGCTTCCTTTCTCTTCCTTTTCTATTTGTTCATTGCTTTCACCTTCTTATTCATAACAAAGAAATATTTTTAAAAATGGAACTACATTCTCATGTTTGGACATCCTCCTAACAAAATGAAATGCGAAGAAAATGCAGTAACTTCCCTTAACAACAAAAGAAGTGTATTTTCCCCTTCACTACCATTGATTTTATGAGTGAAGTTCATCATTTTTATGATGATAGTATAAAAAATGGTTAAGCGTAATGGCTCCTGAAAATAGATTGTTTTTGTTGTCATGGGAGACACTTGCACTTATTAAAAACGTAGAACTTGATCTAAGATGTTTCACCTGAGCAGTTTGCTGGAGGTAACGGCCAAAGAATCCAAGGGGGTGTGTGATCTTGTCTGTAGTAGCGTGAGATGATTTAAAGTCCGAGACCCAGTTGAGATCTTGCCTCCTAGATATGATCCGATTTGCTTCTCTCTGCCACACCGTGCAGACCCTATATAGAGAGAAATACAAGGTTTAGACTGCCTTTTGGAACCAAACAACTGAAAAAAAAAAAAAAAAATTTGATCTATACTATATCCCAAACGAATATTTTTTCTCAAAACTTTCAATAATTGTCATGCGTTATAATCAAGATATTTGCCTAATAAGTCAATCAAGACAAGGGGATGACTTCCATTTTTTGTTCATGTTGAGATGTTGACAGTAAATTTAATGGCACGCCCAAAAGTAATACATTTGTATATTTATAAGCATTGTTACAGTTTCAGATTTTTGCCACGGCTAAGGCAAGGATCTCTTTCTCATTTTCTTGCAAATTTAATTAAATCAATGTCAAAACAGTGATTGGCAATGGTAGATCTAACTAGATCTATATTAATGAATGACAATGTTCATGTAGTATAAACGGCCAAAGTCGTTATTATGCCCAGCCGCCATTAAATCCGCCTGAACAAGTGAATAATTAGTCAAGTTTCTTGGTTTTCATTGTTGAAATTCAGTTATTTATAACGGAATAAACGCTATCGTTATCGATTCATAACTGAAAAAATTATCAGCAAGAAAGAGCGGGATTCGAACCCGGGACCTTAAACGCGAGTGCAGTGTAGAAGAAGAACACTCTGAGAGTCTGACCAGATGCCTTTACCACTAGACCACGAGCAATTGACAGCGAATCTGATCTTCAGATCTTGCTGCACTCATGGCACTATATACATTGTACCTCCGCTCCTAGCCCCGGGACGCTGCCACAAAGTGGCAGCGTCCTGAGTGAAACGTGTAGGGCAATTCCATGAGATGGGTGCCATGGGGTGAAAAAATAAATTCTTATTTTGGAACTTGTCACCCACCTAATTTTGTTCAGTATACTTCTGGGCAAACGGAACAGTAAAATTTGTCAAAAATTTGCATCAAGAATTGCAAATATCGAACTTTGAACTTAGCTTACACTGTTATTGAGAAAAACTGTAAATATTTACCTAAAGATTTCATTTCAATTCATACATAATTAAAGAATGGTAAGCAGTTGTTTAGTTGATTTTTAGAATGTATGGGACATTAGTTTTGAGTTTCCAAAGAGAAAAAAATGGCCTCCATTCCCATGAATGGGTAGAAAGCATGCCATCCGACTACTCAAACCAATGTAACGTGAGTAACGAAAAAAATGAAAAAGTTTTATTTCTTAATATTCCCTTCCATTCAAAATTTGCCAATGGAAATTCTCTTCATACTCCTTGTACCTAATATGAAAAAAAGGGTAGGAGCTGTATACATGTCATGGTATTACAATAAATGAGGCCAAAAAATTGTAACGTGAGTAACAATGTAACGTGAGTAACGATGGTGTAACGTGAGTAACAACATAAAATTGTGATATAAATATGTATTTCACAGGCTATGGTACAGAATTCTTTTACTGTGTGACTAAGGGGTAAAAACAAAGAGTTCAGTCCTTTAATGACCTTTCATGACCTTTTGAAGTGGTCAGTGTTGCCATTACATAACATAACGTACCACACCCCCGAGTGGATCTGTTCATTGAGCTTTGTAGCAAGTTGGAGATTGCAGTGTTCTTTAGCAAGCTCTATTCTCGTCTCCTAATTGCTTCTTTAGAGGTGAGTACAGATTTATTTTTTCATTTATTTTTTATCTTTACCGGTAACTTTTAGAATAAGCACAACAATCAATTTGTTAACATTAGTAGCCATGTAATCCAGATGAACAAAATAATGCCTAACCTACATGTATTTGCAGACAAGTTGTAAATATTCACAGATGCTGTTAGATTTGCAATGTTTATCTGAAATCTACAGTCTTCTAATTGTGTATTGGAATATAATTTGCCATAATTGTGATATATTTATTTATAGCTTTAATTAATGGTGTGATGTTTAATTGGAATCTTGCATCCAATAAGAATATCAATTTTTCTTATTTGCAATTCTTTGTTTTCAGTAGGAAAGTTTTAATGGTCAGATATCTGTTAATTTAGTTGTAAAATTACATTTCCTTCTGTTAATTGTAAAATTAAATCCTCAACAAATTCTATGTTGTATTAAGGGAGGGTCAGAATGTCACTCACAAATGCTGAGAGACAACGGCGCTTCAAAGCCAAACTGCAAGCTTCGGGAAGTTATGACGAATTTAAAGAGAAACATAACTTGAAACTGCTAAATCCTCTAGATGAAAGTACCATGCCCACATCATCATCAACCATGAGCCATGACACTGTCCATGTGGGCGAGTGGTATGCTGTTGACTATGAAGGGGTCCTTTACCCAGGGGAAGTAAATTGCAGTGGGAAATCTGGGAGACTACCAAGTCCCAGTCATGGAACGAGATGGACAGCACTGGAAGTGGCCGAATCCTAAAGACATTTTCTACCCAAAGAAAAGCTTGATCGTCAAATTAAATAAACCAGATGTAGCTAACATTTCAAGTTTTCTGTTCATTTTTACGCCTTTCTCAGACTTTTCATCAATGATGATGAATAAAACTGTATCTTTGGTTATATGAGTCTACATGATTATTGAATATGGCCAAATGTTTAAATACCAATAGGAACTTTTACCATTTTGGTACTACATTGTACATTGCTTTCATGTAGAATTATAAGTTAGAAGAATAAATGATTAACCTGAATGAGATTTACAAATGGATAAAAACATGGCAAATAAATGCACATATCTGCATTTGATTTTAGTTTGGTAAAGGTGGCACTTTCTGTTTTCACAAATTGCTTTTGAATGGGGGATGTAATAATTTCTTTCGCCCAGTAACGCAATAGAGAAAATGTTTTGGTCAGAATTATTATCTTTGTACCACATAATTCTGTTACCTTTATCTTTGTGGCAAGTAGTTATGATCAGATAAATTGCTTGACATTGCTTACAATAACTCATTCATGGTGTTGGAAGAGAAACATATAGTCTTTTAAGTTCATGTGTTAGGTTGGGTCAGATTACACATAGAGTTGAGTCTACTATTTTTTTAAATATTTATTTTGCCAGTTGTAATATATGTTACTTCATGATTATTAAAATCTTTTAAGGACTGACTAGTGTTAAAATGTAAGTGTCTCCTGAGTGATTCACAGAAACTTGAAAGCAATTTAATTTTAAAGAGAATGGAAGGAGAATATTTTTCACTCTGCGCCACTTACAAAATGCATGTACTATAAGTAAAATTGACATCATATATGTGTGGTAATTTTGCTTGAATGTTGATGATTAGCCATATAAAATGGGTTAACACTTGAGAATATTGTCAAATATACATGTATGTAAAAGGTTAACAAAACTGTTCCATTTTATGCCTAAATAATTTACACAGTTAAATACATCAAAATATACAGTTTCAAGCTAATTTTCATGGTCAGGAGCATGGCAATGATTATATGTTAAATATGTAACGTGAGTAACGTGTAACGTGAGTAACGCTAATTGTGGTAAATTTCTCAAACATATGTAATGTTTCTAAAATTCTGAGCATCTACATTGGTGAACCTCTATGTCAGTTATAAAAATCATATACCCACTGCTTTTAATTCCACCCAGTATGAGGACACTTTTTGAATAAAGACATGTGCTTGAATTATGCGGTCCAAAAATGTAACGTGAGTAACGAAAGTTTGCTTGTCTATATTTTCTGGGTAGATTTGTTGAATTGAATTCTAATAACATACCAAGGTGTATTAAGATATCATACACCTTGTACAGAAAAGAGAGATTGTCAAACCCCACAGTAAAAAAAATATGGCAATTACAATATGCCAAGGTGCCTAAAATGTGTAACATGAGTAACGTGGAATTGCCCAGTACGATTCGGTGGGTCTCACAATTTACCAATGTTCAAATGACCATTGAAAATATGGCCATATAATTTATTTTTTTAAATTCAAGTATCATATATACGATGCCACTTACCTAAACAGACCTTCCGCAAATCAGATTTTCCTAAAAAATGTGTAGAATCGATGAATGTCACTTTTTACTCTCAATTTTCGAAATCAGTCCCATTCGCCATGTTGTTGAAGCAGAAACGAAAATAGGCAGTTGCGCATGCGCCTATGAATATTTATTACAATGACGCCGTAGTTTTCGTCACAGGAATAATGAATATTCATATATCCACCGTGATCCGCCGATCTCTCGAGCCCACTCGTCTAATGAATATTCATAATCCTCCCTTCTTGTCTGTGTATTATATTGGAGCTGCTGACGCATGCGCATTGCAAGCAAAACACCGACTTACGGAAGTTTTTAGTACAGGCTCTTGGAGATAAATATGCCTTTTTTGTATCATCATTGAAAAGAAAGACGACAGTCAATCGTAAAGTTTTGTAAGTACCTAAAGTAGCCTAAAATCAACTAATGTCATGTTTCATGGCTATCATTTTGACAAACGACCTTGTATAGAGACATCCAAGCAATCAAAGGACTGCTGATCGTAGCCCCAAGCACTACGTGTTCGGGCGGCCGCAGTAACTCCGCTCCATACAAATCCTATTTATACCTCCGTTCTGCTGTTTTTTTGATATCCTAGGTAGGATTCTTGCCAATTTGAGGATTACTGGGCATATTACTATTACTAGGCCTAGCTAATATAATAGCTGTAATCCTGTATACATGAACATGATGATAATATTGTCTATTGATAAAGATAGTGATGACTGATGATTGATGAGGATAATTAATAATGAAAAAAAATACTTAGGCTATATAAAGACAATGAAAATCATAACAAAAAACAATAATATTAGTAATACTACTACCGGTCATGCCGGTAGGACCTAGTTATACTTATACTTAAGTTAGTCATGTTAGTAGGCCTATAAACTATAAATAATAACAACAGTCAACACTGTAGTAATCAGATACTGAGATAATCAGATAATGAGTGAAAATGATTAGGCATTATCGTGAAATAGTCCCCGCTTCAAAAAAATCTAAGTTTTTTTAGGATTAGGATTAGGGTTAGGGTTTAGGATTAGGGTTAGGTTTTAGGGTTAGGGTTAGGGTTTAGGATTAGGATTAGGGTTAGGGTAGGGTTTAGGATTAGGGTTAGGGTTAGGGTTAGGGTTTACTGCGGCAGCCCGAACACGTAGTGTTCGGGCTGCGCTTCGCAGTCCTTTGATCGCATGGATGTCACATAATTACAAGGTCGTTTGTCAAAATGATAGCCATGAAACATGAAATCAGTTGATTTTAGGCTATTTTAGGTACTTACAATACTTTACGATTGACTGTCGTCTTTCTTTTCAATGAGGATGATACAAAAAAGGCATATTTATCTCCAAGAGCCTGTAGTAAAAACTTCCGAAGGTCGGTGTTTTGCTTGCAATGCGCATGCGTCAGCAGCTCCAATTATAATACAGACAAGAAGGGAGGATTATGAATATTCATTAAGACGAGCTTGAGCGATCGCGAGAGCGCTAGCTAGATCTATACGCTAGCGATCGGCGGATTACAGTGGGTATATGAATATTCATTATTCCATTGACGAAAACTATGCCGTCATTGTAATAAACATTCATAGGCGCATGCGCAAGTGCCTATTTTCAATTTGGCTTTAACAACATGGCGAATGGGACTGGTTTCGAAAATTGAGAGTAAAAAGTGACATTCATCGATTCTACACATTTTTTAGGAAAAGCTGATTTGCGTAAAGTCTGTTTAGGTAAGTGGAATCGTATATATGATACTTTAATTAAAAAATAATAATTACATGGCCATTTTTTAAATGGTCATTTGAACATTGGTAGATTGTGAGACCCACCGAATCGTACTGGTTTCACTCAGGACGCTGCCACTTCGTGGCAGCGTCCCGGGGCTAGGGTTAGGGTATGGTGGGGACTATATCACGATTATGCCAATGATTAATAAACACTAGTATGTCAGTAGTAAAACAGTGCCATTTCCACTGCACTGGGTCAGCATTATGATGAGATGTGATCATGGTGATCCTTGTTATGACTGTGAATGTGATCCTTTCTCAATCTCATAATATTTCTCACCCACCTGGTACATGTATTAAGCTCCTTAGCAGGAAGGAATGTGAACATCCTCTTCAGAAACTCTCGACATTCTACCATGACCCAAGCAGATGCATCCACCTTCAATTCGGTTTCCTCATCCATGGCAACTTGATCGTTGGAATTTTGACGTTTTGTAAACCAGCATGACGTAAACTTTTTTCTTATGCCAAGTCGGGCCATTATGGTTAATATGCCCAGCCGCCATTAATACCACCAAGCCAACTGAAAATAAGCAGACGGACACACAGCTAGCTAGCGCGCCCCAGTAGGCAGTACAGTATAAGTATAGTGAGCGCGCACACAGTTCACTTGCTTTCACGCACTGCTCCACTGCGGACACTGTGCCTTGTTCTATTGTATCGACTGTACGTGCACCGCATATTCACTGATTACAAAGATCTCCTTCCCATGATGATATCTACAGACTGTACAGGGAGCCGTTGCATAAAACTTGCTATTAAATTATAGTAACTTTGCTATTATTAACTTTTCATGGAATACTGGATTTTGATTGGCTCTTGAACAGCGTTACCATGGTAGTTACCATTGATGGCAAAGTGACCATAATAGTAAGTCTTTATATGCAATGGCACCCAGGTATAGAGTACCGAAGTGTGACGTCATCAAATTTTGATTTTTGTATTTCAGTATTTTTATGACCATATTTAGGTAGAGCATGATGGAAAACGTTCACACATCAAATTTGACATGAATTAGTTCATGGTGGCCCAAGGTATGGCTATATGAAAATCTAATTAGCCCCATCAAGTCAGTGTAAATTGGCCTGGTTCTTAAAGGCCAAGTCCACCCTAACAAAAAGTTGATTTGAATAAATAGACAAAAATCCAACAAGCATAACACTGAAAATTTCATCAAAATAGGATGTAAAATAAGAAAGTTATGGTATTTTAAAGTTTCGCTTAATTTCGCAAAACAGTTATATGCACATCCTGCTCAGTATGCAAATGAGGGAACCAGTGACGTCACCCACTCACTATTTCTTTTGTATTTTATTATGTGAAATATAGAATATTTTAATTTCTACAGATTTCACAATTAGGAAGCTCTCATTGAATTGTGTATAGGTTGCAACAATGTTCAGCGAGGAATCAAACCTTGTTTCACATTATAACAAGGAAAAATTAAAATATTTCGTATTTCATGTAATAAAATACAAAAGAAATAGTGAGTGGGTGACGTCACTGGTTCCCTCATTTGCATACTGAGCAGGATGTGCATATAACTGTTTTGCGAAATTAAGCGAAACTTTAAAATACCATAACTTTCTTATTTTACATCCTATTTTAATTTGATGAAATTTTCAGTGTTATGCTTGTTGGATTTTTCTCTATTTATTCAAATCAACTTTTTGTTAGGGTGGACTTGGCCTTTAACAGTTTAGAACCAGGCCAATTTAACACTGACTTCAATTGGGCTAAGGAGGTATTCATGCGGCCATATCTCGGGGCCCAATGAGCCAATTGCCATAAAATTTGGGATCTGGATGTTTTTCACCATGTTCCTTTGAGTCTTGAGATATGGTATAAAAAATGTCAAAATGAAAAAATAGCTTTTTGTGACGTAATCACTTCGGTACTCTCAGTAGCCGAGTGTTAACACCGTTCAGTTGATAAACGAAGGACCCCGAGTTCGATTCCCGCTTAGCTAACTATGATATCTTTTTTTTTTTTGTCGTACATGTCAGTGGCGGATCTAGCCGGATTAGACACAATACATTCTAGAGGCCCGCTTTGTTCGTGCACAATGGCGGGCCCGTAGAATGTATTGTGCATGTGTCTAACGGGCTAGATCCGCCCCCAGGGGGGTCACTCACCACATTATGTGCTACGCACGCTCGTCCACAAAAAACGTCGAAAATGGTCTGTTTTCAGGCTTAAGGCGTCGTCGACGTCTTCCTTAAAAAAGGGGTGTTTTTCAACTTCAATCGCCGTTTAGAGTACCATTTCACAAATTTCAAATTCGACATTTAGGGTACAAAATGAATTGTTGTGACAATCAGTAGATTCTGCTTTGTATCTGTTTCTACGAAGGTTAATTCTCATTTTACTTCCTACTATTTTCATCCGTGAAGAATATACGGGATCAGATATTCACCCCCTGCGCGAAATCGAAAGCGCCAGTCACGGGGCTCCCGCCCGAAACTGAAGAATAAGGAAAAAACAACAACAACTCTCGAACCATGCCTCGCTACAGCGCATGCGTACTTGAACTTGGAGATATTATACTAGACGTACGCGTAGCTACTACTGTACTATAATATTTATACGCCACTTATGGGGTGTTGCAAGAAAGTTGCGATTGATTGCAAGGTGTTAAATGGGTACCCGGTGTTAAATGGGTACCCGGTAGGATGGCGAAAGTTAATGTCCTTTGCTTAGCATGTGTGCGCTTAACAGGCGACTGGCTGGAATGCTCCCCAGGGAGTGGAGAATGTGCATACAGTGTGCGGGCGTGCCAGAATCCAATGACCGGGGTAATAATATATCTGTAAAGCGCTTAGAGACATCCTCGATGTATTAGGCGCTATATAAAAACTGAATATTATTATTATTATTGCAAGGTGTTAAATGGGTACCCGGTGTTAAATGGGTACCCGGTAGGATGGCGAAAGTTAATGTCCTTTGCTTAGCATGTGTGCGCTTAACAGGCGACTGGCTGGAATGCTCCCCAGGGAGTGGAGAATGTGCATACAGTGTGCGGGCGTGCCAGAATCCAATGACCGGGGTAATAATATATCTGTAAAGCGCTTAGAGACATCCTCGATGTATTAGGCGCTATATAAAAACTGAATATTATTATTATTATTGCAAGTTGCAACTGATCGGTACTGACCAATCAAAATCATTGTTGCAAGCGCATCTTCTTGAATGGGCAGACCCTGAACCATTCAGAATGGTTGTTGTAATTTGCTTTACAATTTGCAATTGATTGCAACTTTCTTGCAACACCCCATTAGGGTATTTTTGGATGGAGTGATGAGCGTGTTGACGCGATTTAGGGTATGTTTTTCTGATGTGACGGCATATATAGAGGTGCAAATTGCACCTCGCGCGATACGCCATTAAGGGTTCAATTTCGAAGTGTGTGGACGAGCGTGCGTAGCACATAATGTGGTGAGTGACCCCCCTGGGGATCCGCCACTGGCACATGTCTACATGATATCGCTTTAATTTATTCCGTTAAAACATACTTTATGGCATTCCTACTTTTTCTTCTTTACCGCATTTTATGATATGCTGAAAGATCAATATAAATATTACCAATGTGAAATTTTCTTTGCCCAATCGCACTCTATTTACATGTAAATATACACAAATATTTGGGTATATATTTATTTGACTCCTTGTCATACATGTAGCTAAAATATCGCTTTATTCCGTTAAATTATACACACACTCTTGCTTTCCTACTCTTACTTCTTCACCGTAATCACTAGCACCTTATATATATAAGTACCCAATCTTTTACTCCTTCACCGTAAATAATCCCCCTCAAGCATTTCAAACGGCCCCTCTTCGCTGCTTTAAAAACCCCCAAAAGAAAACCCCTTTTCTCGCCCTCCGGGCCAATGCGATATTAAAATCGTTATATCTTGAGGGATCATCACTCCTACTAGCACCTTAATGTACTCAAACGGTGAAGAAGTATAAAAGTTTGGGTACATTAAGGTGCTATATAGTATAGGAGTGATTACGGTGAAGAAGTAAAAGTTTGGGTACATTATATTATAGGAGTGATGATCCCTCAAGATATAACGATTTTAATATCGCATTGGCCCGGAGGGCGAGAAAAGGGTGTGTGTGTGTGTGTGTAATTGGGTTTTTACAGACGTGTATCAATCAGATATGATTATTTACGTCTGGGACCGACCTTTAACGTCACCATCCGAAAGACGTGACTCAGTCTCGAACCTGGGTCCGCTGAATCATTAATAACTTCCACTGGTAGCTGGATTACAGGCGCACGCCACAACGCCCAGTTAGGGGTTTTCTTTGGGGGGTTTTAAAGCAGCGATTAGGGGGTTTGAAATGCTTGAGGGGGGGGGGGGTTATCGGCGAAGAAGTAAAAGTTTGGGTATATTAAGGTTCTAGTATAGGAGTGATTACGGTGAAGAAGTAAGAGTAGGAAAGCAAGAGCGTGTGTATATTTTAACGGAATAAAGCGATATTTTAGGTACATGTATGACAAGGTCAAGGAGTAAATAACGATAAAAATCGTTATATCTTGAGGGATCATCACTCCTATACTAGCACCTTAATGTATAGGCCTACCCAAACCTTTACTTCTTCACCGTAATTCCCCCTCAAGCATTTCAAACCCCCTCTTCGCTGCTTTAAAACCCCCAAAGAAAACCCCTTTTTCATATATTTGACTCCTCGTCATACCTAAATTATCGCTTTATTCCGTTAAAATATCCACACTCTCTTCCTTTGCTACTATACTTCTTCACCGTAATCCCCCCTCGAGCATTTCAAACCCCCTCTTTGCTGTTAATATCGTTTTGACCCGGAGGGCGGGAAAAGGAGTTTTCTTTTGGGGGTTTTAAAGCAGCGAAGAGGGGGTTTGAAATGCTTGAGGGGAGGATTACGGTGAAGAGGTAAAAGTTTGGGTACATTAAGGTATAGGAGTGAAGATCCCTCAAGATTATAACGATTTTAATATCGTATTGGCCCGGAGGGCGGGAAAAAGGGCTTTCTGGGGCTTTATAACGGCGAAGAGGGGGGGGGGGGGGGGGGGGGGGGTGTAATGCTTGAAGGGGGATAAGGTTGAAGAAGGAAAAGTAAGAATTCAAGAAAAAGTGTGTTTTAACGGAATAAGCTAATTTAGATTTAGATTTAGATTTAGATTTATTTTATTTCAATTCTTTTCAGCAATGCAGTCAACATACAAATCAATAATAATATAAATACAAATCAGTAATAATAAAAACACAAATCAGCAAGTAATCATCATAAACATAGTGTATGGGTAACATGAATACCGGAGAAACACATGACAACAATATTACTCATTAGAATCAATTTAGATAATAAAACGATTTAAATACATGTACATAGTTATTTAAGTGTGTGATTTAAAGTAAGAAAAGAAATGAAAAAAGAGACCAGCAAAAGAAGCAGAGCTTGTACAAAACGCTGGCCCCTGGAATGATTAGATTGTAAAATATTTGAACAAACAAAGATACGCGAGAAGACGTTATTTTTTAAGCACAAACAACAAACAAAAAACAAAAACAGAAAAAACAACACAAAAACGAAACAAACAAAAACAAACAAACAATAACAAAGGACATAGTGACAGGGGCGGGTGGGGGGGGGGGGGGGGCTGGAGGACAAGTTAAAAGTCGAGTTGTGTAAGTTTATTTTTTTAATAAATACTATTATAATTATCGTTTTAAATACATATAACACCAAAAGATTATTAAAGGGTTGGTTTTAGTGTGTATAAAAAGCAATAATTTTTTTTTTAGTTTAAGTTTAAATGTGCCTAAGCTTAGGCTCTCTCTCTCATGTTCAGAGGAAGGGAGTTCCAAAATTTGGGAGCAGTAAATATAAAAGTATTCTGTGTGAGTGTGTAATATATTTTAGATATCACAAACTGTCAAAATAATATATATTCCCAAACTTTGGGGTATGAATTTACCCAAACTTTCGGGTTGTAATAAAGCAATATTATATCACAGTGATATAATATTGCTTTATTCCGTTAAAATTTCTTCTTTCTATTCTTTATTTAAGGGGGAATAATGAAGAAGAGAAAGAAGGGATGCGATCAAACTGATACCGAATTCCACAATATTTGCTCTAAGTCGATTTTTTTTTCAATGTACATGTTTTTATTTGTTGCATCTACTATTTGGTTAATTTTGTTAATCATGCAATATTGTTAAACAACAGCTACTACCATCTTAATATGTCCGAACCAACAATTTCCTGAAGTATTAATGCACATGAAAAACTTGTTTGGGGTTACAATAAGGAGCGGCGATAACACAGTGTGCCGATGGCATTACCACTCCGCAAATTTGTCTATTTAAAGCCAAATTCCGTCAAAAATACGCCAAATTTTATTGCAACATATTTAATTAAGACCAGAAATGCGTTCAGCTTCCAACTCGCCTTTGCGGCGCGATTATTACGACGCTGGTCTGCAGATCGTGAGGTACCGGGTTCGATTTCAACGGCGGACAAGACAAAAAAGTTTGGTAAATCGTAAATTCTAATTAAGTTAATCTTGGATTGATTGAATGAAATGAATGAATTGAATGATTGACGACTAATACTAGCAATGAATTCAGAGTGGAAAGAAGGAGGGAAAGAGAGAGAGAAAATTAGTGTTAATAAGTCAAGATAGAGTAGCAAATTGCCTTTCGATTTTTTTTTCTTTTTGAATATATCCCAGCAAAATCTCCAGGCCCCATTTTTTACTCAACCCCCTCAAAAATGTTACTCTCATTTTATAGAGTCGGACGGGGTAGAGCACGTAAACGCAAATATGGGTGGCACAAAAGGAGATCCCCCCACCACCACCCCCCCCCCCCCCCCCCCCCCCGCCAAACACACACAAACACACCTTTAATTTACACGCACGAATCAAAATCAATTGTGTATGCGGTCACCGGTCATGCGTGACGTGATGACACCAGGATGACACCATGACACACAGAGCTCGCGCGCACGCTCAGATCATTTTAGTGTTCATTTTCAGTCAGCTCGGCGATTTTAATGGCGACTGGGTACATTAGCAATGTTGGCCAAATTTCTGTGTGCATTGGGCCATTGCCATCTAGGGTAAATCCCCTCAAAAAGACACAAATCTAGATAGATCTACCAGTTCCGGTATTCTCGAAAGATAGTAGTTTGGAACTAGGCCTAGGACTAGATATATATCTCGGTCTATATCCTCAATTTGCTCAAATTTCAAAACACCCATTCCGACTTGGGGCCAACATATTTGTGTCTTTTTGAGGGGATTTACCCTAGATGACAATGGCCCAATGCACACAGAAATTTATGTTGGGACGTACGGTACATACGGGTACCCCCTACACTACACTCTACACTACAGATATACGGGTTTAGTTGTTTAGTAATTAAGTTTATTAACTCAATCACCGAGTCCTGGGGTATGCGAGTACAAACAAACAATAAAGATTACACTTTTGGTGTAAGCTGGCAGGAGATACAAATAAAGAAAAAATGTATATACCTAACAAAGTAAGATATGAATAACAATATATATGAAGTGATAAAACATGAAAATGTAATTATATACATTAATCATACCGTACCGGTAATCACAAAATAACTGAAGCTAGCCGATTTATTGTATGGTGTCTTTGAAAAAGCAAAATAAATGAGATAAATGTGTTCAAAATTTATGTTTTGACAAACGGGTAGAAATTTAATTCAATTAAAGACTTTATTCCAGACTCAGCTGCAAAAGCAGAGATCCATATAACACATTTACATGAGAAGAGCAAACATAAAGAATCAAGGAACAAAGAATACAAAGATAAGTGTATAAGAGAAACTACAAAACTAATATACTACTAGTAAGAACTAATAGCAATGGACAAAGAATACAAAAGATAAAAGCTGCGATAATATAACATGAAATGCATACTATCAACAATGGACATAATGGGGAAAGAATGGACAAAGAATACTAAAGAGAGAACTGGCTGGAATGCTCCCCAGGGAGTGGAGAATGTGCATACACTGTGTGCGGGCGTGCCAGAATCCAATGACCGGGGTAATAATATATATCAGCGCTTTGAGCCAGTTTGGGAAAGGCGCTTTATAAATGCCAGGTATTATTATTATTATCATTATTATTATAAAAGAAATACTGGAGGAGGCACAATAAATAATTAAGAAAGAGAAAGAGACATAGACCCAAGAAACAGACATAATATGAAAAAATTATGGTACCATACTAGTAACAGGCAGTGAATAGAAGAAAAAAAATTGTAAAAGAGACGATATGGAAATATATAAAAGACAAGATAAATTGTTTCTTTACAAAAAATCATTGAACAATAAAAATGTATAATATTATATTAAACTACTTTAGTCAACCACTTCCGACTTTGCCAACAAGCTATCAAACCAAAACTTCTGAGGTGTACCTTGTACCCTTACAAAAATATCCTGTGGTATTCCTGTGGTATTTCTGTGGTACTTTATAATACCACAGAAAATACCACAGGGATGAAGAGGTACCACACATAAGCATGTGGTACTGCAGAGATGTAGCTTGTGGTACCCATGTGGTATGAAAAATACCATAAGAAATACCACAAAGAAAAACTATACCACAAAAATACCATACAGCAGTGCTGTGGTATTTATATAGTACAGTGTAATACCACAGAAAATACCACAGGGATGAAAAGGCCCACACAGATTCCTGTGGTACTGCAGATGTGATCGCCTGTGGTAGTCATGTGGTAAAAGAAATACCACAGGAAATACTACAAAGAAAAATGTACCACAGAAATATCATACAACAGTACGTGCTGTGTTATTTATGTGGTACAGTGTACACGGCTGTAAAAGATACCACATAAATCATAAATAACACAGCACTGTCGTATATAAATAACACAGCACCGCTGTATGGTAATTTGTGGTATAGTTTTTCTTTGTGGTATTGAATTATTTCAATCAGTTAGTGAATTCTGAACACTTTAGTATGTTTAATATCAGGGGCCTGTAACATTTATAAAGATACAATAAATCTTACAATCAATTGTAACTCTTTAGTACATGGTTTGCCATAGACTTACGATTGATCAATCGTAAGATTGAGTTATCTCTTTATGTTACGGGCCCCAAATTAAAGTGCTATTAAGCATCAATACCATCGCGACGCGTAGGCCTATTGATTACCAACATATTACATTTCATTGCAAAATGGTCTGAATCTAATAGACTATGCACAAGCAACTGCACACACACACAGACACACACATGTATTGGTACACCGGTACACACCATAGAGTTGAGTTCTGTGTATAACTCTATGGCAGACACTATGGCAGACATATTTGGCAATATGCCAGCTGTTACATTAACGCGGTCTTTGCATGCATGCAGTTCGGGCATGCGCAGCTAGCTAGAGATTCAAATGGTCTACAACAGCCAGTGATTGCAATTGCAAGTGAAAGGCAGAACATGTGCCTACAAGATTTCTGGATTATAAACTTCATTTCAAAGGTGAGCAATGGCAATGTATTTTATGAAGTAATAGCAATTCATTTAATATTATTCACTTTCTTGATGGGTATTTTTGTACTGAGCATCACTCGACAGTTGATGAGTGAGAGTAATGAATGAAGGTTTAAGTACTTAAGACAGTTAAGCTTGTAGTTCCACCTATTCATATACATGTATTCTTTGTTTTTGTCCTATGGTGGGTATCAACTTTCTGCATGCATGTTTCATAAATCAAATAAGCGATGCTACGTTATTTTATGAGTAGATAGACCTATAGTGTCCCTGAAAAGAGCCAAAATTATTCAAACATTATGTAGAGGCTGCATGGCCGGCAGGGGGGGGGGGGGGGGGGGGGGGGGGGGGTGGAGGAGTTGCCTCTGATCATCCGGTGCATACATTTTGTTAGATGTATCAAATTTAATGACGAATCCGGAGGATCTAATAAAATTTACTTTGCAATAGTTGCTCAGGAAGACATTTTCTGAAAATATTTTGATGTTTTCTTGCAAGAATGTTGTGAAATTAAATAAAAAGAATGATTTAAATATGTAGATATGAACAAAAACATTTTATTACAACTTTGATAATGATATTTGGAAATGGGAAGATGATGCATTCTTTTTTCTTCTGCCATTGTGTAAATTAAATTGACACTTTCTTTTTTAATTGTTCATTTTCTTTTATCTGCATGGCAGGAAAGATGGCATTTTGTTCAGTCTGAGGCTCGGCAGGATCAAGCTTATGTCTAAGGGATTGGACCTGAGTGAAGCGTTCTGCCTACATGTACATGTAGGTACGTGAGGAATTCGGCGAGCATGTCTTAGCTGCGTTAGTAAGAGTGGATCTGTGGGCACGTGGTACCGTGCTTGGGCTCAGAGGAGTACTTATATGTAGCAGCATGTGTGACTCGTACGTACATGTTTAGAATCATTCATATAAGATTAACTTATCATTTGCTAGTCTTTATAATGACACTTTAAATTTCTGAGATAATGTCAAGTCATAATGTAAATGTCTTATCTATTTGACAAGCCTTTTTTAATTTACTTTTTACTTGTCTCCTCAAAAAAGTGGACTTGGAAGTCAGATTACAAAAATGATTTTAAAAATGTATTCTTCTGTTGGGGCAATGTATGAAATTTGCATAGTTATGAAAATACATGTATCATAAGAATAGGGGAATATCTTTGGGAAATCCTCACTTTTGAACATGAAACTGAAACAATAATGTAGGTGACATTTAAAAAACAGAAATACTATTGAAGACTTTACTCTTACTCAGAGCCCCTGCAGTATCCTTGATCATGAGAAGAGGAGACTGATAATGTACATGTTATACTTGTACTTGTTATACTTAACAATTAGCCACTTGTGCATTCTTTCAAAATTGTAATCAAGAGGAAAACTGTGTTCTTCTAAACAAGAGACAATATTTCAGATATGTGTTAGTTGTGTATTTTTTAGATTATAGTCATGTCCATTCATAGGAATGTAACTGCTGTCCTCATGAAAGTAGCATTTTTAACTGAGAAATGACCAGTAACAAAATTTTGCAATGTCCCTCAACTCTCTAGTGAGCGTGTGTGAAGAACATTTTATTTGACCAAGTTTATGAGTGAGCACACATCAAAAGAAACTGTCGCTCTTCAAAATTCACAATGGTCTCTTCATAAGCTCATTGTACCAAGAATTCTTGGTACAATGAGCTTTTGAAGAATGTTCTTCACACATGCTAGCTAGAGAGTTTTGTACTCATGACTTATTTCATTCAAGTCTTGTGCATCTTTTCGGACAGAAAAAAAAAGAATGTTTCAAAACTATTATGGCGGTATTCATGAACTGTACTATTCAACTTTCAATATAATCATTAAATCAAACTGTAACATAGGAGCCTGGAACTGGCCTCCAAATTGGAAACTTTGCAGAGGACTTTGGTAGTTCTCAACTACTCATCGAGCATAATTTCATGTAGGTGTAAGATGCCAAAAGGGGAGCTCCTCAACAAATGTTGAACTTCAATGTCTTCTGAATTCAGGTTTTAGTGCTACATTCATTCTTGGAGGTTTTTTTTCTCATTCCTTAATTAACTCAATACTGCCTCCCTTTTTTCCATGTAGTATCTGTTCAGGGATTTGAATCATATGTTACTAGTGTTTCAAAGTTAATTTCTTTACAGTTACGGGTCAATTTTACTTCAATACTTTACCTGCCTTTTACCTTGAGAGTGTGTACCACACAAATATTTATTCAGGTACACTCTGTATTTATTGCATGGCGACATGTTTTTATTATATATCTATCTTAAATGAAACTTATAAGTTCCTCAAGAATTTGTAAGTGTATATCAGATTACCAGCAAAGTTTATATACTTTTCATATTTCTTTTTTTAAAGAGAGAGAATATCTGCAAATGCTTGAGGGACTTAAAAGTTGTGCAGAGTTTAAATATCAGTATACACGTAGCAGTTTATATATGTATATTTCCTTTTATTAAAAGTGAAGGAATTTGTTCCCTTAACTTGCAATTTCCACTTTCATTATATGTAGTGTTGGTCTGTAGTATTCTGATGGGATCATGCTTGATGGTGAATTATTTTGTGAATGTGGTAATACAGTGCAAGTCACAATTCTTCTACCTGTTAACCTGCAAGCGCTGAATTTAATAGATATGGTCCGGTGATCCCACTGTGATCCTATTGTGATAAGCTTTTGCAGGTTAACAGGTAGAAGAAGAATTGTGACAGGCACTGTACTTGGCAAAATCGCACACCAGTAGCATGCATCAGTACCAAACAGAAAACCCACACAGTAGTATGACAGAGCGATACCACAGAGTATCACATATTGACACCGGCACAAGACTTCCACACAGCAATACCACATAGGAGTACCACAGAGCTTTACCACAGAGGAGTACCACACAGCTATACCACAGAGGAGTACCATACAGCTATACCACAGGGGAATACCAAATAGCAGTACCACAGGAGTACCTCACAGCAATACCACAGACGAGTACCACACAGCAATACCACAGATGAGTAGCACACAGTAATACCACAGGGGAAACTACAGAGCAATACCACAGGGTAATACTACAGAAATACCACAGAGAAGTACCACACAGCAATACTACAGAGGAGTACCGCAAAGCAATACCACAAGGGAGTACCACATAGTAATACCATATGAGAGTAGCTGTGTGGTACTCTCATATTCAGTATGGTATTTTTGTGTGGTACTTCTCTGTGGTATTGGCCTATGTCCAAAGATGAACTCAGGTATTGCTGTGTGGTACATCTGTGTGGTACTGGTTTGCGGTACTGCTATGCGGTATGTGGTAAACATCTGTGGTATTGCCCTATGGTATACCACAGGAATTGCTATGTGGTACAGCTTTGTGGTACTGCTGTGTGGTACAGCCATGTGGTACTGCTGTGTGGTACAGCCATGTGGTACTGCTGTGTGGTACAGCCATGTGGTACAGCCATGTGGTACTGCTATGTGGTATTGCTGTGTGGTACAGCTATGTGGTACTGCTATGTGGTACAGCTATGTGGTACTGCTATGTGGTACAGCCATGTGGTACTGCTATGTGGTACAGCCATGTGGTATTGACGTGATTTGTGTGGTATATGTCCCAAAATACCACATGTATTGCTGTGTGGTACAGCCATGTGGTACTGCTGTATGGTACAGCCATGTGGTACAGCCATGTGGTACTGCTATGTGGTACAGTCATGTGGTACTGCTATGTGGTATTGCTGTGTGGTACAGCTATGTGGTACTGCTATGTGGTACAGCCATGTGGTATTGACGTGATTTGTGTGGTATATGTCCCAAAATACCACATGTATTGCTGTGTGGTACAGCCATGTGGTACAGCCATGTGGTACTGCTGTGTGGTACAGGTGTGTGGTATTGACGTGATTTGTGTGGTATATGTCCCAAAATACCACATGTATTGCTGTGTGGTACTGGCATGCGGTATTGCTTTGTGGTATTGTTTTGTGGTATTAACATGTGGTAATGGGCCCGGGGTTCTGTGGTATACGTCCCAAAATACCACAAGATCCACAGGTGAATTCCATGGGTATTTTTCTTGTGGTATTTTCTATGTGGTAATCCCGTGTGGTATTTATGTGTGGTACTTCTATGTGGTAAATGTCCCAAAAAACCACAGGAATTTTCTGTGGTATACCACAGGAATTTTCCTATGGTATATCCTATGGTATATCCTGTGGTAACGTTGTGTGGTATACCACAGAAAATTTTTGTAAGGGACTGCTCAGCAATGGGTTAACCAAGGTTTGCCTTGATAAAATTTCCACAGAAAACAAATTCAAATACATTGTAGGAGACTTTAATATTGATTTTTCAACCCCTCTTAGTTACCACTGCCTTCAACTTATAAACATCTTGTCATCCCATTCTCTCCATTCACATATCGATAAACCAACCAGGATTACCAGCTCAACACAATCAATAATCGATAATATTTTCTCTAATGATCCTATTAATAAAGACAATGGTGTACTGTATTATGACATTTCTGACCATCTTCCTGTATTCATGATAACTAGAGTAAAGCAAATTGTACCGGAGAAAAAAAATAGTTTTCGAATGCAAAGGGCTGAAACAAAACAAAATATAGATGCATTTATTCATGATTTATATGAAGAAGCATGGCAGGACGTATTCTATGAAGATGACGTCAATAAAGCCTATGACATTTTTATTAATAAGCTCTCATATTATTATAACAAAAACATCATTTTACAAAAAATAAAGTTACATAAAAACCGTAGTAAACATCCTTGGATTACACGAGGAATTATTAAATCAATACATACTAGAAATATCTTATATAAAAAAAACACTACGTCAACCAAATACTGAGAATCATACAAAATACACTAAATACCGTAATAAATTAACAACAGTTATCCGCATTTCTCGTAAATTATACTTCTCACGAACAATTGAAAACAATAAAAATAACACGGGTTCCCTTTGGAAAACTGTAAATAATATACTCGGTCGCCAGAAAGACTCTCACCCTAAAATAGAATTCACTCATAATAACCGTGTTATCAATAACCTGATGAAATAGCACATTCTTTTAACAATTTCTTTATAAATATTGGACCAGATTTAGCATCAAAAATTCAAACAGACCATGGACATTTTTCCCAATACCTTCCAAACAATAACAACGCCTCTTTGTTTTTTAATCCAACTAATGACCATGAGATTTTAGAAATTGTCCGATTATTAAATGATACAAAATCAAGTGGACATGATGAAATAAGCGTTCATCTCCTAAAACAAATTATTTATTACATAACATCTCCCCTCACTCACATCTTTAATTTATCCCTCTCCTCTGCACTGAAAATTGCGAAAGTAATTCCCATCCACAAAAAAGATGATCCATTTTTAATAAGTAACTATCGTCCGATTTCTTTACTGTCAAGCCTATCCAAAATACTGGAAAAAAATTGGCTACAAGAGATTATATTCTTTTTTTGGCTACAAATTAATAATGTACTTACTCCCAACCAATATGGATTCCGAAAGAACCTTTCAACTGACTATGCATGCAATCCTTGAATTAATTGATAAAATTACTAAATCTCTCTCTAGAAAGGAGCACACAATTGGGATTTTTATGGACCTTTCGAAAGCATTCGATACCATTGATCATTCAATTCAATAATGCTTAGGCATTATGGAATAAGAGGAAATATCCTATCTTGGTTTAAAAGTTACATTTCCAATAGATCCCAATTTGTTCAATATAATAATAGTAGATCACAAACATCCAGTATAAAATGTGGCGTTCCCCAAGGATCCATTTTGGGTCCACTCCTCTTTCTAATTTATGTTAACGACATTGTTCATTCTGCGCCATCATTATCATATATATTATTTGCAGATGACACTAATGTATTTCATTCCATGAGGATTTAAATGAACTAATAATTGAAACAATTAATACACAATCAATATATCCCATTGGTTTAAGTGCAATAAACTTTCGTTAAATATAAGCAAAACTAACTTCATACACTTTAAGACTGCGAGTTCAGCAAATTTTTTCCACGACGATATAACAATTGACGATGTTACCCTTACTAGTAAAGATTCAACAAAGTTCTTGGGGGTGTTAATAGATTCCAATTTAACGTGGAAAAATCACATTGATAATATATCATTTAACATGTCAAGAGGAGTAGGTATATTAAACAAACTAAAAGACAGTTTACCTCAAAAATCCTTATTTATATTGTATAATGCGCTAGTTTATCCGTATTTATCTTACTGTAACCTGGCATGGGGAAATTCCTACAAAACAAGAATCAATTCATTACTTTTACTCCAGAAAAAAAGCGCTGCGCATTTGTACGTCTTCGCACTATTTAGCAAACACAGATCCGTTATTTTACAAACTCAAAACACTTAAAATAAATGACATTCATGTATTCCAAACGGCTATTTTTATGTTTAAATTCTCGAAACAGTCTCTACCTAGTACTCTTCAAAATGCTTTCACTCAAAACTCCAGCATTCATTCCTATCCAACTCGTCATTCTTCTGATATTCACTTGAACAATCCCAGACTATTCATAGCGCAAAAAACTATTAGACACAATGGTCCTGATATATGGAACTCACTACTGGAAATATAAAAACTGCCTCTTCTCAATTTTCTTTTAAAGCTCTAATGAAGAAACATCTGCTGCTAAATTACAACTATGAATGATTGCTTTGAATATCGACCCCTGATTGTCCTGTATCCCTTGTTATCCTCAAACCAAACTCAATTTCCTCCATACAATTACATTATCTGCAAAACCATATCCCCAGCTATATGCACTTTGCACCTGCGCACTCACGGCACAGATATATGCAATTCCCTTAAAATTACAATATGGCGAGTTATAAGTGAATCTCAATGTATGCAATTTTCTTGAATTTACAATATGGCAAATTATTTCTATATATATTTCCTGAATCCTCATCTATACGCATGCAATTCTGGGCTGCTATCGTCTTAAGCATTTGCTTATGATAGTTTTGCCCTCTGCATTTTGTAAATAATTGTACCTACATCATCAAATGTTTTATATAGAATTATATCCATACTCACTGTATTATTGGTACGTGTATATAATATTATTATCACTGAAAGATGGTTTGCATTCATGATGTAACACTCAATTATTTCTATGTAAGTTTATCGCCTCATCCATTATATGTTACGTTTGAAAGCAACTGTTGTTTACATTGATTATGAAATAAATGCAGAAAAGCATCTGCAAACAAACAAACCAGTATATTAAAGGGATACTTCACCAGGCGGCCGTGGGGAAAGTCAGGATTGCGTAAGCCCATTTACTCGTACACAAAGTTTGTGCGCCGAACGCGTCCGTTGGACTAAGTGGGATTACATTTCGACTGCTCGAAGCCAACCGAATCTCGCACGAACGCTCGAGCTCAGGCGGAGCGTGCATGTTGTGCGGCGACCAGTCTGTCCGAGGTTTGCGTCCCGCGTGGCAACGGCATGATCAGGTAACGATCACGGTGCCCTCTCGCGGCATTAAAACGTCCACAATCTGCGGTTGAGTATCCTTTAACAATACTATTTACAGAAGTGTCAATTCTCTGAGTAAACTTAAACATCATATTCCTTACTACACTTGACATGCAGGTGTATTCACCTCAGCAAACATTCTACTTGCACTGGAGTACCTACATGTAGGTATCCGTAAAAGCATCCTCATAGCATCATTATAGGCTACAGTGATTTTCTTCAAACTGCTCTTTTTATATCTGCACCAAAGATGTGCAGTATAATGGTGTATAAGCTCTAAATAACTCAACTTTAACTTTCCGAGAGCACATATGAAACTTCCTGCACAGCATGTGCAAAATGATCCAAAATGATCCAAAATGATCTTATTAAAGTGATCGGCTCCTGTGCGACCTGGCGGTCTAATGTTTTAGCCGGCTGCCATTATTTAAATTTGTCAAAGTATTCATTGTAGGTTTTCTTTGAAAATGGAATGATGATTTATTACATGAGTGAAGGTGAGTGTAACCGGACGATGAATGATCGGCTTGTGAAAATACTGGAAATAAATGTAAGAGGTCAAAATGGTAGACTTCCCCCCTCCCCAGTTTTGGTACTTTACCTCCGACAGTCTTTACCCCTGACATTTCTACCCGGGCATGATGACATCAAATGAATGGCTTTCGGGTGCATTAAAAATCCAAATGACGGCAATGGGAAGAGGTATGTTGATTATAAAATACATTGACAAATCTTGTTCGTTCCAGCAAGAAAAGATATTACGATAATGTCTTTCAATGTACTGTGAAGGATATTAAGAAAACTTGGTCACATCTTAATGATTTACTAGGAAGAGGGAAAAACATCCGATCCAAACTGAAATGTACCATGAGGAGATGTCATTAACCTCGAATTTGCAAAAAGCAGAATATTTCAATAAATATTTCATAAATCTGCCTGCTAAATTATGCAAGGATATTCCACCTGTTCAGATCTCATATCAAAATTATTTGTCAATACAGAATCACCCCTCATCCTTATTAACTTTGTTTCAAGCTTAAAACCCTCAAAGTCATGTGGCTCTGATGATATTTCTCCTATAGGATTATCAATTATACAACTTATTGCTGATTCATTATGTGACATCTTTAATAAGTCCTTGTCTCAAGGTATAGTTCCGATCAAATTAAAAGTAGCCAAAGTGGTTCCAATATATAAAAAGAATGATAATAAGTGCATTGAAAATTACAGACCGATATATAAAAGATTAAATGATTTCCTACTTCAATATAATGTTTTGATTCCACAACAATTTGGTTTTCGTAAAAATTTCACTATAGTGTTTGGACTTTGGAGAATACTATCTAGGTTTTCCCGCCCATTTTCGTCACCTTTTCAATCAATTTCAAACAATGATCTTTTAATTTCGTCGCCGGCCCGCAGGAATTTGCGAATGCTTGTTTCAATTTCGTCTTTGATCATTCAATTTAAAAACATTACCATTCAATTTCGTCATTTGTCGCTGACTTTCGTCACTTTCGATTCAATTTCGTCGGTCACAGTAGTTGGGCGCAAAACAACAAGATCAAATTCATCTTTTGGCATTCGTTTTCGTCAAACTTTCACGCAAAATCGTCCTCTATACTACACTGTAAAAACTGAAGTGCTGTATATAGCACTTTTTGAGGGCATGCATAGGGACTGCACTCAGAGTGCTATTGAATGCACACAGCGTGCTATTTCAGCACTTTCACGGGAGCTGGACCGGCTCCTTAAACTGCTAAACATTCATTAAAAAAATGATTTTGGCGAGCCTCGAACCAGGGTCCGCTGATCGAGAATTGCTGGCATTACCGCTAGACTAACTCACATCGTACGATTTAGAGCAGATCATATTGTTACATAGTGAATTTACGACACCACATAGTTCATGTTATCTACTTGACTCCCATGACTAAACTGGATTGCAAGAAGCATTCGTTAGTCCATCGGTAACGTCAGCGCCTCTCAATCAGTGGAACCTGGTTCGAGGCTCGCCACGGTCACATTTTTTTTTGCTGGTAAATTAGCACACTACAAGTGCTATAAACAGCATTTCAGGTGCAGTCACTATACATGCCCCTAAAAGTAGCACTTTAGTTTTCAGTGTACACTGCAGCAAGATGCATCTACATTTGCTCATCATATCGTTTACTCACCACCTGCATGATCACAATAATTATGCCACTTTCATCGTAGATAAAACATATTTCAATTCGCAACAATCAATAAATCACATCATCTAACTTCACACAGATTAAATACTCTCACATGAACAACACAATACAATAAAATAAAGATAAAGAAAAGATGCAGTTGAAACAAGTTTTTTTCGGGATATAAATAAACTTTTAAATAGATATATAGACAAATTTTCAATATTCATTGTCGAATAATAAGGTTCTGTAAACATAAAATGCATCGATACAGCCACTTGATGATGCAATCACAGATTGGAATAAAAAAAGAATGCTTATCATGTGTAGCTAAACATCAATATAAATATATGAATATATGCAAAATAAATAAATATAACGTTTAAAGAGTCCTTTTTGAATTTCAAATCATTTTTATCCTCTATAGAGAGGAATAAAAAACTTAAGACGAATTTGAACAGCAATAAAGTGAATTTGTTTGAAAAGACGACGAATTTGATCTGAACATTTTTACTCGCTTGCCGGTGGGGACGAAATCCAGTGACAACTGACGAATGTGAATGCTAAATTGTTGAATTTGGTTGACCAAAGACGAAATTAAATGACATTTGGACGAAATCGATCCTCGTGTTTGAGCGCGGTACGCTTCGCCAGACGAAATTTAATTAAAAGCTGATGAAATCGCTTGAATAGGTGACGAAAATGGGCGGGAAAACCTATATTATAAATGCTATTGATGGTGGCAAATACTGCCTTGGCGTATTTTTAGATTTGTCAAAGGCATTTGACACCATTGACCACAATATCCTTTTAAGTAAACTTGAACACTATGGTGTTCGTGTATAGCTGTAACCTGATTCAAAAGTTACCTGGAAAATCGGCTGCAATTTGTTGTGGTAAATGGTGTCAAATCGCAAGGTTCAGTTATTGGTTCCTTATTGTTTTTGGTTTATATAAATGACATAATAAACTCATCGAAGTTGTTTTCATATTCACTGTCTGATGATGACACTTGCTTATTATTTTCGCACAAAAATATTCACAATTTAATGTCGTCAGTCAACAATGAGATAAACAAGCTTTATGAATGGCTCTGTTGTAATAGGCTCATGTTAAATGCGGGGAAAAAGAAGTGCGTTATTTTCAGTAGTGGCGTAATGAGCCAAAACATTTGGGGGCGCAATATTTGCGAGGGAGCGGAGCGACCAAGCGGGGGGATGATGTGGGAGGGGGTTTGTCCTCCCTCCCGCGGTAGGGAGTTTTTTCATTTTTCAACTTGAAAATGTGCAATCTGGGACATACCTAGGAAGGAAATTTTTACTTTAAAATTTGCAACATGGGGCATACCTATAAGAAGACCATTTCGACTTGACGATATGTACTATATGCATGGGTAAGCGAGTCGCGATTCGACCGACCGGGAAAAGGTTATAAGGAAATAACTCAGATACATAATTCTGAAAATATGCACCCCAAAATAATCTTCGCTAATTTCAAAACACAGTCCAATGCTACATTAAATTCTACATTACTTTAAATATAATAATAGGAACGAGGGAGCGAAAGGAACGAGCACAGAGGGGATGTGATGCTGGGGTGCTTTTACAATATTGAGAGTTGTCAAATCTGTATGTAAATGAACACCAAGTGGACCAACGCAAAATTTTTTTTAGTAATGACGTATTTTCTGTTATCTGGTTGTTATATTTAACTGTGATGAGCTAGGCTTTTCATCCAACCAATGAAATACGTTATCACTGTTAGAAACAAACAGTTGAATGGCATGAAATTTTCTTCCTTACACTGAGTTAATACCTTAAAACCTCGATTAGAGGCACGTACGGACTTGAAGGATTGTATCCTTTATATTTCCTGGATTATTGATATTATATATTCGTTAACACTCTGAAGACATATTGCGCTGTTGCTACCGAGACGGGCTGATAAATATTCACTTGACTTTGTTTTTACGGAAAATAAACTTCTTCAAAGAGATCACGCAAGTAGGTGTCTATAGGCGAGGTTTTACGGTATATCCAATCAATAATTGTTTTGATCAAAGTGTAACACAAATCATTATATACAAACCAGCAAATCCTTACATCTGTTCTCGACATATTCCGTTAACTTAGAGTCTCTCTAAGCGAACCAAATGTGTTATTGGTCAAGTGACCAGTGGTCACTAATTATGCCCAATAGTGACTATAACAACATGATTCTCTACATGGCTATTTGGGAATGTGTTAGTTTGTATAACAGAAATGGAGAAATACACATTTTATTGAAAATCATGTGATATCACGAATATTTATATCACTTGTATGGAATTGAAAATAAACCATGGTTGAATTTCATTTTTTTTGTGGGGGGGGGGGGGAGGCCCCCAAGTCCCCCCCCCCCCCCCCCACCAATACGCCAGTGATTTTCAGATCAAGAGGCAGGAATATTCCTGAAAATGTCAACCCGTTAATTATTGGTGGTCATCAGATCACCCAAAGTGAAAGTTTACAAATTCTGGGTGTAAACACCTTATAGTGTATGTTCAAATTCAAAAGTCTCTTGGAGTGTTGGTGTAATTTCTAAACTGAGGTTCTTTCTACCCCAACACACCTTAGTCACTCTGTATAATAGTATTGTTGCGCCTCATTTGATGTACTGTAATATTGCTTAGGGACATATATTTAGGAGTCATGTCTATATAAGTTGCAAGTTCTCCAAAAGAAAGCTATCAGGTTCATAACCAATTCAAATTACAGAAGTCCTAGCACTCCTTTGTTTATACAATTATCTTGCCTTTGATGAATTGTTTTATTTTGATGCTTAAATTTCAATCCTCTACTCAGTGTTGTTCATTCTTGAAAGATGTGTTTATGGCAAACGCTGCCCTCCACCATTATAATACACGTCAGAGAAATCTTATTCATTAACCTACGTAAGAACTCATACTGCTCTTAACTCATTTTCAATATTTTGTCTTAAAGAATGGAATAAGCTGCCCCTGAAAATTAGGACTAGTACCACATTGTCTAGATTCAAAATTATGTGTCAAAAATATATATTTGGTAGACTCCAAGTTGCACGTACTTGAAACTCAGGAATCCATGTTGTATGACGTGTGTGTGTGTGTAGGTGTGTGTGTGTGTGTGGGCGTGTTTAGCCGTATGTCCGAGGACATTTTCAGACAGAGAACAAAAAAAAAATCATGAGAACAATGGTCCTCGGAAGCCGGACAATAGTCCTCGAACGTCGAGCAATGAATTTGTGCCTTATTCCGTCGACTGTCCGAGGACGGAGGAACAATAGAGGAACAATACTTGTCCTCGGAAGCCATGTAAAGCTGTGTGTGCGCGTTGTGTTTATGCGTGTATACTCATACTTCTGTAAATAAGTTGAACTCTTTGTACCTATATTTCATCTTGCCATCTTATTTCTTATAATGATACATTATTTATTCATATTGTATAACTATTCCACTGTATTATGTTATTATTTTGTATGTTTGATTGGTTTAAATAAATTGAATTGAATTGAATTGAAAACATGGCTAGTGAAACTACACTGGCTTAACACTCAGTGGAGGAGGTGAACCATCTCAGCTCACTTATGCAGCTAGTGCACGAAGAGATCCTTCCGAGTTAAAATTCAATTAACATATACCTCCCTCAGTCAAGGCCTACGGTATTTTTTTGATAGGGATGTTTTCCTAGGACCCCCATAAGGGGTAGGAGATGCCAGTCTTCTTTTTTTTTTTGGCAGGAGTTTCTGCATTTATTGTCAAATCAAATAACAAATTTACAAACAATTATAGTAATAAATATACAACATAATTGTTCAAATTACAAATGTGACAGTTAAATAACAATGACAACAGAATAAAGACATGATTATAAATCGAAATGAACAAGTAGAAATGAAAGAAATGCAGGGGCCAGCTATCTTAAGCAAAATGCTTGAATGAATAGCAGCCAGTGGAAAGGGCTACATGGAAACCATAATTAATATAAATGTCTATATCATAAAAACGATGTCACTAACTGAAAACAAAAAAATACTTACTACAAAAAGAAGGGGAAAAGGGGGAAGGAAAGGGATTGAAGTGAAGTGTGTGCAAGTGGGTGCACGTGCAGGTGAGAAGTTTACGAATAAGTGGATAATAAATACTTCTTTAACGAAGCTTTAAAAGAAAAAAGAGATACGGCGTGTTTAATATCATGAGGTAAATTGTTCCAAACATCTGGACCGTGATGTCTTATCGTTTTTTGAGCTATTGTTAATTTTGGATTTGTTAAATGAAGATCTGATGAATGTCGTGTCGGGTAGGAATGGACATCTCTGTTGTAGATAAAAATATTATGAAAGGATATTGGTGTAGCGTTGGTGGAAAATTTATACATAAATATAGCAGTTTGGTAGGTGTGAATATCGTTAATTTTCAATGTGTTTAAACTTATGAAATATAGGATCGGTGTGGGCTAAATAATGAGAATGAGAACAGATACGGAGTGCTTTCTTTTGAAGACGCAACATAGTGTCTATATTCATTTTGTTACTATTTCCCCATACTATGTTACAGTACGATATATGTGACAAAATAAATGAGTTGTAAAGCATTAATAGTGATCTTTGAGAAAGATAATATTTCAATTTATATAAAATACCTATGCCTCTTGCTACCAACATGCTAATGTTACGAACGTGACTATTCCAAGTTACATTTGAGTCGATCATACCTAGAAATTTTGTTTCATGTTTTTCGGTAACGGGCATGTCATCAATGAAAATATTATTACGAAATACATGTGTAGAATTAATGTGTTTAAAGTACATGAAGTTTGTTTTGTTTATATTGAGGGAGAGTTTATTGGATTTAAACCACAATGATAATTTCTTTAGTTCTAGATTCAGAGTTGTAACAAGCATGTTTAAATTAAACATCTTTTTTAAATACTGGAATTATGTTGGCAAGTTTTAGTGAATCAGGAAAAATTCCCTGGGAAAGAGATTGAAAATATGTGCCAGCGGGGAAGCCAGGAAATGAATAATCTGTTTTAATAGATATACACTTATTCCATCATGGCCACTAGATTTAGAAGGACTTAGAGATCGAACAATTTCAAAAATTTCATGAACATTCGTCGGATTAAAAAATAATGAGTGCTCGGTATGATTATTTAGATATTGTGAAAAATCATTATCATTAGTATCAATCTTTGAGGCCAATTTTGGGCCAACATTGCTTTCAATTTTGTCAGAAAAATATGATTTTCGTGCTAAACGGATAATAGATGTTAGCTTATTACGGTATTTTTTATATTTGTTTTGATGTGCCAAAGTAGGTGATTTAAGTGATATTTTATATAATCTATTACGAGTAAATATTGATTTTATTATTCCTTGAGTGATCCACGGTTGTTTATTCTTCTTTTTGCTGGAAGTTATTCTTGTCAGAGGCACATTTTTATCATAATAATTTATTTATTTATTATTATTTATTTATTATTTTTTTCTGCATGGTACATGGTATTGCATAGTATGATCATTATGACAACCAAAAAAAAAAAAAAAAAAATGAGAATAAGTATGAGTAACTAAATAACAGGATTAAAAGGCAAATATGATCAATACAGGTACAATTATATGGATAACGTAGTAACATGCAGAGGTATGGAAATATAAGCTAAAGCTTGAAGCATTGCAATACCATATGAATTATTAGCATTTGTCTCATGATTAACATCTTGCCAACTTTCTGTACTCAAATCTGTTTTTAGGGACTCTATGTTCTTTTGGTCGAGTAATGTGTTCTTTATTTGAATGTTGATGTAAGCGTTTATTATCTGAACATATCGTGAAAATTGGTAGATGGTCTGAGATATCGTAATATATTATTCCATTACTATCTGTACTCAGTACGTTGTTGGGCGTGTCAAATAAAAGCGGGCGTGGCAACCGACACCCTGCAAGTAGACCCCAGCGAGATAGACAAAATAATGTGGGCCTAGTCACTGTGAGGCATTGAGCAAGGACTCGCGGACCTCTCATAGTCATACTCCATCTGAAGCATATAGGCGTAGACAGAGGGCACAAGGGGCCATGACGCCCCCTGTTCGGGTTTGAACCCTTCCTGAATTTGAACACTATAATGAGCAACATTTTAAAAATATTTTTTAAATATTTTTTTAAAAATATTTTTTAATTTGTATTTTTTAAAATAAAAAAGCCTTATCCTCCCAACTGACAACAAAGAAAGAAAAGTTATTTATAACGAATTTATTTCGCTGCCTTATGAACACTAACCAGCTAAGTGGAAGTTAGAATGAAAGTGGAAGGGCATTTACAAGACTCTATCCTGTTCTTACAAGGAGCCCAACAAGACAGGTGAATACAGGTAAATAAAGATGAAAAAAAAACTTTTTTTAATATATTATTATCAAGGTTAATATACCATATCAAATCCCGCGATGACTCATCCAATAATTTAGTCCATTACTTCAGCTGCCAACTCATTCTTGTGAACGTGAACGTCACAATATGGGTTTCTTCAGAACAATCTGGACATCTTCAACAATTCTTCAAGGAGTTTAGAACTATTCTTAGGTATGTATGCATTGCATGTTCTCAACGTGCGTTATGGAACATCTTTAATTCATTCGAAAATTGTTTAATAATACGTGTTTCACGTCGAGGATTGCATCTGTGTTGTTTCCAGTCCCACATGTTGTAAAATATGTAACTTGTATTTGTAAGTCATGTCTACATCTACATTTACTGCGGCAGCCCGAACACGTAGTGTTCGGGCTGCGCTTCGCAGTCCTTTGATCGCATGGATGTCACATAATTACAAGGTCGTTTGTCAAAATGATAGCCATGAAACATGAAATCAGTTGATTTTAGGCTATTTTAGGTACTTACAATACTTTACGATTGACTGTCGTCTTTCTTTTCAATGAGGATGATACAAAAAAGGCATATTTATCTCCAAGAGCCTGTAGTAAAAACTTCCGAAGGTCGGTGTTTTGCTTGCAATGCGCATGCGTCAGCAGCTCCAATTATAATACAGACAAGAAGGGAGGATTATGAATATTCATTAGACGAGCTTGAGCGAGAGCGCTAGATCTATACGCTAGCGATCGGCGGATTACAGTGGGTATATGAATATTCATTATTCCATTGACGAAAACTATGCCGTCATTGTAATAAACATTCATAGGCGCATGCGCAAGTGCCTATTTTCAATTTGGCTTTAACAACATGGCGAATGGGACTGGTTTCGAAAATTGAGAGTAAAAAGTGACATTCATCGATTCTACACATTTTTAAGGAAAAGCTGATTTGCGTAAAGTCTGTTTAGGTAAGTGGCATCGTATATATGATACTTTAATTAAAAAATAATAATTACATGGCCATTTTTTAAATGGTCATTTGAACATTGGTAGATTGTGAGACCCACCGAATCGTACTGGTTTCACTCAGGACGCTGCCACTTCGTGGCAGCGTCCCGGGGCTACATCTACATTAGCCCCGGGACGCTGCCACGAAGTGGCAGCGTCCTGAGTGAAACCAGTACGATTCGGTGGGTCTCACAATCTACCAATGTTCAAATGACCATTTAAAAAATGGCCATGTAATTATTATTTTTTAATTAAAGTATCATATATATACGATGCCACTTACCTAAAGTCTAAACAGACTTTACGCAAATCAGCTTTTCCTAAAAAATGTGTAGAATCGATGAATGTCACTTTTTACTCTCAATTTTCGAAACCAGTCCCATTCGCCATGTTGTTAAAGTAGAACACTCAAGAAAATCACAAATATGGCAATTAATGTATCACTAGAAATTGGGAAGCTTACAGATGACAATCGTATAAGTTTTATGTCAACTGCGTATATGATGATTATAAAAACAACATAAATAAAAGCTCTTCTCAGCATGTGGAATATCCGAGGATTCGCCAGAAATATAGCGATGTTTTGATGTCGTCATACGAGGGATCGATCCTGCTTAAGCAGACGACGTCCTATAATGAATGAACGTAATTGCAATGCAATTATTTATCAAATTATAAAGAGTTTGGTACATTTAAACATGACCTTATTTCACACCATTCTAAAAGGGAAAGTGAACTGATTCTGATAACTAAAACCGTTTGATTGTAAATACACAGGGGAAGGGTCAATGATCAATGAAATAAACCCCATTTTCAAATTGAAAAGCCCTGCGAATAATAGCTGGATGGTATTCGTTCCCTCTTGAAACGCCGAACATGCCGCGGTGCAAGCAGCTGAAAATACAATGGCGTCTTATTTTGTTTACAAGTGACTGATTCCTTTATTTTTTTAACGCTGCATTTTTCATCAAAATAATACCATACACGAAGTTAAGAGTGAGGCAACAGACTAACATTAAGACTGACGCTAGTCAAGTAAGAGAAATAAGTGAAGAGGAGATGACAAAACAGGCACTGAAAAATGTGTATAATGTTATGGGACATCGTCTGCTTAGACAGGACTCGCCCCTCTTGTGTCGTCACACATCTCAGCAGCGTTCAAGGAGCTTTTCAGCTGCTATATCGGGGGCTGTATTTTACCGTTTTATAATTGATAATAATCATTAATTGAAATGTTTCCAAGCTTTAAATTTGGATAACCTTGTTTAATTTATGCCATCTATGCAATAATAAGTATTAAGCCAATATTTAAAATCATTAGTGTTCTACTTTAAAGCCAAATTGAAAATAGGCACTTGCGCATGCGCCTATGAATGTTTATTACAATGACGGCATAGTTTTCGTCAATGGAATAATGAATATTCATATACCCACTGTAATCCGCCGATCGCTAGCGTATAGATCTAGCGCTCTCGCTCAAGCTCGTCTTAATGAATATTCATAATCCTCCCTTCTTGTCTGTATTATAATTGGAGCTGCTGACGCATGCGCATTGCAAGCAAAACACCGACCTTCGGAAGTTTTTACTACAGGCTCTTGGAGATAAATATGCCTTTTTTGTATCATCCTCATTGAAAAGAAAGACGACAGTCAATCGTAAAGTATTGTAAGTACCTGAAATAGCCTAAAATCAACTGATTTCATGTTTCATGGCTATCATTTTGACAAACGACCTTGTAATTATGTGACATCCATGCGATCAAAGGACTGCGAAGCGCAGCCCGAACACTACGTGTTCGGGCTGCCGCAGTAACATCTACATTAGCCCCGGGACGCTGCCACCACTCACGGGTACATTTCTGTAAAATAGTTGGTATTTTCTGTCGCATGTACTAAAGGTATGGGGGAAAAAATAAGATAAATATTTTAAATACTTGCTTTCAAATTCAGCCCTTAAAAATCTCACTCCTACCTCAAATGGCCGTTAGGAAGAACTTTTGATATTTTCAGCAAAATCCAAAGTCAAAATCTTGTCCAAAACCGGAGAAATCCCCGCCGATTTGTTTCGCGATCGCGTGTTGTTTACAAACTGCCGATGTCTTAGACTAAAATCGGCCAATACAATTTTTGTCCACGAAGAAACTCGGGATCGCAAGCGCACATCGATCTTTACGATCGCGCACACAGAAAATCGGAACTTTTCCGTGTACGCCATAGGGACCGAATTTTTGAGGACAAAACTCTTTTGGGGAGATGTCAGCGCCCGCGGCGACCAGGAAATGTACACAATGACTCCGATAGCTCGTTTCGCGAGAATCAACAGTAAATTACGGATTTGATTTTTGAAAATATCTTTTCCAACATTGGTGAGTTGAATTTATTGTATTTCTTGGATATTTTGGGGTCGGTTTTTGAAAATTAAATGCCGATTTTGAGTGAATATTAGTGACTTTTGTGCAGTGGTGTTTTAAAAAGATGAGGTGTATGACTGCCTACATTATACACACGAAGTATAGGAATGTAGCTATGAGTGGCTGCCACGAAGTGGCAGCGTCCTGAGTGAAACCAGTACGATTCGGTTTACCAATGTTCAAATGACCATTGAAAATATGGCCATATAAGTTATTTTGGCATAATCGTGATATAGTCCCCACCATACCCACACCACGAATAGTGGTCATATTGACCACTACGAATACAAAATGCAAAAATAGTTGATATTTTCTGTCGCGTGTAGTAAAGGTATGGGGGGAAAATAAGATAAATATTTTAAATACTTGCTTTCAAATTCAGCCCTTAAAAATCTCACTCCTACCTCAAATGGCCGTTAGAAAGAACTTTTGATATTTTCAGCAAAATCCAAAGTCAAAATCTTGTCCAAAACCGGAGAAATCCCCGCCGATTTGTTTCGCGATCGCGTGTTGTTTACATACTGCCGATCACATCAGCAAGCAATGGTCATATTGACCATTAGAATCATATACATGTGTGTATACTGGGTATTGGGGATACAGATGTAATTTTGTTTGAAATTGATGTTTTTGTGGGCAAACTGATACTTAAGTATCATTCTTTAGATTTTAAGTTATCAGTTCGTTAAGATACAAAATGTAGAAAGTTATAAAAACTTACATTTACAGCCCTCTTTTTGGTACTTGTTACCCACACCTCCATACGGATGACGACTGCTCTCAATAATGTTGCGCACTAGTGAGGCCGCTCTACATGGTTACGCACCGTAGATACGTACGCAGAATGTTACGCACACAAGCTATTCTACGAAGACCTGCAAGGGCCAAACTGACGACGTAAAAAAATAAAAAATATTACGTACGTACGTAGTAATTATTACGTACGTACGTAATATTTTTTTTTTTTTTACGTCGTCAGTTTGGCCCTTTCAGGTCTTCGTAGGAGATCGACGAACCCATCGCGCCGGTACTACTACGAGCGCTGAGGGCTCCCTTCATCATAATCGTGAAAAATACAAACTGGATGCTGACGGGACAGTCTCGATAGCAGTTATCGACAAAAAGGACCCAAAATTTCAGGAAACCCTCTTCAAAGGTCACAAAACAACCTGGTAAGTTTTAATCATCTATTATTCAATATAATTCTTTGGATGTAAGTAAACTGCAATATATGATATTCAATTAAATATAGCCAAAAATGCACAGTGATGCAGTTTAGGTATGGGATGTGTGTTGGCTGCGTTACTACACAGTCGGCAATGGCGTGTACCTATGAGTGCTACCGATGTCTTAGACTAAAATCGGCCAATAAAATTTTTGTCCAAAGAAACTCGGGATCGCAAGCGCACATCGATCTTTACGATCGCGCAAACAGAAAATCAGGACTTTCCGTGTATGCCACATAGGGACCGAATTTTTAAGGACAAAACTCTTTTGGGGAGATGTCAGCGCCCGCGGCGACCAGGAAATGTACACAATGACTCCGATAGCTCGTTTCGCGAGAATCAACAGTAAATTACGGATTTGATTTTTGGAAATATCTTTTCCAACATCGGTGAGTTGAATTTATTGTATTTCTTGGATATTTAGTGGTCGGTTTTTGTAAATTAAATGCCGATTTTGAGTGAATGTTTGTGACTTTTGTGCAGTGGTGTTTTAAAAAGTTGAGGTGTATGACTGCCTACATTATACACACGAAGTATAGGAATGTAGCTATGAGTGACCATACCCTAACCCTAACCCTAACCCTAATCCTAAACCCTACCCTAACCCTAATCCTAATCCTAAACCCTAACCCTAACCCTAAAACCTAACCCTAATCCTAAACCCTAACCCTAATCCTAATCCTAAAAAAACTTAGATTTTTTTGAAGCGGGGACTATTTCACGATAATGCCGTTATTTTTTTGAATTAAAGTTTCATATATACGATGCCACTTACCTAAACAGACCTTCCGCAAATCAGCTTTTCCTAAAAAATGTGTAGAATCGATGAATGTCACTTTTTACTCTCAATTTTCGAAACCAGTCCCATTCGCCATGTTGTTGAAGCAGAAGCGAAAATAGGCACTTGCGCATGCGCCTATGAATATTTATTACAACGACGGCATAGTTTTCGTCAATGGAATAATGAATATTCATATATCCACTGTGATCCGGCGATCTCTACTCGCTCGAGCTCCTGCCTGCCACTCGTCTTAATGAATATTCATAATGCTCCCTTCTTGTCTATATAATTATTGGAGCTGCTGACGCATGCGCATTGCAAGCAAAACACCGACCTACGGAAGTTTTTAGTACAGCCTTTTGGATGTAAATAGGCCTTTTTTGTATCATCCTCATTGAAAAGAAAGACGACAGTCAATCGGAAAGTATTGTAAGTATGATGGGGTGTCCAAACTTCGCGGACATTTTCGCCTTTTATGACGTTACAACACAATTTGATAGATATACATTAAAAATGTAATATCAAATGAAGCAGAATATACCGTAAAATAATGTCATACAAAAATGTTTGAAAATTTTATCTTATAAACTCTCATTTTAAGGCCAAATCCAATCGCTTACCATCAGCTTTCGCTCACCACAGACGAGTCCATACTTCGCGGATTATGTTTGGTGCCCTCTTTTGGCCCTATTTGTGCAGATTAATTACGATAAATAATAAATAAGACGTCAGAATACACTCGTCTACGGAACCCGACAGCGTAGAGCCGACGCTAATTTTGGGTAAGAATTTGATAATTTAGGGGAATTTTAAATACAAAATTATAATTTTAAGCTTGATTTTACTAAAATTGACAAGATTCTCATCAATATATTGACTAAATTATACATTTACTTACATTTTTTCGTCGCATTTTGCCTCTTTTGGGTTCTTTCCGTATTGTAGAACGATTTTCCGCAGTCCCACATACAGTAGCGCGTATAATGTACTTTTTATCGCGTATTTAGTACTGATACGCGAAGTATGGACATCCGCGAAGTTTGGACACGCTGCCATACCTAAAGTAGCCTAAAATCAACTAATGTCATGTTTCATGGCTATCATTTTGACAAACGACCTTGTAATTAAGAGACATCCAAGCAATCAAAGGACTGCTGATCACAGCCCGAACACTACGTGTTCGGGCTGCGCCTATGAATATTTACGTGTTCGGGCTGCCGCAGTACATGTGACAACCAAGAAAGCCAACTCAGTTCGAGGCTTCCTGCAGAGAAACGTGAGAGCCTGCCCTCCGAAGACAAAGGCATTACTCTACAAGACCTTGGTACGCCCTGTGATGGAGTATTCTGCAACGGTATGGGACCCATCTACCCAAGAGAACATTAGAAAGGTGGAAATGGTTCAACGTCGATATGCCCGCTTTGTCCTGGGTGACTATCGGCGCACAAGCAGCGTAGCCACCATGCTGAAACATCTTCACTGGATAAGTCTACAAGAGAGGAGGGCGCAACAGAAAGTGTACATGGTCTACAGCATTCTTCATGGTTTGGTTGATCTCCCTGTCACCAACTTCATCCCAGTTGCTGGCCCACAGACCCGCGGGAACCCACATGAGTTCAGGGTTCCCTTTGCTAGAACTCACCTGTACCAAACAACGTTCTACCCAGACGCTATCAGACTCTGGAATTCCCTGCCACCTGCTGTCGTCAACTGCACCTCTTCAAGCAGAAGGTGCAACATGTGAAGCTCCGTTGAGCTTCAGGACTGTTTTTTAGCTGCACATAGTTTGATTGTAGAACAATTTTTACTTGCACTGTACGCTCGGCACTTGACAAGCACAAGGTACGATAATACGCCAGCGGCGGTCTGTACCAGACTGGAAGAAGAAGAAGAAGAAGAAGTAACATCTACATCTACTCTGGTACTCGGCAACGTCCACTTCTGGATATAACGCTAAGGAAAACAACTTGTGTGTGTGAAGCTGACGAGTGGCTGTGCAGACTAGGCCAAAGTGGTTATTATGCCCAGCGGCCATTAAATCCGCCTGAACAAGTGAATAATTAGTCAAATTTCTTGGTTTTCATTGTTGAAATTCAGTTATTTATAACGGAATAAACGCTATCGTTATCAATTCATAACTGAAAAAATTATCAGCAAGAAAGAGCGGGATTCGAACCCGGGACCTGGCTTAAACGCAAGTGCAGTGTAGAAAGAGAATACTCTGACAGTCTGACCAGACGCCTTTACCACTAGACCACGAGCAATTGACAGCGAATCTGTTCTTGCTGCACCGACTATATACCTCCGCTCCATACAAATCTTATCTATACCTCCGTTCTGCTGGGGTTTTTTCTTTTGATATCCTAGGTAGGATTCTTGCCAATTTGAGGATTACTGGGCATATTAGCTATAATAGCCATGAGGTCTGCAGGGAGTGCATTCCAGAGCCTAACTGCTGTTGGCATGAAGGAGTATTTGCACACATCGTTGGTTGAGTAAGATGTGAGAGACTGGTATTTTGCAGGATGGTAATTTCTCAGTCTGGTATTAGTCATTGGTTTGAAGTATCTGTCTTTGTCAATGGCGATGAGATTGTGAGTGATCTTGTACATCATTATCTTGATTGCGGCTTCCCGTCTGGATTGGAGTGATGCCCAGTGCATACTCTGAAGCATAGCTGTTACACTCTCAGTACGATGGTAGGCATTCTGCACAAACCTTGCAGTACATGAATATTACCGCCCGGTTAGCCAGGATTAGCTTCGTGAGTGTAAAAAAAAATAAAAAAATTGGCTATACGCCTTATCACGAAGCCAGGCGTTTTTCCCCAGCAATCTAATTGCGCACGGCCCGGGTTAGCAGTATTAGCAGGACATGGAAATGCCCTGGCGCTGGCTGAAATAACACTTTCCTGATAACTCCCGCGACCGACAGGTCCGTCACCACGGCGTTTCCTCCTAGGGAAACTTTTGGAATTAGTATGTCTTTTTGATGGTACGTATTTTTACCCAAAAATCCAAAAAAAGAGCATAAGAAATTTCCGAGAACTCACCAGTGTTTGTGTATCCATGCCTCCTCTTGTCATGCAGATATAAAATGGCGGCTGCATGCGACGGCGCGCGCTGTCAGCGACGTATAGTTTCAATTATGGTTGTACGCAGCCGCCATTTTATCAGCTAATGTTTGTTGAGTTTCATTCTCCTTTAAGGTTGATCTCTTTTTATAAGCAACATAAAGATATGTAAAGCAATTTTGTGCTAATAAAAAAGATAAGGATATATTTCAGAAATTTTATCAACAGGTTTGTACAGTGCAAAATGCGTTTATTGAATTATATATTATTCCATCTACATGTATTGGTAAATGTTGAAAGTGTAAGTTTTATCATGTCTTCATGAATTCCAACATTTTCTTTTAGGACAGGTGCTTAATGTGACAAGAAAAAAGGCAGCCATGTGGAAATCCTTACTCGACCTGTGCCTGACAGGTATCATAGCAACACTACTAATACTCAACATCAACACTATGACAGTGCTAGGGTAAGGAAATATATTTCAGTACCTTAAATTTAAAAGTTGATGATTTGATAATCGGATATGGGCATCTGTGTTTTAGATTTTTATTCCATGTTGACCTGGCCGGGGGGGGGGGGGGGGGGGGTATGCATACATTGACCATGTTCTCCAACTCGTACACTGAATGTCACATGTACAGCTACATGTAATCCCTATTTTTCCTTTATGTATATGAATTTATTTCAGTGATATCTCTGTTTGGTGGTGATGTGTTTGATATTTCTCTCATCCTTTTCATCTTTGTTCTTAGTGCTCCCGTGGAAGATCGTGAAGAGAAAGCCAACCAAGAGGATGAAAAGATGGACTATCAGAAGACAGATGGAGCAGGATCAGCGACACCGTGCTGGGAAACAGAAAATTTTACTTTTATTGGATCCTGTGATCCGTGTCATCCTTTAGCTACAGTGAGTAAACATTGGCATAATCCTACATTTGGATGTAGATTTTGCTGATTTCCTGATTCTGTTGTTCCCTCCAAAACTTCATTGAAGAAATCTTCATTATTAAGCAGCTGTTTAGTCATTAAAGGCAATGCTTACTTATCGCAGCAGTACTGCATTCTGGGACTTAATGTCTAAAATTCATTTAAGTGTCAATTGTGTGGTAGATAGAAATTTTCCTTTATTATTGTGTGTTGTTTAGACCAATGAATTATAATTGAATTGGAATCTAAAGTCATCTAAACCCGAAAATTTACATGTAAGACTCTGACTGTTTATTAAGTTGGATTAAAAACAATTACATGTATTTAAAGATTTCTGGTATTAATCAAAATGAAAATAGGCAATTTCGGCGGGCGCGAATATTAGAACACGCGAAAATATTAGCACAATTTCTTATGCTTTTTTTGAATGGACGCTGCATTGCGCGCTTCATCTGAATAATACATGTTTGAATCCAATTCATTTTAGAGTGCGTGTGTGTAGTGTGTCTGTAGCCTGTAGCATACATTTGAATGGACCGCGTGTGTGTGAAACAATAAATGGAGTCGCATTTTTGCGAGTGAGTAATTGTGCAGCGCGAATTCAAGAACCCGCGAATATGTTTTGGGGTAGCTCAGCGCGAAAATAACAGCGTTTACAGTATTGTAGTTTGTTGCTTGCAAGGGAAATTTTTTTCAACGAGAATCATTGTTAAAAGAAAAATCTCTCACCGTGTATTTGGGCCTTCCCTGCAATGTATTTTCATCACACACAAAGTTATAAAGTTTGTCAAGATACTGAAAATATTCTGGCTTTTGTTCTATTTCGTGATAATGCGGTGTAATGCAATGTTCAATGAAGCCATGTGCTATTAAAATTAAAGGTTTATACATGTACATAGTCACATATACATGTACCCTACCTGTATAATGCTTTTACTTTGTATAATTTTATTTTAATTTTGTCACCTTTCACCTCATTATCATTGATGCATATCCTTTTTTTCTATATTTTTATACCTTATTCTCTTACAGAAAGTATTTACAGATTCATGTTCAGATACAGGATTCCAGCAATTAGTTCAATGCACCGAGTCAAGTCAAAAAGTTTATAAAAGGTGAGACATTTTTACAGGTTATAAGAAAGATCTTTGATGAGCATTCAAATTGCATGAATATCAAAGTTTGAGCAGTGTAAAAGAAGATTGATGAAATTTCTTTACTTTCTTGGGAGATTCTTCGTAATAGATATAACCAGATAAAAATTTCAAGTTTTACATGTTTGTTAAATTTTGCTGATCCAAACCACTGATCTGCTGCAAGATAAACAAATATGTTTGGCCTGTTTTTTTCTCAAGTACAGTTCTGTCATAAGTTCTCACGATAAGCTTTCAGAAGGTAATGAATACACAAGGAATCTTCTGATATTTCAGTCATTTTGTTAATAGTCTTCCTTTTTTCCTTTCATTTTCTGTTTTCCATACAGTTGTCCAAAATCAAGAGAGTCGATAGAAAAATCATTTTGGGTGTTTGAAGGAGTGATGTTACTCATCGGAATATTTGCCTGTCTGGTCGTCTTTGTGAGGCGGAGAAAGCTAAATCATGAAGCAGCAGAACGAGTCAGAAAACAGATATCAAACTCTGCCTAAAGACAAATTATGAACCACAGTACTTTTAGTTGGACAAGCCAGTGAAAGGCATGCAATATTCTTCTTTTTTCTTGTGTTTTGAAAGAGAGGTGAGAGATAGTGTATGTTAAATCTTGTGGAGATTCCGACTCTGTTTGGTTTTTATTTAGTACACCGACAATGTCAATGATGATGATTTTTACCCGACTGCCATGGAAACGTATAGACCTACAGCTATAAGTCCTACTTGAGGGACTTATTTATTGAGGATCAGGATCAATGCCTTACCAAAGGGCACTAGTGCATCAACTAAACTTTGAACCAGAACTTCGTTGTTGATGAGACCACTACTTTACCATCGAGCCATCATGCCTCCTGCAGTCAATCACAGGAGTGTGAATCAAATATAGTTTCAGGATTGATGACTTCAATCAGATGATGGCTACAGAAAAGCAGTTGGGAACTTTCTAGACTCCTGAACCCAAGCTCAGACACTTGCAAAGTGCATCTTCATGGAGACTGAGGCCCATCCTAATTTTGATTATTTTTAGACATCCTGACCTGTGCAACGTATTTGTGCACAAAGAATCTGATGCAAGAGAATTGTGACACAATGCCTATCTAGTATTAGAATCCAAGCAACACCATCTTTAAAAGACTCCTTGATTTTTGCAGGAGGAAGCAAATATGAATGGTTAATAGTGCATCTTTCTTACATTGAAAATGGAAATTTTAGAAACACATGTACCACCTGAAGATTTATAGGAGATTGAGAATGCTATTGCAGGCATGTGTCAATCAAAACGTCTCTTCATTCGATTGTCCAGGAGTGCAAGATGCAATTATGGACAAATATCAAGGTTGAATCGATAATAGCTTCATAGTGCTGTCCTGCATGATAGTCTGTCGTTCAAGGAATGTTTGTTTACCTTGCAGTAGCACAAAGATTTTGATATAACCAGGGTATCAAAATTACAATTTTCTTGATTTGAGACAGAATCCTATAATCCACTCTATAGGGATGAGTTAGACTTGAAGCATTTCATCAAACCCTAATCAACACCAGTTGGTGATAGGATGAAGTTTGTCTATGGTGTAATATGGCATCACCTTTAAAGATAAAAGTATGTGCTGAAAGCAATCCTGTCATATATTGTGTTCTTAGATCAAATTTTGTTCCATTCAATGAGCCACATTTTCCAATGTCATCATTATCACATACTTGATTTGTATTAAATGACAATTGATTTGTATTAAATGACAATATCTTTGCAACATATAAAACCAAAGCAAGCAATTCTCCAAGGTGATTTCAACACGTGCAAATTATGCAAATTCATATTTGGGTCATTTCATCAGGTTGGGACACAATTGTGTGACATGGCTTGTATCATTAAAATTATCAGCAGGTTTTCTTGTTTTTATTTCATAAAATATTCATATCCGAGTATTTAAATATTTTAAGTTGTTTTCAGTCAGGAAAGTTAAGCTATCACAAAGATATGATTAAAAGTGTCGCCTCTGACGTAACATTGACGCGGTGTCAGTGTTACGTCATGAAAAACACATTTCCTTTGTTTTTCTGGAATGTAACCAACAGTTAGGGACATATTAAGTATAAATATTTACAATACATGCTTCGACAACAGATGAAACCTTTATCCTTCATAAATTGATATCATAATATGGTGGAAAACTTGTTTCAAACAAAATTTGAATGCTGACGTAACACTGACACAGTGTCAATGTTACGTCAGCACACACATGCTGATTAGTATGTAATTTGTGGTCCAGTCACAGGATTATCCATCAAACTTAAGTGGTTTTCAGATAGAATCCTCTCTCTTCTACATAATTAATATGTTTAAATTCCAGGGGTTTATGTGGATTTTCTAAAATAAAACAATCTCTGACTTAACATTTTCCACTTTGTGGTGTGACATGAAAAATCTAAACGATGTAGATGAAAATATTTTTATTTTGTTGGGCATGATTTAGAAACATTTTGTATGTGCTGTCTTGAGGATACATCTGGACAGAAAAAAAAAGTAATTTCTCCAGAAATTGGGGTACACAAAGAGCAGAAAGATGAGAAAAGTATAAAATGAGAGTGATGACGTAACATGACACCACAATAGTAACAAATTTGCTATTTCTCTTGTACAAAGATGCTGGATATCATCAAAGCAGGTGTTTTAGATAGAGTGTTCATATTGAGTCAGATAAGCTAAGTTTAAGTTGTTAGTTATAGGAAAAACAAAGAGAAACTTGACAAGCCAAAATTCTGATTTAACATTGACACCGTGTCAATCTATAACATTGACACCGTGTCAATGTTACGTCAGATTTATAGGTTTTTAAGGTATTTTTAAAATAAATCATGTGTACACATGGAGAGAAACATATGAAATGATTGATTACCCTAATCTTAATATTACATAAGATAACTGCATTGATTCTACTGATATTTTCAATGATACAAGCTTTTTCATCCAAAATTTTCAAGCGTGTCCCAACCTGGTGAAATTACCCATTTGCAAGTGTAACTACTAATTTATTTAGCCCCACTTTGTATCATTAATTTATGTACATACGTGTAGCTCTATCTCTCTCTCTCTCCTTTCTTTCTTTCTTTCTAACTCCCCCCCCCCCCCCCCTCCTCTCTCTGAATGCCCTCTATTATAGATCTCTTCTATATATGCCTCATTGCCTCACACTTTCCATCAATTTTATATTTTGTTCTTTCCTGTGAACTCTTTTTTATCTTAAATTCATTATCGGTATCCAAATTGTTTCTAAAAATAAATTTAAGCTGTCTTTGTGATGTTTAGTTCTTTATGCCAATTACCTGTCGTGGTCTACAAGTGACAATGCACATTCATTTTTTGCGTGAACTGATTCCAAAGTGCAAGTATTTTTAACATGTACATGTAGTCTATTCGACTGACTCCTCATTTTGATGCAGTGCTATTAGCAGAGTATTTGCCTAATGTAATTTTTGGTAGTTTCTTATCAAGACACCAGAGTTAGTCACTTAGTATAGTGATAATGTGAATATTAAGACAATGTTTCTGGATGCACAAAATTGTACTAAAAATTGAAAGAAGTAAGGTAAAATCAATCCTTAAATTTAGGCAGGAAAGTATTTTTTTTAAAAACAAACCCCACAAAAAAGGAAGAGAAACAACAATATATATACCACTGATTTTAGGTTGAATATTTGGTGAATGTATTATTTGTTTTTAAGATGGTGAGTGGTACTGATATTTTGATCAATCTGCAAACCTATTTGAAAAATGATAATTCATTTTGAAAAGTTTAGTTTTTTTTTAATTCTTTCAGTATTTGTACAATTTAATATGAATCTACAGTACCTATCATTAAAAGTTACAGTTCATGTAAAGTTTTGGCAGTAAAAAAGAAATTGAAAGAAATGTGTTAAATATAGTCTCATGTTGTTCACCTTCTATCAAAAGATGTTTGTACGAGATCATTTGGTATTCCATCTATGATTCTGGTGAATTTTAGTGTAAGAAATGCTAGATCAAGGCAACATACATGTACTGCTTTAGGGTAGGACCTTTCCATCCTGATGGCTCCCTGCACAACAATCTCGGGGCTTCATATGGAGATAGCATGTGTGTCACTGTGAAGTATACACATAATCCTCATAGGTTTTGCACTTGTATATAGTGCATAGTGCATAGTGCTGCCGTTGTTGGGAGTTTACATCCCTGTCCTGGTACATGTATATACTGTACATGTAAATTGTTTTTTTGCCTCTTTGTTTAATATTCCACTTTAGGAGGTGAAATCTTCACAGCATCTTAGTATTGCTAGTATCTTGCTATTTATAAACAAAACATACAAGATATCTCATGAAAAGTTTTTGAGTGCTTACATGAAAAGTTTTTGAGTGCTTACAAAAAAATGTACATTACCAAGTTGTAGACCAGGTTGAAAAAAGAATGCATTTTCTCCAGATGTTATTTATTAAACGTATTGAATATCCATTATCCATCATAATAATGTTTGAAAAGCTTCATTAAAGACATGATATACTGTCATGTACTGATGTATGCATTCACGTATATGTTTTTGTAAACTTGCCTTAAATGAAAGTGTATACATATTTCACGAATATATATGATGCTACATTAAACATTTTGTATTTCTTAAAACAGTTGTCCTTACATCTTTAATTCAAGTTATATCATCTTGTGAAGATTGTTTAAATGTTAGCACACAACATCCTAGAGGTTCATCCATGTCATACACACAATGGTCAATACATCCGTTTCACAAATGTTGCACCATCAAAAAAATACACACATTTCATTAGCCAGTTAAAGGTTATATTTAACATTTTGACATTTGAAAGAAATCAAGTTGTTTATCAATTTGGCTTGGAATGTATAAAAAAACCCATCAAGGATTGATTATCACATTTATCAGATGAGTAAAAACTTAAATGGATTCCACACCACTGTTACCACCCCAAAAATCTTGCTTCCAGTCACCTGATAATTCAACATGATTTTCTTCAAAAATTTAATAGTACAGTAATGCTGAAGAAATAACAAGGACCTTGGGACCATGAAAATTACCTTCTTATATCAGGAATCTCCTTATGTGAGGGTAAAAAAACAAAAGAACAAGACTTGGGACCACCAAAATTAACTTGATATATACATCAGATATATCCTTATATCAGAGCTCTTTATACTGAGTTTCCACTGTATCAGCTACAACCCACCAGACCAACGACCCATGAGACCAACAGCCCATGAGACCAACGACCCAACGACCCACGAGACCAACAACCCATGAGACCAACGGCCCATGCGCTTGAGAGGTTGGTCTCACAGCCTTTCTGACAACTTATCCGAGGATTCACGTGGGCTGTCGGTCGTGTGGGGCATTAGACTCTTCCAAGGGCTTTCGATTTACTGGGATGTACCCATTGGCCCCTATTCTGCTAAGTTAAACCCGATCGACCCTGGGTCGTAGGTAGTTTTAACAAAGCAAGTTAGACCAAAGTCTAAGTTTTCCTTTTGTTGAATATGCTTTAGACCAAGCATCAGGTTTAAATGAATTAGTTAGTACAGTGGAAACTTGTTATAAAGAGCACTGTTTTAACAAACTCGTTATACAGAGCACTGTTATAACTCTCGTTATAACAAGGTAATTTTGCTGGTCCCACTTCTTTGTATTCTATTGTTTTTTATCCCTGATATAACAACGCTTCGATATAAAGAGGTAGAATATCAACCATTGGGTCAAATAATAAGCCATATGATGCTTTCAAATTTACACACATTTTTCTCGTAAGACATCATTACACTCCCTGTTTTAAGTCATCATGCATGTATAAATAGAACACAGATTGCATACACTGGGTGTTTTTAGGTAAGCTTAGGGAGACCATCCAAATTCATCGACCATTCAGAATGCATCCGGAATGGGGTCATCAAGCATTCCAGAATGGGTCGGGAATATCCCCATTCTAGTCGCGTTCTCAAATTTCCGGCCGATCGGCGTCTTTTGTGTTGCCGAACAAAGGGGCATTCTGAAAGCATTCTGGAAGCATTCTGGGAGCATTCTGGAAATGTCCCTTTGTTGTCGACATGGCATGGTCCCAGAATGCGGTGATTAAAAATCATGAACGGGACAGCCAAGGATGCGCAGCGCGATCGAAGGTGCTTCATTTATTGCGATATCGATCATGCCGGCATGATACATGTATAATCTCATTTCAAAGTATTTCCCTTTCTTTGACTGTAAGGCTCGAAAGAATTATTTTTCAAGATTCAAGTTGATGCCATATATAGTGAATTCGCTTTATTTATGAATATTGTAAGCGACGGTCACCGACAGCGTCGACCGTTAGATGAAAAAGGAATACGATTTCCAGATTGAACGAAGTGATGATCGCCGGGTGAAAGAATGCGCATTATTTCTTCCGATATTAGGACGCAACAAGTAGCTGATTTTTGTTTTTAATGACATGTATGGATCGCAAGAATTATGCGGAAGTTTAATGGTGAAAGAAATTGAAGCTCATCATATGAAATAAAGTAATGATCGTCAGATGAAATTAAATTACACTCGCTAGATGATACAGATTTACGATCGCCCAAATAAATAATATTAATATTACTACAGTATAAACAGATGAAAAAAGAATACGATTGCCAGATTGAACGAAGTGATGATCGCCGGGTGAAAAAATGCGCTTTATTTCTTCCGATATTAGGACGCAACAAATAGCTGATTTTTGTTTTTAATGACATGTATGGATCGCAAGAATTATGCGGAAGTTTAATGGTGAAAGAAATTGAAGCTCATCATATGAAATAAAGTAATGATCGTCAGATGAAATTAAATTACACTCGCTAGATGATACAGATTTGGACGATTGTCCAATGAAATAATAATATTACTACAGTATAGACAGATGAAATAAATTACGGCCGATATATATTTTTGTTGCCCTTAAATAAATTCACTGATGAGAATGATCAATACATGGAAAATGCACGATATGGTTGATAATATTAACAAATGATAATCAGTTTTGAGCACCAAATGCGCTTTACATTTCTTCCGATATTAGGACGCAACAAATAGCTGATTTTTGTTTTTAATGACATGTATGGATCGCAAGAATTATGCGGAAGTTTAATGGTGAAAGAAATTGAAGCTCATCATATGAAATAAAGTAATGATCGTCAGATGAAATTAAATTACACTCGCTAGATGATACAGATTTGGACGATTGTCCAATGAAATAATATTAATATTACTACAGTATAGACAGATGAAATAAATGACGGCCGATATATATTTGTGTTGCCCTTAAATAAATTCACTGATGAGAATGATCAATACATGAAAAATGCACGATATGATTGATAATAATTATTAACAAATGATAATCAGTTTTGCGCACCAAATGCGCTTTATTTCTTCCGATATTAAGATGGCAATGCATTTTTAAGGACATGTATGGATCGCAAGAATTATTGCGGAAGTTTAACGTATGTATATATTTTGTTGCCCTTAAATATGATAATGAGAATCAGTGAAGTTATGTGTATATAACCTTTTTTCATGTTTATACTATATTTATGGTGACAACCCGTCTATTTATAATGAAACAATGTAAACGAAAGACGCCAGAATAGAGCGGCGACCGCGAGGTGAAAGAGGAGATCACCAGATAAAATAATTGATAGTCCGAAATATGAAAAAGAGTTAATTGTTTTGAAGGTTCATACTTTTTCCGAATCTTTTATATTTTTAGCACACCGCTTGAGCGTAAGATAGAGGGCAAACACTGTGAGAGCGGAATAGAAACATGGAGAGGAGAGAAATAAAATGGAATCGTGTCAACGTGACAGATAGAAAGAGAATAAAATGACAAATTAAAGAGAAACATCGGAAAAGTTGAAGGAAAAGTTGAATGAAAAGCTGACAGAATAAAAGCCATAAGAAAAGGGTGATTATTCTTGATAAAAACAAAGAATAACATAAGGAAACACGATAGAGTTTTTAGCACCCTTAAAATTGCAAGAGGCATCGGCTATCAACAAATTCCAAAAAAGTAAATGAATTAACTCAACTCATTTTAACGATATTTCTCTCCTTGCTTTTGCATGATCCCCTCTTTCTGAGCTCATTTTACCCTTTTTCTATAGCTCCATCAATCCGTCAATACAACGCGACTTTATGTAACTCCCCCCCCCCCCCCCCCCCCCTCTCTTTACTTTTTACAAATTATTTCGGGGAAAAGGCTTGTTTGATCTACCCGCGCGCGCGCATACTATTTATAAATAACCGCAGTGATATCAACAACTTGCCAGACAATGGCTCCCAAGAGTCTCTCAATGTCATTGACCCAGTTAATGATTTATGACCTGCTGTGATTTTTTTTTCATGCTAGCCTATGCGATATGCGCCGGGCTTTCTGGCAAGTATACTAATTGCGTTACGTAAACTATGGAGACAATACGGACAATGGGCGAGGGCGTTAGCCCAAGCGAGTATCATCGCTGGTGAACTCATCATTATTCATATATGTTTTAAATATCGAATGTGAGAGGAGGGTATGCCATGCATGATTCATAAACTAGCCTTATTTGGTGATCGACCTCCTTTTATTCAACCAATCAAATATTTTCAAGTTCCGATTTTTTCCGTCTTGTACTAGTACAAAATTCATAATACGCTACAACGCCCTATTTTGTTGGAGTGGCTTAATATAGTCTGTATGCAAGTATGTAATAATTTACTCCACTGTTGCTGTATCGAAGTTTGTATCCAGTATCACATCTTATTTTTAACTAATCATAATAACGCATTATTCTAGACTACGGTACATTCTTTCCAACTGGGTGTTGTGGTGTATATCTCTTCCTACCCTCAGTGGGTGTAGGTTGGCTAATAAAAATACACTTTATTTTGTGACATATTGCCTGTACATATGTTCATTATTCCCAGTACGTATTCTTTGTATTTTTCTTATGCCAGATATTGCCGTTTTATTTATGATCTCTTCCATGCCCACAGGAGGGCCGTCAGAAATAAAATCATTGTCAATGTCATTGTACCGCATGCGTACGCCTCTAATCCAGCTATCGTGGAAGTTATACTTATAAACTCAGCCCCGGGACGTTTTGAGGGAAACCACTACTATTCCGTGCGTCTCACAATTTACATGGGCAAATGACAATGTATAGTTGTATCGTAGGGACTATTTTTTCAATCAAAGTATCATATATGTCCTGCCACTTACCTAAACAGACCTTCCGCAGATCAGCTCTTCCTCAGAAATGTATAGAATCAATAAAATGTCACCTTTTTTCACTCAATTGTAATCCTCCCTCTCGTCTCTCTCGAGCGAGAATTCGAACGTATGTAAAAAAAATATACGGACGCGCATGCGTATTGCAAACTATACATCGGCCTCCGAAATATTTTAGTACAGGATCCGGGAAATTAATAGGCTTTTTATATCATTCTCGTCGAAAAGAAAGACGACAGTTATCCGGACAGTATTGTAATTACCTAAAGCATCTTCAAATGCAGTTATGTCATATTTCATGGTATAATTTTGACATACGAGCTTGGATTTATGAGGCATCCAACCTTTCTAATGACTGCTGATCGCAGCCCGAACGCGTAGCGTTCGGGCTGCCGCAGTAAAGCGGACCCAGGTTTGGGCTACTGCCGGCCTTCGCCGATTGCCCGTCTCCATAACGCGATCAGTATACTTCATTACTTGCCAGAAAGCCCGACGCATATCTGACAGACTATTTTCATGCTACTGTAGAAAGAAATTCAGCAGCATATCTCCCCTCCCATCCTCCCACCCCCTCCAAATAAAAGATAAACACGAAGACGATCTCTGTAGCCTAGTCACTGAGTTGAGGGGCACTTGCATCCTTTTTTAGGGGGGGGGGTGGGGGGTCCTCAGAAAATTTAATGCGAATGTAGGAAGTCACAGAAAGTGGTGGATGTTTGATTTTTGTTTTGACTTTCCCTTCACTTTCCCGGTCGCTAGAGTTATATAATATAAAGATGATAATGAGTGAAATTTTATGATAATTATGCTATCAAATGAATCATACAAAAAATTAAAAATGAAAAAATATTCTGCTTGACATTTGTGTTAAGAACTTATTAATATGGCCATTGAATTTCGGCGAAATAATATCACAATATCAAATTCCATTGAAAGAGAAAAGAACCAAACAAATACGAAATCACCCCACTCAAGAATTGACAAGCTTATTTCACAGACGTATTTTTATGTTTCCATAATTTCATCATTTTCTCTGCATCACTGGAATCACGCGGCAGCAGCCCGAATGCATGCGTATAGTGTTCCAATTCCGGGGCCACCTGTCATCATGACTGTAAACCATTTTCAAACATCGTTGATGAAATTCACAAACACACAAATTTACATCGACACAGAATGATCAAAAGTAATAACATGTTGTGCAAGTTTTGTAAGTCGTTTAAAATATGATACGTCACTGATTTGTTTTCAGAATCATGTTGTTTTTCCCCAAAATAATATCAGACGGGTTCGCGTGTTTTTCATTTGCTTTCCGAAGTATGTCCGCGATCACTTCAAAAAGGCATCGATCGATATCGCGGCGCGCGCGGCATGAGAAAGACAGATCAGCGATCGGCCGCGCCGGCTGCGCTGGCTGAATAGCTCTTCCTTGCTGTACTGTGAACAATAGCGTGTTCTGGATTGAGTGGCGCATTCTCGGAGCATTCCGGAACATACCCATTCTGACACCATTCTAACACCATTCTGACCCCATTCCGGATGTAATCCTCCATAGCGCGGAGTTAAGTACCGCATTCTAAACGCAGGCCAGAATGGGGATGAGCAAGACAATGGATTTTTAGGGGACCATTCTGGATGCATTCTGAATGGTCGATGAATTTGGATGGTCTCCCTTAGTAGCACAAACATTTTGTCTTGTCTGACCGAACTACACTTAGCATTCTGCACTGCATTGTGACAAAATGCAATACCATAAACCTGTAATGGTGAATGTAAGTGTACAGTTGGTCAACAGGCACTTGACAAGGAAGTACATTAAGAATGCAATTTAAATGCATTGTGAAAATGGCTAACTTTGCACTAGTATTCATGAAGTTACCATGTACATGTAGTTCATTAAGGAACACTGCAATATGTAGGGCGTTAGCATTTAGCATTTTCAAGAAATATGTGTATGTATGTATGTCACAGTCACTGAGATAGAAGTTGTCAGTAAGCAGGTTTTACTGCAGTGGTCCTTGATATACATACATACATGTCTATATATTTAACATGTAGCATTAGTGGTGCAAAGTTATTTTGAAGTGTTATAGGCAGTAAGCCTGAGTCGAATCGATTGGTTAGCCGGTGTTCGATCGAAGACATCGAATCCCGAATACGTTTTGGCAAATTCGGTGCATCGATTTGTAGTCCGCCAGATTTTTGACTACCGTAGCCACCATGAAAAAATCAAATAAAAAAAGAAACTCCGTAACGTACAGCATATATACTAGCAGAGAACGTGAAGGCGACTTCAAAGTTCAAACTGTTGGCTAACTTTCGCTAATTCGCTCGCGGAGGACGTCGCGCTTTACCTGTGCTTTCTCTATGGAAAAATTGTTTTGTCGTTACGAACTGAAGTTTACGATAATTTTCTTGCACTCTCTCTGCATTGTCAATTTGACAATTGTATAATTGAACATGATAAATACGGGCATGAGTACGAGTGTTCCTACTTAATTCGCAATAACTAATATCACACTCTCATCAAATTGGCAATTACTTCTGAATGATCTCTGAAGCTGAATGAAGTCGAGTCTATATTGAGCGACGAAAAGTTTATTTCGTATTGTTTTTTTTTTTTTGGCATCGAACAAACGTGTTCCATTCAGCTCTCCAAAGACAAAGTAAGATTATTAATTCTTTGAATTTGAATCATTGTCGGGTGTGTCGACAATGAGCATCGCTTCGTGCGACACTAGTGATACTTTGGCTAGCCATACGGACTAGAAACTTAAGATTTTGGCTCGTCCGCTGTGATTTTTACTAGCCATTGGCTAGCGGGCTATCGTTAATTTCGAGCAGCGAGAGCACATACATATGCCCGCGATTCCAGCGGACCGGTCACCGGTGCATGGTGCATGCACTGCGTGCAACTGTGTGCAACTCTGTTTTCACCGCACATCATTTATCGATTAACCGGTATTCGATCGAATCAAAGCCGTCGAATCCCGGTTTATGAAATATTCGATATGACTCAGGCTTAATAGGCAGTAATCCATAAAAACAAAACAAAACAATAAAAGCATCCAAAAAAGATGATTCTGAGAAGAAAATTTAGCAGATAATCATGGCATATTCCACACCATGTTTTCTTAATCGCTAGATTTCATGTATGGGAGTCATTCAAAGATTAGAAAGAATGATAGTATCACTATCATATATGTATTAAAATTATCAGCTTAAAAATATTACTTGAAATCAACAATACACCCTAAATATAGGTTAATTAAAGTGGCTTCTACATAGACTTGGCTTTATCATAAAATTGGATATGCCTACATGTATATGCCATGTGACTGGTTCTCTAGCCCTTGAAATACAGAGATCTGTTGGAGAGAGGGGTTGGACTTTCTTTTTTTTGGGGGGGGGGGCAAAACCTGGCAAGATCCAAATGATGTTGACATTGTCACAGGTGAAGTACTGCATCCATTTGAAATCCACCAGGCTCACATTCTGTTCTCTGACTTTGTTATTTACCAATTGAACTCTCCTCAAGCACCAAGCTTTGATCAACTGGAGATATGGGTTGGACTTGTATCACTTCAGGAAAACACAGTCAACACCAGCAGGGGATGTGAAGGTTGTCTATGGTGAAGTATAGCATCTCCTTCAAGTAAGATCAAATGTATTAACTTTGAACTTTGCTAACCCTTTTGGGTACATATCAGCCAAGGTAATGGGTTGCACTTCAAGCACGTCAGCAAATCCTGCTCAGAACCAGCTGGTGATGGGGAGATTGTCTACATGGTGAAGTATAGCACCTCCTTCTAGTAAGATCTAATTAAGTACTGACTTTGAATGTTGCTAACCCTTCACTTGCAGTATGTTTGGGTATGTCAGCTAAGGTGATAGGTTGCATTTGGAGTACTTCAGTGAACCCTGTTCCAAACCAGCTGCATGGTGAAAAGAAGATTGTCTATGGTGAAGTATGGCATCTCTTTCTAGTAAGATCCAATCAAGTACTGACTTTGAACATTGCTAACCCTTCACTTGCAGTATGTTTGGGTATGTCAGCTAAGGTAATAGGTTGCACTTGAAGCACTTCAGCAAACCCTTCTCCAAACCAGCTGGTGATATGAAGGTTGTCTAAAGTGAAGTAGTACAGTCTGTCGGAGCAAGATTTTCTCCTGTAGACAGAACGAGGGTCGGCTGACAGGATGTCTTCTATTGCACGGTGAGCTTCATCATAGTTGTCAAGAAATTCTAGCTTGTGATCTGTGGTAAAAGATATAATGAGCACTTTCAGGAACTTACCATGGAGCCTTCTATTAATATTTGGTATCTTTTGTGACTAATCCTTGGTAAAAGGGCATGAATAAAGGCAAGTTGCACTGTTAAGGCTAGAGCAGAGATTACTAGTAGGGTGAAGATGATTGCAGAGAAAAAAATGGTCACATGTTTTTAAAATTGTGTTGCCATACAATGTAAATATAATCTTGCGTTTTCTTTTCATGTACAGAATATTACCTTTGATGTGTTCTCTTTTTTTTCTTCTAAGATGCAAATGATACTGATGTAGACAGGATTAAATTACTTTAAAAGGCCCTAAAATTTGTTTATTAATAAATAAATGTTGCACTTGTAAATCTCAAGGAAAAATATGAGGGGTAACTTAATTTTAGCTCATGACAACATATTTATAAGTCTGTGCACCTACCCTTATCAGGACTTGTCCAGAATGTAGCAAGTTGTGCCTCAGCACTGGAAGTAAAGCGAACATTGAGTTTCTTGATTGGAGGAGCCCCTACCCAGTCTGCAACTCTCACAACATCTCTGCTAGCATCCTCAGGTTCAAGCCTATCATTAGCGTCATTGCTTTCACATGGAGATGTTCCATTGCTATTTTCTCTACTTTCTGTACTTAGGACTGATGCCATATCTTTGGCATTACTGCTTGGTTCACCAATATTTGATTGTAAGTTGGATGAATGCAGACGACTACTGCTGTCCTTGAAGGCATGTTCTGGTTGATCAGTCTGCATCCTGTGACTATTCACTGGAGCTGGTAATGTCCCATCTCCTATTTCCTGCACTTCAGCAGGAGCCCTCAGGGTTTCATCAAGCTGTTTGTCTGTTTGAATCCTCTTGTGAACGTGATCAGTGGTCCTAACAGAGGCTTGTTTGGGGTTGTCATAATCTGTAACATAAGGTTTGACGTCCAGAACAGGGGTTCCATCTATCATGTCCATCCCAGACAGGTACAGAGTATCTCCTGAAAAAATGCAAATTGGGTGATTCATATCAATCTGGTTCTGAACGAGTACATGACCAGATCAACAAGGAATGAAGAGTTTGAAACCCAGTACCGAAGACTGCGCTGAAGGAAGGAAGGGGGAGGAGGAGGAGGAGGAGGAGGAGGGAGGAGGAGGAGGGAGGAAGGAGGAGGAGGAGGAGGAGGGAGGAGGAGGAGGAGGAGGGAGGAGGGAGGAGGAGGGAGGAGGAGGGAGGAGGGAGGAGGAGGGAGGAGGAGGGAGGAGGAGGGAGGAGGAGGAGGAGGGAGGAGGAGGGAGGAGGGAGAAGGGAGGAGGGAGGAGGAGGGAGGAGGAGGGAGGAGGGAGAAGGGAGGAGGGAGGAGGAGGGAGGAGGAGGGAGGAGGAGGGAGGAGGGGGAGGAGGAGGAGGAGGGGGAGGAGGAAGAAGAAGTAGAAGAACAACAACAACAACAAAAAGTGCAGCATACCTTCCACTTTATCCAGTCTTGCCAGGGTGAGACCGATCGGGTTGGGTCTATGAGGGGACCTTGAGGCAAACACACCAACCTTCTTTCCATCCAGTCTGGGAGGCTTCACCTTAGCCTTGGTGAAACTCTCATTACCGTTCTCATGGAACACAAACAGAATCCTGAAAAAAAAATATATATATGATCTTGACATCATACTCATTCAGAGCATCTATTAGAGGTATTAGGGAATTGGTCTTTTGGAACATAAACAGAATCCTGCATGCAAAGCAAAGTAATCATAATCTTGACCTTACAATAATTTGGAGCATTTAGTAAGATATTGATCCTATTTTACCTTTAATTCCTATCCAACCTGAAAGGCTTCACTATGGTCACAGTGAAGCTTTCCTGGCTGTTCTCCTGGAACACAAAACAAAGTCCTGAATTCTGCAAAGGGTAGGAGTGGAGATTTTTTTTTTACATTGAGTATTTTAAGAAAGTGCTTATTTTGTTTTGCTCTGGAATTGCTTTCTCCCATCTTCTCACTTTGAAGTTGATAGCTATAGGCCAACAAACAGAAACAGCTCTGGGCTAGTACAATCAATATCATTAGCATTTCAGAAAAAGAGCCCTACTTACCTACATGTAAAACTTCAAAATCATGCCTAAGAGTATGTTTACCTTTTTAAAATTAATATGATACACAAAAAATGTTAAAGTCAATCAACCAACCAGACATGAGAGAATTGTGCCAAGCCATCCAATGAGTGATCCGGGCAGACAAACACTGACTTGAGAACCTTCAGCTTAGCCCTAGCATAGCTACACACCGACGGCTGCCTTGGGGTTCCATTCTTGCTCTTAAAACAGGATCTGATGTACCCAATGGGAGACGTCAGGCTGAGAGTGCCAGAGGAGACCGATGGTCCGGGTACATGTGCTTTCATGGGATCTGTATCCGTAGAGCAGTTCTTGGTTGAGCTGGGTGAATTTTGACTTGAAGTAGACATCATTTGGATAATGTTGGGGATTCTGAATGGAGTACTTCTAAGTCTACTACTCAGGTGCTGTAACCTGTTTTAGAGTATTAGAAGAAAAGTAAACTGAATTTTTTAGATCAATTATCATTTTCATTTATTGAAAGGATTTAGGAATTATTAGAAGTAATTGAAGAAACAAGCCAAACTATTCAAAATAATTAAACGATGATTTAAGTTCTAACAAAACATTGGATCTCCATATTCTCAAAATTTTCCTTCTCTCTCTCTTCTCTCGTTCCCTAGCCTTAAAATGGCCCGCTTTTAACACTTTGAAGAGTATATAGCTCTGTAGACCCTATCATGCCTATATTTTGACCTACCCGGCAGTTCCTTAGACTCCCATTTCGGGGTTGACCGAGGGCACACCCCCTGGAAAAAAATTCTGAGTGCCCTCGGGCTCGCCCCCTCCCCCTCTCTCTCTCCTCAAGTTCGAGCTCCATCTATGTTGTATTTCTCTTTCTCCCTCTCCTGCATGTATATACTCCTCTGTTCTTCCTCTTTCCCTCTCCCTCTCCTCCCATCTCTCCACTAATTTTTCTCCTCTCTCTCTCTCTCCCTTACTCTAAGTTCCTGCGTGATAAAACTTTTAATCATTTTTAAAATTTATATTATTAATTATTAATTTGTAACATTTCATGATCCAATTCTCTGTTACGTAAGGTTTAATTAGTTTATAATTGTGGCCTAATTGTGGAATAAGTCTCCCCTCAATCTTGTGCATATGTCTAGAATATTGAGGTGGAATGAAGTCAAGATAGCATTGCACGCAATAATCTAAATACCATGAATACTGTGCGGAGTGAATGAGCTAGGGTGAGCTTATTTCACGATAATGCCACAATTGTTTCACGTTCGAACAAGTTTTATGTTGAAATTATAGTATTCTGTGATAATGTCTTACTTTTTAGAATTAATTTGAACAATCAATTGCAGCATTATCACAGAATATCAAGAGCTATGCTCGAGCTGCATGTTGTCATTGTTGAACTTGATCAGTTGATGTTCACTTCAGAGTTCAGTCTTTTTAATTTTATCATAAACTAAAAAAGTAAACTAAAAGTTAAACTTAAAGTTTTTTAAACAAAATAAAGTTAATGAACAGATGAGATGAATGAAAAACACCAGCAAATACTTACATATCCTCATCAACCTATGTTATCGAGCACAATCACTAATCAGAACCAGGGATAAGAGCAACGCAGTAGTGCAAATGCAATGAGGCACATATGATAAAGTGTGCACAATGTATCACAACATATGCACATCAGCTATCTGAGCGGCTGCAGCGCCCCATTCACAGTCGAGTCTGCAGATCAGCCGGCCGCGGCCGTGCCGGCCCGGGTACGGTACCTAGCGCTACTTATTCCCGGATCCGGCCCGGCGCGCGGCCAGCTAGCTGTGAATCACTTGTGACTTGGGCGAATCCAAAATGGCTGGCGCTGACACCCTTGAGATATTGGAGCAAAGAGTTACCGCTCTTGAAAGCAGGATTTGCGGCGAAGGAAATTCAGATGCAATCAAAGGATCGGTAAGACTTCGTTTTATTTCTAAGTTTTTCAAACAGAGTCCTGTAACAGTGAGACAAGATGTATTTTGGGGGCGACAAAAATCGACCTCGTCCCATCTGTTTAATTTTACGTAGGGTACAAAATTTGCACTGATGATGATACCTCAGAAAAGAATGTTGATTAACTGTGCTGGGGCAGATGAAAATAATTGCTTCTTCTTCCCCTCCACCTCCTCTTCCTACTCCTCTTCTTCTTTTCCTCCTCCTCCTCTTCTTCTTCTCCTCCTCCTCCTCTTCTTCTTCTCCTCCTCCTCCTCCTCTTCTTCTTCTCCTCCTCTTCTTCTTCTCCTCCTCTTTCCCTCCTCCTCCTCCTCCTCCTTCTCGACTCCTCCCCCTCTTCCTCGTTTTCCTCTTCCCAATCCCCTCTTCTTCTCCCCTTCTTCACTTCTTCTTCCTTTTCCCTTCCTCTCTTCTTCTTCTTCTTCTTCTTCTTCTTCTTCTTCTTCTTCTTCTTCTTCTTCTTCTTCTTCTTCTTCTTCTTCTTCTTCTTCTTCTTCTTCTTCTTCTTCTTCTTCTTCTTCTTCTTCTTCTGCTTCTTCTTCTGCTTCTTCTTCTTCTTTTTCTTCTTCTTCACAGCAGTTGCTTTTTGTTTGTTTTGTTTTGTTTTTGGAGGGGGGTTAAGCTTTGTTTTACTATTGAGGAATGGCACTAAAATTTGTGCATTCAAATGATTGTATGTACACACTGTTTCTGAAATTTTATTTATCAATATCATTTATCCATTAAAGCTGTTCTTCTCCTTCTTCTTCTTATTTTCTTTTTCTTCTTCTTCTCCCCTTCGTCTCTTCTTCTTTTTCTTCTTCTTAACAGCAGTTGTTTTTTGTTTGTTTTGTTTTTGGAGGGGGGGGGGTTAGCTCCATTTTACTATTGAGGAATGCAAATGGCACTAATATTTGTGCATTCAAATGATTTACACATTATTTCTGAAATTTGATTTATCATTTATCCATTAAAACTGTTCTTCTCTTTTTTTCACAGGTTGTAGACAATCTGCATGGAGTGAAACAGAAGGTAGCCGGTTTGACATCTGGTAAAAGCAAAACGCAAGCTTTATGGAAAAGATGTAAGTATTTGCATTCCAAGAAATAACTTAGAAATAGCTATTATGCATGTTACTATTAAAGTTATACTCAGTTATTCTTAGAATGGCATTATGCAATTCATACATAATGGTTTGATATAAGTAGAAAATTTTGAATAAAATATGAGTAATGAATATACAATTATTAAGTTGATGACTTTTCTTTCCTCTTTAAAAAAAAATCTACAATGTAACCCCTCTCTTTATCATTCTCTCTTTCTCTTTCTCCCTTTCCCCTTTTCTCATCTCCTTTCTCCCTCTTCCGGTTCCATGACATTTGCTCCTGTCTAACTTTGCCACGTTAATCCTAAACCTAAACCTAACCCTAACCCTAACCCTAACTCTAACCCTAATCCTAATCCTAATCTTCACATTGTCCTGAACAAAAAAACAAATCATGACCTGACCTTTTGAGATATGGACGGAGCAAATGTCGTGTCACCCCCTCTTCCACATCTCTCTCTCTCCATCTTCTTCTTGTCCATACCGTGTCTGCCCAGTCTCCTCTCCCCTTCTTTTCTCTTCTCATCTCTTCAACTCTCATATGTCTCCCCCTTTCCCTCAACAGCTAATCCCTTTCTTACTCTTTTCTGGTCTCCACCTTGATTAAATGCTGCCTTCTTCTTCTTCTTGTTTTTTTACAGTGGAAGAGCTCAATAACTACCTGGACCCTGAACTATCCAGTCAACTGACATTGAGCAACAATGCTAAAACTGATATCATTTTAGCAGGTATGTATCCTTTTTCAAAATCATGAATTAATGATTGAAAGAACTTTAGTACCAAAAATTGATCACAATATAGTACACATTTGAAAAACAAATCTTTGGCAATAGGACACCACTAGATAGCAATACTGCTAGTAGGGTGTGGCACCCTTGAGACAAATACGAATAATACACTTATAAATGGATTACATTCTTTGGAATCATGTAATCTATATTGTCTGTAAGAGAGAGAAATTAGGGTGAGACCCTTCATAATTGAATAACTTCCAATAACATAAATTACAAATACATCACAACAAGATAGGCATGAATGTAACCAAAAATATTCATCAATTGGCATTCCTTGTTTTAACCTGTTGACGAAAATGCCTGAAGACATATCTGGTTGGGGTCTATATGGTAAATGCTTTTATGCCAAAATCAAAGTGTGTTCAATAAGTTGATGATATTAAATTCATTTTAGGTTGTCTTAATTCAAAGAGTAGATGAATATAAGTCGAACTGATGAACAGGATCCCACTCCTATTATCTTGACTCTTGGCATTGCCCACTTATCATTACTGTTCTTGGCCATGTTGCAGTTTACTGGAGATGCAGCTTGGTACAGTTTCCAGAGAGGGTTCTCCCAACAAAAATGGCAATTTGGGTAAATGGATATCACATTCAGTTTAGGACACATCCTAATAACCCCTACCCAGAGTTGTATTTGTTTGAATGATTCTATCTTTAAACATCATTCCTTATGTTTTGTATCTGTTTTAAATGTTTTACAGAGGAGGAACAACTGAAAACACAGGCAGCTCTCTTGGAAAAGGTCAAAGAACTTTCTTCAGTGCTAGATAGTGAACATATTAAAGGCAAGTTATATTGATAGAGGATGGTTGATATAAGAATTAGAGCGCAAGAAAGAGGGAGGCTGAGGGAGAGTGGAAAAAGGGGAGAGGAAGAGACTATGCTTTAATTTCTTTTGAAACATCTCCTTGTATATCAAATCAGCATGTTTCTAACTGGAAAGAAGACGTATAAAAACAGGCATGATTATTACAAAAAGACCTTCAACCTATTTCCTTTTCATCTAGGTGTAACTGGATTATCAGACAGACTGGTACCACTAACAACAGTACAGGTCAAACAAGAGGTAAGAAACTTTTTTTTGTTTATGTATCAAGATGACAACAGGTTTGAACATTATTGAGGCCACTAGAGCTGCCGTTGACCGAACCCGATGGAACTCTCTCATACGAACCACACCTGCATATGTGTATGCAATATGATCGTGAAGAAAAGTGATCGTAAAACTTGAATGCTTTGGACTTGCTGCAAAACCAGAAATTTTTGCGGCATGAAACTTTCTCGAACCTCGACCACTCGCGAAATTCGCGATAGTTTCATGTTGCAAAATTGGCTGTCATTAACAATTCACCAAAGTTTTATGTCACTAAAGTTTCTGGTTCTACAGTGAATTCCACCAAGAGAATAGCAATTACGTACTGCATTTTTAGACTGAGAAAAGCTCGATTTTCTATCCTGAAAGAGTCTAAAGAAGTACATTTATTGTGAAGAAGTACATTTATTGTGTAGAGGTGTCGTGGTTTAGTGGATATGTCACCGGACTGTGGATCTCATGGTTAGCGGTTCGAGTCCCGCCGCGGCATTAATGTCCTTTGGCAAGATATTAATCTTCTTCACTCTTGCCACTCTCCACCCAGGTGTAGTAAATGGGTACCTGGTAGGAATTTATTCCTTGAATGCTTTCAGCGCCTTATAGGGCAGCTGGGCTAAAGCCAGGGTAATATTGGAGCGCCTTGAGCACCATTGGTGGATATGAGCGCTATATAAATATCCAATATTATTATTATTATTATTAAGAAAGGAAAGACATTTCAGCTCTAATCTGAAACACAATATTAAACTCTTGTTAAAGTTCATTTAAAAATGGGAAATGTTCATAACTTGGTAGCACAATGAGGGTTGAGATGCCGGATACAAAACAGTTCAACACAAGGCTACTGCTCTAACTTGTTGAGTACACAGCTCAAGATTGTTGAGGATGAGTCTCACTGGAATGGCATTTTGAATGGAAACAAAATTTGCTTTGAATGATTGTAAACATTCAGCCATATCTGTTATCAAAGTTACATGTAGATTCAAGATTTTGTTATGAATTTGTTTGTTCATATACATAGGCTTAAAATAAACTGATCTTCATTTCATTAGACACCTTACCAGAAGGTTTTAGAATAGAGGTCTGAAATATAAATGGTCCAACACTAATTTTAATTTCCATGAAATAAATATTCATGTGTCTTCATATTACAAACAGATTGTGGATTCTTAATGTTATCATTTTTGTCTCGCCGACCGGAGGTGAAGGCGAGACTAAGGTCCGTCGTCTGTCCGTTGTCCGTCGTCCGTCTGTCACAAACATTAAAATTTACCTGCAAGACTCTATTATGATGCATTACTTGGCAACTGTTACTGCATTGGCAGCCACACTTGGGTGATAGAAGCACTAGGGGCATCTCCATGTTATTGTGTTGTCGGAGGTCACATGATGATGTCAAAGGTCATTTGAGGTCATATGTTAAAGTTTACCTGCAAGACTCTCTTTTCATATGTTAAAGTTTACCTGCAAGACTCTCTTTTGTGAAATAACTTCACATCAGTTGCTTGGATTACAACCTAACTTGGGTCATATTTGCACTGAGGGTACCTTGACGTTATGTTGCCGTTGGAGGTCACATGATAGGGTCAAAGGTCATTTGAGGTCATACGTTAAAGTTTACCTGCAAGACTCTCTTTTGACAAATAAATTCACATCAGTTGCTTGGATTACAACCTAACTTGGGTCATATTTGCACTGAGGGTACCTTCACATTATGTTGCCTTTGGATGTCACATGATATGGTCAAAGGTCATTTGAGGCTATACGTTAAAGTTTACCTGCAAGACTCTCTTGTGACAAATAACTTCATATCACTTGCTTGGATTACAACCTAACTTGGGTGATAGATGCACTTGGAGTACATTCATGTTTTGGTACCTTCGAGCTCACATGGTAAGGTCAAAGGTCATTTCAGGTCAAGTGTTATATTATTCATATTCGTTGACAAACTTTCTCATATGAACGTATTGATTTTAAAAGCCTTATTTCATTTCCACTTTTCAACCTTAGCACTATTTTTAACCTTTTTGCATTTTTATGCCACCCAGAGACAAACTCTACTTCGCCTCTATTGTACAACTGATTATCATCCTATTTTGTATTTGTGTAATCTAATAGGACTTGATGGTAACTTTTTATTCCATCTCTAAAAGGGGGGATGGGGGCAGTCGATGGAGGGAAGTAGTATTTTGTGAATAGTCCTTCTCATTAATGGGATATTACATTCTGTGGCAGATACCCAGAGATACAATTCTTCTGCGTGGCAACGGAGATCACGATATTTCCAGTTTTCGCAAGTGGGCGAGACACAATCTTGCTAATGCCTTGTTTAATGTAATCAACCAACTATACACATTTTTATTTTACCTTTCAAAATCATTTTTCCATCATCTGTTTCAGGAACAGGCACAGGAATTGGGAGAAGAGACGAAGAAACTTCTAGAGTCGTACAACAATATGGTATCCTTTTCCCAAAATATGTTGAAATAAAGCCATAGCAACTGTATTTACTGATCAGTTATACTTTCATGTTTCTTTTTCTATCATACAAATTAAGTCAAGTTAAACTCTATGCTTTTTTTCCCCAACTGGACTTAGACAACAAGGAGGGAGATTATTCTTTATTTATCTTATATAACGTGTGGATATATTATACTATTTTCCTGCAATTTAGAATGTTTTTCCATCTATTTTCATCTGCAGATAACTAAAAAGAAATGTTAAATAGAGTCTGGAATGTAGTGTTGGAAAAAATATTTTACCTTAAACTCTCCAATATGGTATTTTTTTCATACAAGTTACAATATAATTCCACCTGTGCAAAGAGAAATGTTGAAAATAACTTGTAACATGGCACTTGTTCAGCTTAATTTTTCCTGAATGTTTTCACCATTTCAGATCACCCTTCTCTCTAAACAGTTTGTGCAATGGGACGAGACAATGACGAGATATGAGGTAGCTCATAAAGTCAGGAAACCAGATATTTATTGATGTGACCATCACTCTAGAACCATCAAATCACTGTTAGCAATTTATTTATGTATAAGAATACTTGAATAGCTGTTTCCGTAGCGTACAGATTGCCTCATACATGTATCTATTTGGCTGAACCAATATACTTGGTGCATGCATGATCTGTTGTGCTGCATGATATTTCAATGATAGAAATATCGCAGTAGTAATAATGAAAAAAAAGAAGAATATTCTCTGTTGAGTTTTGCCATCATGACCTTAAAATTATATTTTAAGAAATAGATCATTTATGTAAATATGCTAGGGAGTTTTTTGCTTGAAGTGATTTACTTGCCGACCTCGTGGTGAGGGTAGCTTCCAGTACCTTTGTATCAGGACTGGCAGTGCAAATTTTATTGTGGAGCAAGCAAGCAGGCAGATCTTTCCTGGTCGTTTTGGATGTTAAATGAAGGCAATACTTTGTGGGATGACAATATATTTCTGTATCAGCGATACTCAGTTTACGTTTTATCGAAAAACTGATCATGCCATATCATGCAGACCTATTGTCAATGACATATTTAGTTTGTTTAATTTTCTTTGTACAGAGGGTTCCCACAAGCGGCCATGCTGGGGGACAAATAATAAAAAAATGTGCATCAAAATATGAAATTGTTGTCATGGTCTAGTGCACAGGTTTTAATTGTTTTGTCCTCCAGCATGGCTGCTTGTGGGAATCCTGTGGGAATTATTTATCAAACTACAAAACTGTGGAAAGTAGGCAACTTTGAGGTCACACTTTGTAAATATGTAGAATAATATTAAGAGTAGATGATTTCGTAGTGAAATATATACTTGGTATTATGGTAACGTTTAGCTAGAAGAGTATAAGTGTAAGATGATCTATGTGTTGTATATAGAATTCAAGCAGAGTAAGATAGCTTAGTAAAGCTGTAGGTATACCCGTAGCCTTTTAACAAAGGATTCCATCTATCCAATTAAGAATCATCTTTCAGCTTTATCTGGGATCAAACTATTCAAGACGGGCATGCACTGGATATTGTAATGTAGACGTTGGCATGCCTACGTTGGTTAAAAGAGCTTAGATGGGTTAAAAGAGCTTAGATGGGATAAAGAAAAATGTTGATAGGCGAAACGTTTTCCTTTGTTAAAAAGCATTGGTTTATGTGACACTACATTGTACTAATCTACCGAATCATAATGTACTTTGGGTTAACATAGTTTCTCTTGCCAGCTGTGGAGGGCTTTAGTTGTTAATTCTTATTTAATATTGGGGGAGTTGAGATGGGATAAAATCTGGGAGTTTGTAGCAGTTAGTCCTTTTGCATTGGATGTACATGTATTCATAAAATTCAATTTGAGATAATTAAAGTGACTGATTCAAATTTGATTTTTAGCAGGTGTTCAAATATTTTGGACCAGCAAGTACATGTACCGGTACTTATATTTGGTCTATATCCATGCATTCCGATTATAGTTACATGATTGTTTAGTTCAGTACATGTCCCTCACTCGTACCTTCTCACTCTCACTTTCTCTCTCTCTCACCCCCCCCCCCCTTCTCTCTCTCTCTCAACCCCCTTTCTCTCTTCCTCTCTCCTTTTTTTTTTTTTTTTTTTTGGTTTGGATTTATTTTCTCTTTATTTAAATTTTGCTCTTACTCCCATGTGGTATTCCTCTTGCATCTGTCCTTGTGCACACCCAATGTTACTAAGCTTACTTTTTGTCAACTTTTGCTTGAAGTTTGAAATTATACATGGCTATACATGTATATCTCAAAATATCAATATACATGTACATGAATAAAAATAAAGCTAATGTTGATTATAAATCTTACAATTTGTTATCCTGTTTTTTCGTATTTGAGTCTCCGGATTGCCAGATTATTGGGATTGCCAGATTATTCACATGTCTAGGTAATACATGTATTCCATATGTTGACCAAAATTGGAATTGAGTTGACTCATTCTGTATCAAGGGTGGCAATAAGTGTTTATATTCTCCTATAGCTATTTATTTTCCTTCCTGAAACAGTAATTGTAAATGATTTTTTTTCTATGGAAAATATCTGTTGTCAAATTAAAGTAAAAAAGAAGTAACACCCCACATCTGTTCCATAAATCGCTCACTTTCAAAGAGATTTCTTTTCTCTTAGAGATTTTCTTTTAATTTCCCCTAATTAGAATTGACCTGCAAATATTCAACCTATCAACTATGTGGAAACTATTATATTATTTCAACTTGAATTTGGTTGCACTAAAAGGTACAATAAAATATCAGCGATAACATGGTGAAAATAAGACATCTTTGTCTCCTCTAATTCTTTGTATTTCTCTTTATTTGAATACTTCAGGTCAGCCTACAGCCACATTGTCATAATATATAAATAAAAATGCTGTGTTTCACAAACATAATTTCTAGACAAACAAAAGCAAACATGGAATAACTGAAGGAAAAATATAAAGATGCATCAAATAAAGTGTGAGGCAATGTGTATTGCTCACTAAAGCCCAGCTCACAAGAGGCGTCATTTGCCGACGGTCAGACCGCATCAGCGACTGGTAACGGGAGCATTTCATCAAGTGTTTTGTCAGTGATTTTTACCGACAAATTTGCTCTCAGCCAATCAAATGCAAGGTTTTCAATAGCTTATAACGGTTGTCGGTAAAAATCACTGACAAAACACTTGATGAAACGCTCCCCAGTTCTTTAGCATGTCATGAAAGAGTGATATCGATAAAAAGGGATTGCTACATGAAAAGTACAAACAACACTTTAAACAACTGGCCTATGGGTTAATTGCCTTCACATGTTCAATGAGCGCAGGTACTGATGCATAGAAATGATACCTCGTGTGAGCCGAGCTTAAAGAAACATGATGCAAAATCTGGAGAAAGAAAACTATCAGTTTTAGTAAAGAGCATTAATAGCAAATAAAATATATTTCTGGAATTTTTTTGTATAGGAAACACATCGATGATAGTGGAACCTCATAACAAACTCCTTGGGACCAAGGAAATGACCTCTTTATATCCAAACCTTGTTATATCAGGGCTAAAAAGTAATAGAATACAAAGAAGTGGGACCCGAAAACTTACCTTGTTAAAGTGAGAGTTTGTTATAACAGTGTTCTTTATCATGAGGTACCACTGTTCTTCCCCTTTTTTTCCTTTACACAAGAAACATGAAAGAATCATCCCAAATAAGAAATTAAAAAATTATTAAATAATTGATTAACATCACATTCTATTGAAATTTTGAATACCTCAAATCTATTTCAGAACCATCCTCTGAAATTTAAATATATTTTCAAATGCTGGAATTCATAAAAATGTATTAACATTAGTCCAGGAACGTTTAAACCCTTTAAGTGAAACTAGTAACTCTGCCCAGACATTCTAAAACGATTATCCCCTGAATAGCTCCTCAAAGATAATTAATGTACAAACTACAAAGTGCAAAAATTACTTTTATCTATAAGAGCTCTTTCAAATTTGCTTCTGAAAAAGTGTCTTCCTCTGTGACTGTCATATATTTAATTGTCATTTTACCAGACCTTGTTTTTTTAGATTGGAAGAGCTCTTTTTCCAAAGCTTAATCGCTCAGCACACCAATGTACCTTTATATTGCTCATACTTCTCCAATATTTCCAACAGTACATTGTATGAGAATTATATATTTACCCAAACAGGAAATGTCCCATGATCTCATTAGAAATGAAATGCATGTACCTTACAGAAACACTATGCATCTCCCGATTATTTTACTTGACTGAACTGCTGTAGCACACAAAAAACAGAACACAATGCATCTGTGCGCTGGAGCAAAATCATGTTGACCTTATCAGTACACAAAATACAGTACCCTACACTGGAAAATAGTACACGGAGCCACTGAGAACAACTCTTGAAGGTATAAGGTATAAGATAAGAAACTTGTATGAACTTCCAATTTTTAAAGGCACTATTAGTGGTAAGCTTACATTCCACTGGACCAGAGCTATTGTGATTCCTATTTAATGATTCATACAAGTATCTTAAAATTTGTGCATAATCATTTACCGAACAAATAATTCTGAAGATGAAAACCAAGCTGATCCATCATTTTAAAGACAAATAGTACATATTATAGCTATTCATGCAGATCCTAATTTCTTCTATAAGCTCATAATATAGCAAAACCTCCATCAGCTAACCAAATCATTTTCCCCAAACCATTGGTGTTTTCCTTAACACATGTTATTGACACTGAGAAATTTTTGATTGTCATTGATCTCTACACCTAGATTTGGAAACCTAGCTCCATGGCATAATGTAAAAACTGATTCAAAATGTTAATAGTTCAGAATTTAGACCCCTCGAGGTAGCTACATTTGTATGTACATTTTCTAGCATTAATCATAGGGTTTTCACACAAACCCACCTTACACTTTCATAACTATAATAGCTATTCATCTTTACCTTAGCATTAATTGCCTAGAAAAGAACGTGTGAAGAGATAACGTCTCATATGATTAATGGAGAAGTGTGCTATGAATCCTTTTTGGGCATTTACTGCTCTTAGAATCCATGGTTGCCTGTAGAATGCCAAAACATTCCCATGTGCAGTATTTCTAACAGGATATATTCCAGCTGCAGATAGCAACCAGCATTTTAGAGCTGAGTCCCTCTTCCATTTGGACCTTCTAATGTCCTCATACATTCAGTCAAGTCCTCCTATTAACCGCTTGGGTTCAATTCACAGAGTTTGTGTCTTCCCTGACAGCTGGAGCTTATAGGACCCTGCTAACGAGATGGTCGCACTGTAGATCATCTCCTGTCTGGACATCCCAGTGAAGGCACGGTGCCAGTCTGATCTGTTGATGCCCTGGTTTGTTCTCTCAATCACCTCACCGATCGTTACAGCCAGGCCAGACCATCGCAGGTTGTAATCAGGAGGGGTGAGTCTCTGTGCCTCTTCCACCAATTCAGAGGGGATGGGTGTGGCCTGGGTGAAGTTCTCCAGATTGATGTTGTGGTAGGGGTCTTGGAGGATGACACATCCAATATCAAACCACCTGAACAAGACAATAAGATTACACAATTACCAAGAATGGCCAACTGCAAATTTTGTACACTGTAGCATAACTCCGAATTACATTAAACTAAAAAACAAGTGTCCAAAATTTCAGCCAATAATTTTGAAGTGAAAAAACACATACAAACAATGAATGATATGTATTCATTTTTTTTAACTGACAATAAAGTGTCAGTTAATTCATTGACTTTTAGCTATGACATAGCACAGCAATATCTTGCAGAGCTGCAAGTAACCCTTGTTTAATGTACATATCAAGTAGTACATTCTTTGGAATGGATACCATGTTCAAACCAGATTAAAGACAGTACACCTGGGCAGTCAAATCAATATGATTTTGTTGAAGGAATCAAGTATTTCTGTTATGATATGAAGTGTTTATAAATAACAAGAACTCAGTACCTACAAGTACTGCCAATTTAGATAAACATTAAATCCTGATCCTGTAAATCGTTGAACAAATTCACCAAGATGGTTTAAATCGTGAGGTAAATAATTCTAATATCTTTTTGAAGCGTAATAGAACTAATTCATAATAAATCCAGTATCTGAAATTTTTTAGACTAATCCCTATGTCAAACTTATGTGAATGTAACTCACTTGTCTGGGAGCAGCTCTGCAATGAAGCTCTCCACCGACACCATAGGTTGCTTCTCATGAACCTCCCCACTCCTCCTAAGATTTGTTATCCTCTCCTCGGCCCCCTTCAAGCCTGCTGCGTACCCCTCTGGCTGAGGAGCGATGTTGGACTGGGCTGCTAGACCGGTAACCGTAGCCCTACCAAACACCTTCTGGAATGCATCCCGTACTCCTGCTACTTTCACTTCTTTGTCCGATGCAACAATGATGTCCACATCCCCACCAGAACCTGTAGATGAAGGGCAATAAGAGACAGTCACCTTAAGACCACCGATCACTATACAATCAACCGCGATCTGATTTTGGAAATAAATCGCGATAACATTAAACATGGGCATTTTAACAAATAAAATTGACCTGGTTCAGGTTCAGAACAATCATATGAATACTTAACACTGAAGTTTGGCGCACTGTCAGCCTTACATCCGGGATAAGGGCCAAATCAGTTAAAAACCGTAGCCAATCGTAGGACTACTTTGACGTCACTACGACTCAGAGCCGATTTGGCCTTTCCTCAAACTAGAAAGATCGCAATACGCCGTATTTTTTAATTTTATTATCTATATGATTATTTAGAACCTCAATCAAAATAGTTTATGTGTATAAATGTTCATATCGAATGCTATTACATTTTCTTCCGAATCGGATCGCAGACTGGTCATATAATGTGCGGTGGGCTTTAGAGGATTCTTACAGTGGAAATACATTTACAGAAAACCATAGAAATATCATTTAAGGGACTTCATCATGAAATATGGGAGTCTTTGACAAGCAAAACCATTACCACATTAGGAAATGCTCTTCATTATTTATATTTAAAATCAGAAATTTTCGTTAAATTTGTGAGTGAAAGTCGGTGAAAGTTTCATGTTACCAAAATATCAGAACATTCCTTTCTGCAATTAATGAGACTTCTTTGATGAGAAAATGACTGTCAAATGACTAATTGAATACTTCCTCTCATGCATATCTCCTTCCGTTTTTGTAGTTCTTTAATTTAAAAGCAAGAAATATGTACCTTTCAATTAATATATTAAAACGAACATGGAAGGCATAACTTCTTTATCCCCGAATCAAAGGGTTTCTCATTTTCTTCCTTATTGTAAAATGATACATGTACATCAAGTAGAATAAAAAAGCAAAAAATGATTTTTTAACAAGATACTTACGGATTATTGGTGCCATACCAGGATCTAATGTTGTGATCATTGAATCAACTGAGCTCTGAAAATGAAAAGAAATGCGAGATGATACAGACAGATACCAGGTAATGGAGAAAAACACAGTAGCATAAAAAATTGTTTTTTGAAGTATGCAAAATGACATACACACAAAAACTGTTATTTTGTGATAGAAATTATTGAAACTTTAATTACAAGATACCTTGCTTATGCATGTTCTATTGACAACTTCATCATGTCACTCATAGACAGATATTTTTTTACATATCACATACAAAATATAACTTTTGTATAATTTATGCATGAAGTGAAAAAAACTGTTTTCATTTATATAGGAGTTTCTTTAAAGCACTGTTTTAATAGATAGAAAGAAAGAAAAACAATATTTTGTTATGGAAATATATCCTTTTAACAAAAAAAAATACAAATGACTGAAATTTGTCATGTATAATGTGTACAGGGAAAACTTCTGAAATATATGATTATTCTGCTGCCAATTCAAGGAAAGAAATTCAGTGGCAATCAATCTCTTGAAATGGTTTACATCTTTCCCACAGATTGTTTCCTTTCACATCTGTAGATATATTTCAAAAACACTGTAAACTGAATACAATAAAGTTTCAATATAGTTAGGGGTATTATAATCCCACTGGATCTTATCCTACATTGCAGAAATGTAAGCAGATTCATGATTTTGTCCCCAAACCATGAAATGGTAGGTAATTTGGTAATTTGCTCTCACCTTAGTTTTCTCCATGACCTTTCTCATGATGCCACTACCCCATCCAAAGAGACCACTGCCCCCACCCCCACCTCCTCCTCCTCCTAATGAATCAGGATGGGGGCTAGGGTCAAACTCAGGGGCACTGGCTGCACTTGCTTCATGGGGTGTTTCCATTGGTGGTGGGCTCTGCAAGAGAGGATAACATCGTATAAACTTTGTACCAAGAAACCACTCATAAAAGTGACCCATTTATAGAACAGATTACTTTCAAATTCAATTTGCTATTCAGGTATGGATAAAATGAACACTTTCAAAACGTATGGAATATTTGATCAGCAGCAAATTACATTTTGAATAACTTCTCTTCAAGTTTAAAAACAGTCTCTTTCTTTTCAATTCAGTGACAGCAAACTATGGAGATAAAGAGTAGAGAGTAAGATAGGAGAGATAAAGGCAGGATATTTGACAGGAAAACAATATTGCCTTAATTTTGGGCACAGCTGGGCAGACTGGACTTGTAGCATCCAGATCACTACGACTTTGATCTTTAAGCATTGTGATCTGCTAGATGATTTTGACTGCTACTATTACTTGTGAAATTATACAGTCAAACTTGCTTTAGTGACCACCTGTATAGAAAGGCCACCTGTCTATAAAGACCACAATTTTTGTTTCCCTTGAAAAGTGTTTTTCATTGAAACATGCATTAAAGGAACCCGTACATAAAGACCACCTGCTCATAAAGACCGCTTTTCATGTCTCCCTTGAGCAGTCTTTATAGACAGGTTTCACTGTACTGTGTTTGGATAATAAATAGTCACTGATGAGTTCATCTTGGACCACTGATTTGGGATTTGAAAAACTTATTTCTGCTCTTTGAAACAAAAATGGAATCAGTTACTAGTAGCTAAATGTTGGGCACCGCTAGGCAGACTGGGCTAAAAGCATCAAGAACCAAGGGACTTTGAGTGATAACTATGATCTGCTACATGACTGATGTTTTTCACTAGTATATGTGATGATCATAATACTCTAATAGACCAGTTCGTAGTTAGCACATGTCACAAATGACCCCAAATATCCACAGATATTTGAGACATGGAGGGGTCCCTTTTTGTGCACTTTAGAATAATCACTTTCGAAGTGACAGATGTGCCTCATGAATGGCTTTTGTTCTGCATTTTGAAAAGAATACTTCAACCTGGGTATCGTGGAATGCACTGTTGGTGCATAATTGAACAATGATTACATGACATTCATAAACACATATCAAGTATTTGTGTCAGTGGTTTTTAGAATTTGTCACAGATGACCTTTATCTGCTCATGCTCAGATTGTATCTACGAACTGGCTTATTCATTAAAAAGTAGCGTTATAACAATTAATGTGTCAATCTGGGACCACTGTTGTGAGATTTGTCATATTTCACTGATGGGTATATCTAAACTCACCTGTGGGTCAGGATTTGATACCACCCCATATGAGTACCCTGATGTTGTCGCTGGCTCAGCAGGCATGGATGGCGTGAAGATCTGTGGCTGTGGCTGCTGCTGCCCCATGGATGATACAGCCCGTAGGTCACCAGCAGGAGGTGGGTAGATATGGCTCCCGAGTGGTTGGGGAGGGGGTATTCCTGACAGGATGGATGAAGTGCTGTCAGGGACTGGTGGTGATGGAGGGCTGGCACCATCTCCTTGAAATGAATGGGTTTAATAGTTGGGGAAATTATGAAAATTGCTATATAAAATCAATCAACACAATATGGGCAATGAAATAACCAAAACTAACAGTTATAAGAGTCACTCCTCCCTCCTACAAGAGTAGTACCTTGGAAAGTCCTTTTCTTACTTAACTGTCCTACATAATGAAATCCACATATATCTCAATTTGTGAACTTTCTTCTCTGTCTCTCTTCAACCATCTTTCAAGTATTTCTCAGTCATCATCACCATTTTATACTATACTGGTACTTATTTTTTTTTAAAACCTTTGTCACCCTATCATTTATCTCACATATCAGATGCAAGGGGGTGGGGGTGCTCCTCTATTAATTCTACTGCACTAAAGGCACTGCTGGGTTTAATTTGTCACTCTTATGGGGTGTTGCAAGAAAGTTGAAATCAATTGCAAATCCCCCATTTGCAATCGATTGCAAATATGATACATGTATTTAAAAATGGAACTTGCAATCAATTGCAAGACTTGCGACTGATTTGGGGGATTTGCGACTGATTTGGGGGATTTGCAATTGATTGCAACTTTCTTGCAACAGCACCTTAGTGTTTCTTGAGTAAATGCCCTCGCCATCTCAATCTGCTTCTCTCTCTCTCTCTCTCTGAAAGAAACCTCTAACCCATGGCTCAAACTAACAAGAGTCAAAGGGCACATGACCCTCACAATTATCAATAAACAGGCTTACATTTACACCCCCTTGTTTTGAAAATATCCTTCAAAATGACCCATATAAAAGAACCAGGTAATAAGCCCTGACCATTCATTAGCATTTCTGTCCAATTTCCTTTGCTGTTCTGCATACTAGTCATGCCAAACACTGTCAAACCAAAAAACTTTTGTGACATAAAACTTTCATGAATTGTTAATGACAGCTAAATTTGCAGCAATAAACTTTCGCGAATTGCAACAATTTTATTCTGATTTTATTATTTCGCGGCATGAAACTTTCGCGAATCTCGACCACTCGCAAAAAGTCGCTAAAAAGTTTCATGCATGCTAAAATGTCTGGTTTTACAGTAATCATTCCCATAGTGGTGTAGGTTGAACAGTTCTTTTTTTCATTTATCTATTCATCGAACATACAATCTCTACATTGGAAGTACAGTAAATTTCTTTAAAAAGAACTTCTCCCACCTGATGGTGCTGCATCCTTGACCTCAGCTCCCCCTGGTGCTACTTCTTTGTGGTCATCACTGCTTACTTCTTCCATCATGATGACAACACACGAGTTGAGTTTACATAAATACCTACAATGGTTTTGAAAAAAAAATACTCTGATAATACCTATACTAAGTAGATGCATCTTTGTTGCTAATCTGCAGGCATGAGCTGGTGGTTTTCTTTTCTTTTCCTCTTTTGTGACTCCTCAGAGAAGGTCAAAGTAATGCCGCATAGCAGTGTAATTGAACGAGTTAAACAAAAGTCAACCTCAAGCATAAATGGCACCATGATATATTCATCAAATCTCTTGTGACAAAAATATATACAGATCCAACCACTTGAAAAACTACTGTTACGATGAGCTAATATCAGATACTGTAAAAGTGGATATTTTCGCGTGATTAATTTTTCGCGCTCGGCTGAGTAAAGTGAATTTCGCGTGTTTTTAATTTCGCCGACGCGCTAGGCTCATGGGCAAAAGAATACATACACAAATATTCGCGTGTTTTTATTTTCACGCACGTTTCATGCTGCGCGAAATGCGCGAAAATTTCCACACCGCGAAATATTCCACGTTAACAGTACGTCACTTCAACTTTGTTTCATTAAGAAAAAAGTATGCTCTAAATGAACGCAAAGCTCAGGTACTTTTGAATACTAACGCTAATGTTTAATCACACACCGGAAATTACATAAGAAGATTATTACTTTTCTGAAAATAGTGTGAAAAAGAAACGGCACATCAGATACGTTACTGATTACATGTTTCAGGCAGCATGATCAACGCAAGGCACTTTGGCGAACATATTTTGCTTTTCGGATCACATGTTCTACTTTTGTAAGCATGGTGGCTTAATTACTGTCGATATGTGTGCTCCTTTTGCCAAATATAGATATGGTAACGTATCTGATTAGGTCTCATTTGGTCAGATTAGTAATGTATCTGACAACTTGACAAGATATTTATTTCTCATTTTATAGTCCATATCTACAAAAATGTATGTCTATATATTATGTAATTATTAATAATGTAAATTTTAATCTCTTCTGCTGACACATTCCCTATCTTCTCTCTCGATCCTTTCATTTTTCCTCAATTCTATTCTGATCAGGGTGGTAACGTATCTGATGAGACTTATGTATTACTCATTTGTCGTTTACAATTTTATTGAGACATTATTTATTACAGGAACAATGGGAAATGGAATTAATGCGTATTATTTTCATAAAATTCTTCTCCAACTTCATTTTTGCCGTCTTCCGTAACTACAAATTTCCAAACTATATCAGGAAAAAAGTTTTGTTTTGTAGTTTATTGTTAGTATCGGTATATATCAATGTTATAGAAGCATCTAATCACTTATCTATATAAAGATCGTTCTTCATGGATAAAAGTATGTTAATTTTACGAATGTAGTCATATTTTGATGTTCTGCAAGTTAGAATGCATTTATTGGTGCTGGGTCTGTTGCTGCATATATGCTAACGGAACTTCCGATGCCTCAAATACGTTACCATACACCGTTCTTTTCGCATCCAGAATTTATGTAATCTGGCAGAGATGTTACGTGCCATTTGTTTTTATCACAAATGTAATACCTATTCATAACGTTTCATACATAATCAATGAGATTACTGATAAAATTAAACTAGAAATAGAAACTCACTTTAGGGTTACATATTTTAAGCAGAAATATATAGGCCTATATGTTTTTGCTTTGTATTTAACCTTCACTTTATAGATCACGATCATTTTTATTACAGAAAAGATTTATTACAGGAAAGGTTGACTCCGAAATGTTTCCATGTTGTTTGTACATATTCAAGCTTGTAGTTTTACATATAAGTGTTGACATTTTTTAAGCAAGAATTAAGCAGACTATCAGAGGTTTTCTAAAATACTATTATACTCTGGTAATGTATATGAGATGTGGCTTCAAAATGTTAAAAACTGAGTTTGGAAATATTTCTTGAAAAAATGTTGGTAGCCAAAAATCACCTTTTCACTGTTTTGTATTCTAAAGGGATTAAATTTTCTGAATTCATAAGAATTTAATGAAATCTTTGATGTTGAAATTTTGTCATATGTATAACTCTAAATCTAATACTATAGCACACTTTTTCGGAGAATGGCCATGGCATGCCTGGAGGGAGCTCCTGTCTACATTAAAAGAGACATGCCGGCTATATCGTGGAATAGGTCTGCGCTCATTCAATGTGTATGCACACACTTGCATGTTATGTCTATGGCGGATGGGAGTGGAATGCTGTCTCTAGCAATGACAAAATAAACGGCAGTGAATGGACTGACCAGTGACTTATTCCATGATGATGCGGAACCATTTTAGATCCAACACTACTGGAAATGGAATAGATCCTAGACACTCATGACCAGGGCCAGGACGTCGCTAGAGGGGGGGGGGGGGGGGGGGGGGGGGTGTGACATCCCCCACTCAAATTTTTTGTCGGCAAATGCGCCACCTCTGTCAGCAAAAAAAAAAAAAAAAAAAGCGAGGGGAAAAAAAGGGAAAGGGAAGTCGGAAGAGGAACTGAGGAAAGAGAAAATGAAAAGGAGAAAAGAGAAAGACGAAGCTGACCGACTGATTGTTATCAAACAAAAACAACATTTCAAAGTCGTCCAACTTCGAACCTCTCGCCCTGATGCTGGAGTGGGCTCCGCGAACTGAATACGTTCTTCTAGTTCTAATTCTATGGATTAATGGAACTGGAAGAAGAAAAAGAAACAGGGATCACCGTAGACAGAAATAACCGTCTGTTATGGGGAAATCTTTAATATTTCTGACATTTCTCAACCTTCCCCATAGACAGACGGTACGACCGTGTATCACCAACAAGGTGGACGATCAGCCGACCTGAGCCTTAGGTCGCGTTGCCGTTACGTATATACTGCACGAGTACGCCACTGAATACATGCTACACACACAAACACACAGAGAACCACTTCCGGTTCCGGATATGACCGTCCACACACTACGCGATATGTGATCATTCAGTCTCTATGTACGGAGGTCTAGTGGAGCCAGACGAAGTCTCAGCGGAACAACCGACGATACAGAGAGACTGAAGCTTTTGGTCTAGGATCACCGGTACACAGTTTACACTACATCGATATCTACGTATGGTACAACGTGTTTAGTCTGGCAGTTTGATTTTTCATTTTAATTTATTACTTCCGTGCTAAATTAAGCTAAACATTTACAACAATCATGCACCAATTCATGAAAAATACAACTAATTACCTGACAATGATTTTGGGTTTATCAAATCAGGGTCACTTGCCACGTATTCGCAGAATTCCAGTCTCGGACAAGTGTATTTTGGTGTGTGACGTCACAGATACGTCACTATGCCACGCGACGTATATTCTCCACTGCCTGTGTAGGCCGCGGTAAAACTGTAAAAGTGCCCTTCTCTCTCCTAAATTTCTGTACTGGCATAGCATGTGAGAGGGATTAGGTGAGTGGGGGTGGGGGTACTACATCTTCTACATCTCCTTTTCAAGTTCATTTATGATTCATCGCTCTCTCATTCTCTCTCTCTCCGCGTCATATCTTTTGAACAAGTATATTATTTATTCGTGTGTTTGTATTTTTTGTTTATTGACTCGTTCGATTTTGTGGGGAAAACTCATTCGGCCTATTTTCTTACAGGTTCTATAAGCATGATAAGCCAAGGGGGTTATTTCGTTTCAAAGGCCAACTAATACACGTGTCCTCTAAAACAATCAGTCTGAAATGATAATGGAAGCTGTTGAACAAGGTGAGCAATATAACACACAGAGCAATTTATTGATTTAATACATTAATTTATTCATTTTGTTAGTTAATTATTTATCTTTTTTAAAAATCTATTATTGAATAAAACATAAATAAATAAATTTATTTATTTATTTATTTATCTGTTTAAGTTCATCTAATTTCCATTTATGATTAAAATTAATGTACAACTGAAAAGGTGCTTGCGTCCCCATTCTGGCAACATTCATGCAGATCAAGAAGCCCGAAGACAAGCATGGTGATGATTATAAGCCCACGAGATCGACTGCCCATGAGCCTACATACATGATCGACATGTCGTTCTCGCATAGGCCTTCATTCTGACAAATTCTCTTCTAGAATTCTTTGCTAGAAATTAATTGGCAATGTATCATCTCGCTTGCTAAATCAACTAAGACTATAAAGTCGAATCTGCCCAAGTTATGTTCATGCAGTACTTCGTGCAAAAGTTTGTTGACCATATTGTCTGGGAAATAAAGTTTCAATTTAATTACAAAAGTTTGTTCATCCCAACGCACTTTGCGCTTATCTTTATTAGTTGACAGTGTTAATTAAGATGTAATGAAATCGCAAGAAACCTTGACGTTCTTTCCCACGATTGAATGTGGTGATTAAAAATTTTATGTCCATATTTGTTTCTGAATCTAATTCCTAATTGAACGTTTGATATGATAACGAGTCAACAACCAAAGCATAAACTCGATACTTGATAGAAGAAGAAGAAGTAGAAGAAGAAGAAAAAAAAAGAAGAAGAACTTGAAGAAGAAGAAGAAGAAGAAAATGAAGACGGAGAAGAAGAACAAGAAGAAGAAGAAGAAGAAGAAAGAACAAAGAAGAACAAGAAGAACAACAACAACAAAGAAAGAAACGAGAAATGATATGTTTCTATGTGTAATCATATAACTGAAAATAAAGTACGACAAATACTATAGACGTTTTATCACCAGGCCTACAGTATCGAAACATCACCACGAACAGCATCAACAACCACTAAAAATGCAAAATTACATCAAGAAAAATTGACACTGATCTTCTTTTTTCTGTTTAAAATCTTCATTACAATCAGTATGAGTTTACCTACTTCACAGTCATGTCATAAACATATTTACATACAAAATACCGTGGGCTGGACAACATCGAGTAGTGCCGCAGCACAAAAAGATCCTACGTTTGAACTTTGAAGGCTCAGAAAAAAAGGAGTCTTCGGATGTGTCGACTAGAACGCCGTCCTAGATCCTTCCAGCGCGCGACAATGGACTGCTTTATGTTGACTACGTACAAAGTAGGTGGAGCATGAAGCTAGGTTCACGTTATAGAGAAGACGGCAAGACCATGTTTGACGCGTTCTCGATCTCGGAACAGTGGACGAGGGAGAAGCCAATGGACGGGTGAGCCGTTCTTGCACAAAGCGCGGTATGCAGCTAACACAAAGCAGTCCAATGTAGCTGGGAGGATTTAGGGCGTCGTTCAAGTCGACACAATCGTAAGCTCACTAATGTCTTGAATGAGATCTACGCGGTGATGCATTCGGCAGCGTAAGTAAATTTCGCCCTATGTTGATCATAATCTGGACAAGCCACTGTTTATATCAATATATCATTTCCATTCTGATGTTTATTTCACCAGTCACTGAATCCGCATTGAATACAAAAAAATCGAAACCCCGAGAGTAATAAAATCTTCTGGTGATGGGGAAGGTTAGCCCAAAGGAGGTACAAGGCAAGTTTGCCGAACCTCCTTGGTTACTCAAAGGTATACTTCGTTTGTGGACATGAAACACCGTAATTTGAGGAGCAAAAGTTAAAAACCCTGACGACACCACAGTGATTTAAAAAGGGTCTTCTAGCTTTCCTCCTTATACGGCGATGGCGTAAAAAAAAAGGAATGGGGGAGGGGTGTATTATTCCCTTTCCCTCAGTAACTGACTCCCTTGGTAGGTCATTCAACACACTTAAACCGATGACTACTGAATTCTCTCATTCCAATAGGTTTAAAACAGGGATAAAATTTGACATTGTTAAGAGAATAATTACGAAAACATTATGTCTTAACCTCCATAAAAGTCTTCGATTTTTCATCATCATGATAATGCCAAGGCAAGCCGTGATAATTATAAACATCGTTCAAATTTTGAATCATTTTGTCCCAAAACAGAGATTGATTTGTTCATGAAGAATGCTGTAATAACATTATTTCAATAGAAAATATTGATACTTCGAAAAGAAATGCATTATTTTGTCTTATAGCAGGATCAGCTTTAATACTGAAATAGTTTCCAGAATAGAGAAAGCGTCATATCCTAATAAAAATATATTTCCTTTTTTTCAAATAGTGTATTATATTACGATTGAAAACGTGTATTAAGTCGTCACAGGTCATTTCAATAAAAAAAACTGATAAGAAATGCTGTACACTTTTAAGATGCAGTGCATGATATTACTATTTTACGTGATTAAAAACAAAACAAACTTGAACAGGGTGGTACAGTGGAACCACACCTTAACAATTTCTTTGTCAACAGGTACATTACTTTGTTATGGTGTTGTGGATCAGTGGAAAAGTCCCCGGACTTGTGAACCACGAGGTCTGGGGTTCGAACCCCACTGCAGCACTAGCGTCCTTTGGCAAGACGTTAATCTACATTTGCCACTATCCACCCAGGTGTTAAATGGGTACCCGGTAGGATGCGAAAGTTAATGTCGTTTGCTTAGCAATGTGAGCGCCACGGCCCATTGCTGGAATACTCCCCAGGGAGTGGAGAATGTGCATACATTGTGTGTGGGCATGCCAGAATCCGATGACCGGGATAATAATGATATCTGTAAAGCGCTTAGAGACATCCCCGATGTATTAGGCGCTATATAAAAGCGGATTATTATTACTATTATTATTATTATATTGAAACCTTGTTATTATCAGGGATTAAAAAAAACCCCGAAAGAATACGAAGTGGTGGGACCAGCCAATTTACCTCGTAATATTGAGAATATTTTTTTGTTTTGTATAACAGTATGCTTTATAACGAGGTTCCACTCTGTTGCATTTCGCTCTTATATTTCCTGATAGGCCGCTACATTCAAGTTAAATAACAAAATCTATAAAGAGGTTATATAAGAATCAGGCAGGCATAGCCAGGCATACATTTCATTTCGAAATGCGGGGAACGTGAAGCAAAAAAAAATTAAGTTGCCCACCTCACCCCCGTGGCGAAAAGAAATAATATGCCTATTTGTTCTTGAGACTTTTTGCTTCCCTCCCTCCTAAAATATTGTGTGTGTTTTTCGTTTTAGCTCCCCTGGCGAGAGTTTGCATCCCTCTATAGTAGAACGAGAATGAGTAGAATGAGATATATGATAGTATCATAAACTTTCTAGGAACTCTTGTTTGAAGGGCATGTTTAAATAACTGATTGATGACCTATTTTCCCTAACTACTAAGAAAGCAATCAGGGAGACCTACCTGTCCAAGGGGCACACCGGTACAGTGATGACTGATGCTTTACAGAAGGGCGTTTGTGCATCATCATTTCGAACCCGGGACCTACCGGTTACGAGACCACTCCCCTATAAAACCACTGAGCAATCACATCTCCTTCTAAATGTTCCAAATGCTTAATCTTAATGAGGGCAAAGCATGCCAAGTGGACTTCCGTCCCATAAAACAATACCCGATCATATCTATTCTTGTCACAATGAAAGAACTTATATCTGTTTTGTAGAGAATAAATTGTATCTTCTGATACTGTTATCAGCACTACTTAACCATGTTTGTGTTATATCCTAAAGTAAGCAAAGTATAGATGACGGCATCTGAGAAATGGCCTATTGACCCCTTAAACAAATGAAGAAAAACCCCTTATGTTCCCTCCTTAAACTTGAAGCTGTTGTCTTTGCAAGTCGATGGTTATTAATGCGTTAAAATCACCAACTGATCAATGAAACTAAATTCACATTCATCATGTTTATGTATGAAACAAAATATTGAAAACAATAACATCGAGAACACTATAACTGCATCATTATCATCTGTCATCTTATACTAATGACGTCATTAACGCAAAATGGTATTTGTATAATAACACACACAAATTTAGAAGCATTAACACCGCAGGAGGTTCTGTCAGTTATTGTATGATTCTTAAACGAGCAAACATTACAAAATACAGCAAGATAAAATTCAGCTCATAAATGGCAAAAATGATGCTAAAATAATGGCTACATTAAATGCCTAAATATTTACATATCTAAATGGCAAAAATACCCTGGTTATACCAGCTACGAGCACGTATTTGGCCATTAAGCGTTAATTACAACAAAAGCTGCAAATTGGATTTTAAAATAAGAAAAAATCAAGTTGAAATCCCAATATACTACTCAAAATAATACACAAACATAATTATATAATCATTAAAATGAACCACACCTTTTTCTGCTACATACGAAACAATGTACTCTTTTGATGCAAACTTGAACAAATTAAAAACCTTGTAATTACGATTAATTTTAAACATTAATGGAATAATGCATTTCCCCGTTTAATTACAAAGGTGTATTTATGACCATACAATGGAATATTATGGTACATTCTCTTGTTGATTAATATATAGTTGAAAAGTCAGAAACTAGTTCAAGAGGCAAGAACAACACACACATATTCTTTGCATGAGCTTCTACAACTAAGCAGAATTATAGTTGTCTGAAAAAAGAGGGAATAAGCTTTTAGTAACGAGAGGATTAGGACGAAAGTCCATTCCACAATGCATCATAAAATTCACACCAAATTCACACCTCTGTCGGTGGTTCATCTATGTACACGTCATTGGACCAAGACATCCTTATTTCCTCATGGTCCTTTTGTGAGTCACCCGATTTTACTCTCTTTCTTTCAACATGTTCAATGCCAGTCGATCCTTTCAGAGGCGAATATTTATACTTTTTCGATGACTGTTTTCTACTCCCTCCTTCGAACCTGCCTTCCTCTTCAATTTCTGCCATTTTGTCGACGATCTCTTTCACGAAAGCATCTCCTTCGATGGTCACGTGGCTGTTTTCTTTCTCATCGGATTTGGAGGTCTGTGGTACGATCCCTTCCGCTGTGTCCACAACCTTTGCAGTTTCCGAGAGATGGCTGTATTTTACTTTCTTCGCTGAATGTTTTCTCCCGCCAATGTTCGTATCGTCGGACTCGCCAATCTCTTCCAGCACCGTTCCCATGGGAACAGATGCCGCGTGGAAAGGCGGCGGTCGATCACTGTCCATCCCGATTTGGATTCCATCCGGCTGCACTGAGGGATGGTCGACGTTCAGTTCATCATCTGTGGCGTCGTCGACCTCTCCTCTTCTGTCCTGCTCAATAGGGATCTCGGCGTCGGCGTCGAGACCGTTTTCTTCGCTGGCGGCCCGACCATCAGCGAGTCGCCGTCTTTTCTGTTTCCGTTTCTTCTTGACAGCACAATAAGCACAGCAACATGCCGTGATTCCTATAACTAAACCCATACTCGACTTGGAATGTGCGATCAAATGGTGTATGGACTATTACCTTTGAGCTGGTAATTGTGATTCACCTCAAAGATGTGCTGTAAATTGATGACCCTTTCGTCAGCGATGTTTTAACCTGCAGAAATAAATATGAACAGACATTGTTTTTTTAACTTCTACTACGTCCTTCTCAGTCTAGTTCTCTTTCTTCCTTCCTGACTCACTCAAGACTTTATTGCACCATACATTATGACAAACAGGACCTTAGTGATAACTGTTTATAGATTGATGTTGTGTCCTTTTTGCTATAATATCATTTAAAATAATACAAATAGTACGATTATTCCCCCCTTTTCGATCCTCTCCTAACCGCTCACTTTTTTTTCTTTCTGTTTCCATCTCTCTTCTTATTTTCTCTCTCTCGCGCAACTTTTCTATCTCTTTTCCTTATTCTCTCAATATAATTTATCTCTCTACACAATGCGAAATTTAAAACTAATGATGATGACGATGATGAGGACTACGACGACGATGGTAATTGACGATTATGATGACGAGGACGATGATAATACTAGTGGTGGTTAGGTCATGATGATGGAGGTGGTGATGGGCATCATGATGACGATGGATAATAATGATGATAATGACAGTAAAGATGATAAAAATGACAATTCCATTACTAGTATGTATTTGTCTGGACTACTAGATGATGATACAACATAATATGTATATGTCTTTAAAATGGTGCACTTTATCTGGAATGCCACTTATCCCAATATATCGCCCAAAACATTTCAATTTCTGCAAGCCAGAACAACATCCATGCGTACATTAGGTCTGCGCTGATCGACTAAAAAGGATAATATTTACAGATCAACCACCATTAAAATGCAATCGAATATGAAAATACAATAATCAATTAATCACCTGAAAAAAATCTTAGATCCTCAAACTGTAGCCTCCGCCACCTGTTCGTATTCGAATATCAGTATTTTATGTGAAGACTAAAAAGTCATAAAACTTGTTTCACTGTAAGACATTTCACAAAACTTACCATGTTCATCCTCGCATTTTGTTGAATTTAGTATATTTTATTATCGCAAATAATTGGTCCTTTTGTCATGGACGCTTCGCTTGATCACTTCTGCAGAAAATCGATGTTATCAAGAAACACATTTCCCACAACAATGACGTCCCAACTCCCAAGTTACAATTGCACACTAACCCATGTCATCAGACATGAACATAGTATACGTAGCGTTTTGTCTTAATTGCCGTGTTACAAATTAACTCCTTTGGGTGGAGTAATCATTTTTTAGTCAATAATTAACCAGACTTGTGTATGCCTCTTATTTAAATCTCAAGGCCCTATATCGTCATCGCGGAACCTCGTGCTTCATCATTTCAAGTTATTCCAGACTTTGATATTTAGTTGAATTATGGTAAAAGCCTCCGTCCTTCGGCGTAGTGTACTAGTAGTTGAACCATGAGGGGAACGGATGTCGGATCGGGGGGGGGGGGGGGGGGGGGGGGGGGTACTGGTGTATGTGAGAGAACCTTATAGCTGCAAGCGTTGTAGGTGCTTAGTGGTCTTCATTCTATCTCAATTAATTTCTCAGTGCATGCCATCTTTGTCCTAAAGCAAGTTTAAAACAAGACGGCGAAGAGATATTTTTGGTGTTTCTTAATACATGTATATCCCGCTATCGTGCAGGATTGCCATTTATTTAATGTACGATGAAAGAGCAATGTGGATAAAATGCCTTGCTCAAGGGAATAAGTGCAGAATCGGGGATCGAACCTACGATCTTCGCATTTCAAGTCAAGTGTTTTAACCACTCGACTACGACACCTCTATAGGCCTAAGCTTTAGAGCTTTTTTAAAGCAAAATATCGACAGAATTGTGTTATTTCTTTTTCATTATTGTTTCTATAGTGATCGGAGAATCAAAAGAATAATACATATACTTTGTTTGCAATTGGAAAGTCAGCCCCGTGTCTCTCTCTCTCTCTCTCTCTCTTTATTATCATTTTTTTTTTGGGGGGGGGGGGGGGGAGGGGCGGGTTTTACATGTCAGGCGGGAAATTATTACATTAAATATACACGCATTTTCTTTAGAGCTTTTTGGCTACGAGAAAAGTTGAAAACAAAATAAGGAGGTTTGCATATTTTCTGGGTTTTTTTAACCATTATATTTCTTGGTCCAAATTGTCATTGTCTGTTGTGTGTGTTTTTAAAATCATGATTGGCTTGTGTATAAACAATATTAAGATCCTGAGACTGTATGCATGAAATTTTGCTCGTGTTGTTGGTACAATAGATCAATTCATTGATAAATTAATATAACCTGTGAATCAATTTAATTAGCCAATCAATCAATAAGAGAAGAACGCAGGTCAAAACAATCAGGGGCGTCGCTAGAACATTTTGAATGGGGAGGGGTGTGACACCCAAATTTGCCGACAAAAATGCTAAACCCTAGTCTCCCCCCACAAACAATAATAAAAGAAAATCACAGATGCAGAGATCTTGCTCATACAGGCCCATTTCGCAAGGAAGGGGCTGACGCCTTTTGACCGAATATCAACTTTTCAATTTCTAAATGTTTTCGAGCGAGCAAATAATAAAAAAAAAACTTTTTGTAGTGAAATTGAATGTACAGAAGGTACATAATCATCTTGGGAACCTCGCTGCCCAAATATGTGGATATTTTGCCCGAATATGAAAATCGGAACTTAATTTGAAAATCCTCGGGGGAAGGGGGGCTGCAGCCCATTGCCGAAGGGGGACGCTTTTTGCCCGAATATATTTAAATTCCAGTGTTCTTGCGAGTGAGCGAGCAAAATTTTTGTTAAACTTTTCCTAGTGAAAATGTACAGAAGTTTTTACACACCAAAGAATTTTAATATTATTATCTGAGAACCTACTTTCCCAAAATATTTGCCTATTCTAGTACCTTGCTAGAAGAAATATGAAAATCGGAACTTTGAAAATCCTCGGGGGAAGGGGGGCTGCAGCGCATTGCCAAAGGGGCACACGTTTTGCCTGTATATATTTTAATTTTTTTAAAAACTTTTCTTAGTGAAAACGTACAGAAGTTACATACACGAGTTACATTATATTATCTGGAAACCTGCAGCCCACTGCCGAAGGGGTATGCCTTTTGCCCTAATAATAAAATTCCAGTATTCTTGCGAGAGAGCAAAGCGAGCAAAACATTGGCCAGTTTTCCCTACCTTTTCTTTCCTTCCCTTTTCTTCTCCTTCTTTTCTTTCTTTTTTTTTTCTTTGCTTTGCTTTCCCTTTTCTTCTTTCTTCTTCCCTCTACCTTTCCCCCTCCATTTTTGACACCCCCCCCCCTCTAGCGATGCCCCTGCATTAAATGTTCGCATTTAAACAAAATCTCCCCGATTCAGGTTCTGAACAATAATAAGAATACTAAAGTACGATTTTGTTTTGCATTACAACTGTATTAGCTTTCTACCCAGAATAAAGGCCAAAGAAGCTTCAAATAGTAGACAATGGCAGGACTGCTCCGACGTCCACATGATTCGAAGCTGATTTAGCCTTTCCTCCAACTAGAAGGCTCATAATTTTTTTATGTGTTTAATTGTTCATATTGAATGCTATCACTTATTCTTCCAAAATCGACCGATTGTATATATGGTGTGCGGCTGGCTTTACTCATTATTTCTTACCAACATCCAAAACATACACACACCCCAATCTTTTGGCAATAAAGAAAGAAGAAATTCCACTGCAAAATTAATAGTGTCTCTTTCATTTATTCTCATTACATGAATTCACATTCAAATTAGAAAACCAATCAACAAACTCATTCAATTTATAACTGTTTACTGATCTAGAATACAAGAATTTAGCTATTCGATTCTCCTTCAAAATAAACCTTATTAATCCAATTTTCTTCAATTTCAAAAATATAGTCCCACAATTTAAATATTCCTGATCTCAATTTTTTCATGAACTTCTACATGTACATCATGACATTTTTAAAAAGTTATTGTCCTAAATTGTTCCTAAAGAAAAGAAACAGATTATTTGGATAGTTCTTTTATCAGAAATTATTTGGAATACAAAAACTCTTACTTGGATGATTTTCTTTACATATTTCTTCATTTTTAATTTAAATCAGCGATCTAAAAAAAAATGAAGGTGATTTAAATCAAGTTAATTTAAATCATGCCAACCCTGACAGAAACTGAATGAAATCAAATCATTTGCAATAGACAATATTAATTGATGGCATATACATGGATTCCCATCTATCTTTATCATTTGGCAATTTTTAGTCAAAAAGGCAGCAACTTTCAACACATTTACAGCTGAATATAGACAGCAATCAAACAGTCTTTTTGATGCTCACATTTCCTTGCTACTTTTTCTTCTTTATAATCTAATTGTGTAATTATAGCATTTTTCTCATAATACCTATTTTTATCCCTATAAGTTGTAAATTCAAAAGCTAATACTTTCTAAAATGTGACCCGATGCCTCAAAACCTACAATAAGTCGCCAAAATTATTTTTTTTTGTTTTATACATTTTCTGAAAGTAACATTCTCAGCTTTCCAATGGTATATCACTTGCCTAGTTTACTCAATGATAACACCTTTAAATATCACATTTAGAATCAGTATGTAACCAGCAATCAATAATTCTTATTCAGAGAAAATGGCCATTTAAGTTCGGAACAAAAGAGTACCAAACCTTCGCTCTCTGTGTGCGCCCAAGTAAAACTGGGTATAAAACTGGCCATAGCAACCGGTATGAAGGGATATCAGATTAGGCTGAATTTGGGCAAGCTGCTCCTGGAGCATCTATTCATTACTCACTCCAAAAATCAATTTAATACCTTCAGAGGTAAAGTAGTGTGTGTGTGTAATTGGGTTTTTACAGACGTGTATCAATCAGATATGATTATTTACGTCTGGGACCGACCTTTAACGTCACCATCCGAAAGACGTGACTCAGTCTCGAACCTGGGTCCGCTGAATCAGTTTATAACTTCCACTGGTAGCTGGATTACAGGCGCACGCCACAACGCCCAGTGATTTGGCATTGAATGAAAGTATTACAAATTTCGGCGATTTCGATTTTTTAGCTAGACAGGTGACAAAAAGGAGTCATTTTAAAATGCCCCCAAAACATATTCCTAAGTCGAATTAAGACTCACAAACTTGAGACATGATAGAATGATAATGAAACTACCCATTTCTTTCAAAAACAGAAAATCGACTGACCCAAGCAAATTTACTATTTTGGGCTGTTTGCTACGTTGTGGTCCGTGCGACTTATTGTAGGTTTTGAGGCGGCGGGTCACAAATAAAAGACTTTGCTACAAACACAACATTTATAAGCAAAAATAAAATAGGCACTGAAAAAAAAAAATTATGCCACCTGTACACATGGAATAGAGGTAAAAATTGTTCTCTTCTTTTTCCCTTTTTGGAGTTGGTTTGATGGTACAATCATTTCTTCTTTTTCCCTTTTTGGAATTCCTCCACTTTCTTTGCATGGCGTGATGTAGTCTTATTCAAGCTGGCAAACTTCTGTTTGTCATTCCTGAAAAAGAAAACAGGAAAAATGGAAGAGAAAAGAAAAAATATATTAAGATATCTTTAAATACTGAAAACTTAAATGTCAAACCAATACAATTAAATGGCACATATAGAAATTTAAAAATAGGTCAGAATTCATAGTATTGCAATTACCACACTGTATACAATATTTTTGGACATAGAAAAAGTTTGTCTTCCTTCGTGAAATTCACAAACATTGCGTGAATTGTCAAATTAGCTATCATGGAACAATGTTTGCTTTTTCTATTGTTTGGTGAAAAATAACCATTTATTGACCTTCTTCACTTTTGTCAATCAGATAAAATAGAACCATGTTATTATCGATGAAAACAATGAAACACATCCTATGTACAAACTTGCCCAAACAAAAATCTGCTTTTCGATGCTCATTTACATACGTGCAGACAAAGTGAACACTCGTTCACACATGAAGATAAATAACGACCAACAACCCCCCCCCCCCACAAAAAAAAAGCCATGGCAAAATAAAATGATATAGCCATAGTGCACTTCACATTGCTGTATCTTATATCACACATATAACTAGATATGTATAGAGAACTTTAAATGCATCTCCTTTTTATCTTCCCCAATTACCATTCATTCATGTACAAAATGGTTTTCTTTTTACAGAGCAGGTTTGTCTTTTTTCAAGGTGGTTTACAAAGTCAACTGTGAACAAGGTTAAAAGATGAAGTTGAGTTCTGGGTAAGGTGAAAAATAGTTTGTGACCTTTCTCATTCCTTTTATGTCAGTGCGGAAGATTATCACAGTAGAAATGTCCCTTGAAAAGGATTGCTCTTCAAATGCCTTCATACTCGAAATATGACGAGAAATAACTGAAGTAATTGGGCCAAACATTCATGCCACACGTGTGTGTAGTCCCATGGACCCATTTCTGTGTGCAGTGTATGTGCTTTTCAGCGAGAGTGGGTCAATTTCTTATCACTTTGATTATTCCAAAACTTAACAGTATACACCAACTCTTAATGTAGAATGATCAACCTTTCCCAATTACTTCCAGACACTTTCTTTCACAATGTAATTGCATGACCAGAACTCAACTCTGTCTTGAAGGGTGAATACAGTCCAGGACTTACCGGCTCATCTTACTCTTGTTCCTACACCCAGTACCCCCTTCCCAATGGGTGGTCCTGGACTTGGTGACATTGGATCCACAGGACTGACAGGGTTTCTCTGCGGAGTAGGGCTAGATGATAAACAACAAAAATGGACACCGTTTAATACAAGGTAAAGAAAATTTGGGTAATATTTTGTAATTTTGATTATCGTAATTAAGAAATTGAGATATTGAAAAACTGTATTGACATAATGGGACAAGTGGTTGAAAGGAATGAAAAGAATAAAGAATGAAGAAGAAAATAGGCAATGACAAAGAAATCAAACACCCCTAAAAGGTCATACAGAAGAAAAAGCATGAAAATAACACAAATAGCAAAACAAAAAAAAGAAATGTATAGTAAATAACTGTATTTTAATTTTTTAAATAAACTTTTCTTTTGCTATTCCCCAAACCAGCTAATTATACTTAAAGAATCATAATGCAGTCATAAACTTGTTGACAGTTTCTCTCAAAATGAAAGCTCAATGATAGGACAGTACATAATTTGTAAAAGCTTAGGAGAGAAATGTTTTTGCTGCCTGTGATATATAAAGAGTGAACATTGTCCATGAAGCTTACCTGCTCTTTGGAGCAGAATCCACAGATCATACGTGATGCAAACTTCATCTCATGGTCCAACTCAGCTAGATCATGGCACTCATCACAGGGGTAACACTTGCCACAACATGGGAATCTATCAAACAGAAACAAAACAAAAAATATTATTTGATATGATTTGATTATAACAGCGTGGCCCTATCAGTAATCAAAATTATGAAGTTAATGTATTTTCAAGCATTTTTATTCCTTCTAAAAGTAATGATAGCGAATATTAAGGGTGTTGAGTGGGACAGTGCATCTTGGCATCCATTACTGAATGCGTTAAATTGTCTGATAACCAGCCAATGACATCCTAATTCATTTTTTTTTCTGTTTTGAAAAATACCTTGTAGTATATGCCTAAACGGAAGCATATAAAAGTACAGATGAGTAAAAGTGACTGGAGTAAAAACAAATAGATTTACAGAAATAAAACAACACCTTTTTACCTCAGCCATCTGAAGCTTTTCTTGTAGTGCTTGCATGTCCCGTTAGCTGGAAGAGGAAATCCCTCCCGGATGGCAGGGTCTTTCTGCCGCTTCTCTTTCTTGACGGCAACCATTTCTGTCTCACCTAAATGAAGATAGACACAAAGGTTTGTTATAAACATTAAAGTAAATAATACAGTGAAATCTCGTTATAACAAACTCCTTCGGACCAAGAAAATTACCTCTTTATATTGAAACCTTGTTTTATATCAGGTTTAAAAACAATAGAATACAAAGAAGTGGGACTGGCAAAATTACCTTGTTATAACAAGAGTTTGTTATAACAGTGTTCTTTATAATGGGGTTCAACTGTAATTGCTCAAGTGATCCTGCTAACGAAACATTATAATAGACACAATTTGATACCACAAATTAACATCAACGTAGCTTTTGGCACATCGATGTTGACAGAAATGATTTTGCTCAGAAGCCGAACTGTGATGCCAGTTATTGCTCATATTACAAGAGTATGAATTTGAAAAAGTAGCTGCTATGGTCTTCACCTTCGGGTGCAGAAGCAACAAGTCTTTGGAATCTAGCTGTTTCCATGCCAATGCTCATCTTCTGATGGCATTTGGAGCACCAAACAAGTCGATCTTGTCCATATTGAATGCCCTGCAAAACAAAACAAAATTAACCCTTAACTCAATTAGCAGTGTTTTTACTATTCTGAATCAAACATCAAACATTAGGTTTTAGAATAAATGATATTTATGTTTTCATTATTTTTGGTTGATTCTTCAATAAGCTTTAAAAAAAAAATGCAGGACATTACAAAAATGGTTTCGGGATGGTCAAGTTTGGCAGACGTACAATAACATATTTCACTGAAGTTAACAAAGTACTGTACTACAATAGGCATCTTGCATTGATTAATTATAAATAGTCAATAGTTATGAACTTCTGAATCACTATTGCATGATTTCAACTTTACTGATCTCACACTACAAACTTCTATCTCATAATCTTACACTACAAAATATAGAAACAAGATAAAAAAGGGGGAAAAAAAGGAGTATAACAAACAAATTTGAACATACCTGAATATTGGAATTTGCAGAGCATTCCAAACAGGAAACCACGAACTTGCACTCAAATATGATGAGATCAACCGGGACACAACCAGTGAGATCTAGGAATCCCACAACAGAAGAGAACTGGTGGATGATGCAGGGTCTGTATCCTACTGCCAGCTGGGACTGGCACTTAAAACATCCTAAGATCATGGAGAAACCAGGAGCTACACTGAGATCTGTTTGGGCCTTGCATCGACAGCATTGGATACGAATCTTGATCTTCTCACAGGCTAGGGTGGCAGCAGACTCGCTCATCTCCATACGAGGGAAGCGGATTTCCGTGCCGCGACGGTTGTCGGTTGGGGACACGTATTTGGAGGATTTGGAAGAGAATGAGGGATGGTCTGGAGGGGATAAGGATGAGGTTGCCATGTCGACTACTTGGGATGGCTCACCTGACTGCATTTTTCCATCTTCCTCTATTGCTCCTCCCTCCTCCTCCTCCTCCTCCTGCCCTTTCTCTTCCCCCTCCTCTTCCTCATCATCTTCCTCTTCGTCATCTCCACGATTCTCGTCCATCTCATGGTTGATGAATTCTTCCTTTGGATGAGCTGGAGCATCGGATCCTCCCTGATCGGATGATTCTTTCTCTCCTTCTTTAGAAGAATAGGTGATGAATTCAAAGCCAGCAGCCTTGGCGTAAACCTCCTTCTTAAACTGTGACAACGTGAAAGACAAGGACAGGGTAATCTTTAATAGCTGGATGATTTGAATATTACTAATACGGGATACTTTGCATTTTAGTGTCATCATCATCATCAATCCAGTTTTGATCCGGGTATATTCCCCGTTGACGGGGGTGGCCGGATTTACCTCACTTTGTAGCAATCTTTCTCACACTCGCCCTCCATCTCGCACGATTCATGGCATCCTCCCTCCTCAAACTAACTCCACTACACTCCTCCACCTCCTCAACCTGTTTTCTCCATGTTTTCCTCTTTAGTGTATGATATTATTATAATTTCTCATATTTTAATATTTTCTAATGGAAAGCGATACCCCAAAACAGCCGACAGAAGCACATACGTAAACATGTGTGTTAAACGAGGAAACATGTGGGTCAGGCTGCATTACAATGTAAAATACTGTTTGTAAGTGGTTAACATAGTATTACCCTGTTGACTGAGATTTATGCCCATATATTATGTGTGCATCATTTATAATCATCCAGGAGCACTACTAAAGTGACCATTATCATAAGCCAGTCAAGTGACGGTGAGTTGTGACCCATTGCTTTCTTATATCATGCATTTCTAAATGTTGCCAATACATTATTTTCCAGAAACGTCTTCAACAGACTAATGGACAAATTGAAGAAAGTTAAAGGGCAATCCAACCTTTGTAATAATTTGATTTGTGTGAAAGCAGAAAAATCAGAGAAGCAGATTGATGAAAAGATTGGTGAAACGAAATTGGACAAGCAATAATAAAGTTATGATTTTTAAAAGTTGTCATCACTTCACTTTACATATGGGAATTTCAAATTGGCCGCATCGGTACAGCCACTGTGATGTAGCGGCTTTCAACTTTTCCATTTGCTCCAACATGCAAAATGACTAAAATATCAATTTTTCAAAATATATAACTCTGTAGGATCTTTTCTTTTAGAAGGAACTATAACAATATTCTATCTACAATATATTTTGAGTACTGCCCTGAGAGAAAAGACGTTCAGGAGAAAAGCGGAATTTAATGATATTTTGGTTTACAGACAATTGGGAGAGTTGACCGTGAATATGTCACAATCAATTCACAAAATTACAGATTCGCATACTGTAGTTGACATGATCTCATTTTTCACAAACATTCACAACTTTCTTATTCTTTGTTGTATTTCTTTCAAACTTTCACCATCCTGTTTCTATTATATTTCTCCTGTCACACAAATCAAGTTGGATTGCCCTTTAATGGACAAATTGAAGAGAGTTAATAACGAACCTTTCTAGCGCCTTCTGTGAATAGCCTCATGAGACTCCTGTCAAACCATCTGAGGAATGGTCTCATCATCAGCTCTACCCTCCCAGAGAGCTTGTTAGTGGCAGCCCTAGCCTCCAACCATTCCCCGATACCATCAGATATGTGTCTGTAAATTGACAATAACAACAACTTACTATTGTGCATGCATGAAATGTACTTTGACCATACACTTATCTTTGAGATTTGCCCACCATACATATATATCATATACAAACGGCTACTAGTAATATAATAATCGCTTGTACAAAGTCTATTATCTGAATTAGATACTTGATAAGAGCATGCTGCCTGTACATGTATTATTTCACTTGCAAAGTAGTGCGTGCTGAATGCAATATGATGAACTGGGGAGCGTTTCATCAAGCATTTTGTCAGTGATTTTTACCGACAACTGTTATAAGCTACTGAAATCCTTGCATCTGATTGGCTGAGAGCAAATTTGTCGGTAAAAATCACCGACAAAACGCTTGATGAAACGCTCCCCAGGTATTAAAAAGGCAAAGTCCACTCTAATATCAAGCTGATTTGAATAAATAGAGTAAAATTAAACAAGAATAACACTGAAAATTTTATTGAAATCAGATGTAAAACAAAAAAGTTTTATTTATTCAAATAAACATATTATGGTCGACTTGGCCTTTAATAGAATATCATGCTGGACATATTAAAATCATCACAAAAGGAATGATACTAACAGTATTCAGGATTATAAATGTCTAAATGTAGCTCCTAAATTGTTGATGAAAGAATCAAATTATAAGAAGTCCAAAATATTACAATTTCATGAAGTATGATTGTAGGATTTTTGTTATTATCATTCTGGGGGTGAGAAATGGGTATGTCATACTGAATCTCATGACCTTTGACATGGTCCTTTTCTCACCTCAATATGATGGTAGGGAGTACTTGGTCCTCGGGCAAAATGAGTTGTAAGGATGACAGTGGGTAATCCACAGGGAAGCTTACGGCCACTTCAAATTCCTTCAGGTCATACGGCTAGGGGAAAAAAGGAGAATTACATATTCTGTCATAATTTTGAATGGTACGTTCTAGTAATTGGTCAACCCAAAATACAACTAGAAATGTGCATTGCTGGTGCCGCGCAATGCGAAATGTATCCCCCGGCACTGGCAGCGATTTGAAGGAGGGACAAAGACCCTCCCCCATCCCCTCCCTCAAACAAAAGGATGGTGTAGAAATTGCCGCCAGTGGCCCGGAATATTGTCAACATTAGGAGCAGTATTACCAAAACGATTTGTGCAGATTAGAGTATAATGCATTTTTATAGAAAATTCGGAAGAAATATGACCTCAGAGCGCACATAAGCCATCCACTAAAATATGACCTTTGATCCTATGAAAGACGGAACACTGGTGGCAGCATCACCAAAAACTATAGGTTTTTAGATTACACCAAGAGACACCTTCATGCAAAATTTGAACGAAATCCGTCAAGAAATGCAGAAGTAAGAGTGCAAGAAATGGAAAAATGACCTTTGACCCTATAAAGGACGGAACAATGAGGGCAGCATCACCAAAAATTAAATATTTGTAGATTATACCAAGATACATCTCCATACAAAATTTGAATGAAATCCGTCAAGAAATGCAGAAGTAAGAGTGCACAAAAGGGACAAATGAGCTTTGACCCTATAAAGGACGGAACAATGAGGGCAGCATCACCAAACAGTAAAGATGTGTAGATTATACCAAGATACATCTCCATACAAAATTTGAAAGAAATCCATCAAGAAATGTGGCCTGCAGAGTGAACTCACGCCATCCCTTGAAGTATGACCTTTGACCCTATAAAAGATGGGTCACTGGTGGCAGCATCACCAAAAAGTACAGGTTTTTAGATTACACCAAGGGACACCTTCATGCAAAATTTGAACGAAATCAGAAGTAAGAGTGCAAGAAATGGAAAAATGACCTTTGACCCTATAAAGGACGGAACAATGAGGGCAGCATCACCAAAAATTAAATATGTGTAGATTATACCAAGATACATCTCCATACAAAATTTGAATGAAATCCGTCAAGAAATGCAGAAGTAAGAGTGCACAAAAGGGACAAATGAGCTTTGACCCTATAAAGGACGGAACAATGAGGGCAGCATCACCAAAAATTAAACATGTGTAGATTATACCAAGATACATCTCCATACAAAATTTGAAAGAAATCCATCAAGAAATGTGGCCTGCAGAGTGAACTCACGCCATCCCTTGAAGTATGACCTTTGACCCTATAACAAGTACAGGTTTTTAGATTACACCAAGGGACACCTTCACGCAAAATTTGAACGAAATCCGTCGAGAAATGCAGAAGTAAGAGTGCAAGAAATGGAAAAATGACCTTTGACCCTATAAAGGACGGAACAATGAGGGCAGCATCACCAAAAATTAAACATGTGTAGATTATACCAAGATACATCTCCATACAAAATTTGAACAAAATCCGTTGAGAAATGTGGCCTGTAGAGTGCACTCACGCCATGCCCTGAAGTATGACCTTTGACCCTATAAAAGACGGAACACTGGTGGCAGCATCACCAAACACTACAGGTTTTTAAATTACACCAAGAGACACCTTCATGCAAAACTTGAACGAAATCCGTTGAGAAATGTGACCGCCAGAGCGCACACAAGAGTACACACAAGACATCTATCAAAATATGACCTTTGACCCTATAAAAGACGGAACACTGGGGGCAGCACCACCAAAATCTATAGGGTTCCAGATTTTACCAAGAGACACCTTCATACAAAATTTGAACAAAATCCGTTGAGAAATGTGACCGCTAGAGCGCACACAAACTAACACCCAAAATATGGCCTTTTACCCTATAAAAGACGGAACACTGGGGGCAGCATCACCAGAAACTATAGGGGTCCAGATTTTACCAAAATACACGTCCACAGGAAGTCTGAAAGAAATTCGTCGAGAAATGTGACCGCTAGAGCGCACACAAGAATGTGACGCGGCGGCGGCGGCGAAACGCTGCTGAATCCAAAGTATCCTCCGGCATACTGCCGGGGGATACAATTACAAATCAGGAGGCACACTTGAATATTTTTTAAAAAACATTCACTTCAGTTTTTCCTAAATATATATTCCATTGTTTTGAGTGACAGATATAAACTACATGACTGTAATCCAAGCATAAGAATCACTTTACTATTTCCACTTCTTTTGCTATTTCAAGGCTTATATGATATTGGCCATTCACGACAGTGTGTAATTTTCTTGTTTAGCCTATTGTTGGTTTTAATGGTGTGACTCGGATTATATTATATGACTACATGTTTTACTGGCGTTCATGCTTACCCAGTCAGGGTCACTAGGCTTGACAGTGAAGCGATATGATGGGTTGTCAGCATCGGTGCTCACTTCCAGCTTGTCCCCTGGAAACCTCCTCTTGAGCTGACTGATTTCTGTCTCCCTCATCTTAGCCGCATCACCTTCCTTCAGTTCGGCCAAGGGACGACTTGTGACTGGTCCAGCTGGTTTCCGTGCCGTCTGCCATTCTCCTTCTTCCTCTTCTCTTGGGGCTTCATCTAAAATAAATCAGTAAGATTATATGATCTTTTTTCCCTCATCATCTCACAGTGACTTAAAGATATTTAAATTTCTCAAGTAACAAAGCACATGCATTTCAGATTTAAAAGCAACTAAAGTTTACAATAAGAAACAAAATTTGGATAGAAGGGTGGTGCCTTTACCTTTTTATTTTGTAGTTAGAAAATTTTGAACATGAGATAATTTCCAATTTATCCAATTACAGTACCAATTAAAAGTAAGATGAACATGTTAGAGTGACAAAGCTGGAACGTCATTACAGTGGGGGGAGGAGAGAAACTGATAATGAGATGATGTAGGGAGAAGAAGAAGCAACAGAAAAAAACAACTAAAAGATATTACATTACAATAAATTATAACAAAACAACAAACCTTTAACAACTTCATCAGCATCGTTATTTTCTTGATTAGCTTCTGGTTTTTCTGCATGCAAGAACCTGCATCTTCCTCCCAAACGGCAATGCCCCATGTCATAGAACCGGCACCTTGTTTGTTTTGACAGCTTGGACTTATTCTTGGAGCGCCTTCGGTCCTCCAACTCCTCATGTGACCCATCATCAACTGAAAGCTGTGAGGTCGATGACAGTAGGATGTCATCATGATCAATACTGCCCTCTGCTGTTGCATGGGTAGTCGGATCTGATCCAGACTTGGTGTCGGACCCCTCACTGGATGCAGTTTCTCTGTTCACGTGAGCAAACTTGCATCGGTAGCCATAACTACACCATCCAGACCTTGCATAAAATTTGCAAGTCTGTTTTGGCTGGGATGGCGTTTGATCTCCCTTGCCTGATACTGATGTCGTATCATCTTGTCTGGCTCCACCTGCTGATTCTTTGCCGTTTCCCTGAGACTTTGACTGGGCTGGATGAAGGTATCTACAGTTTCGCCCATACCCACACCAACCAGACCGCACAAAGAACGAGCAAACTTTCCTCTCAGCTTTAGCACTTTGATCTTTTGCCGATGATGATTCTGACTGGTTTTCACTGCTCGTTTCTTCTCCACAATTCTGCTGTCCACCTGCCGACTGAGCAGGCTTTTCTACCGAAACTGCAAATACAAATATAAATGATTATTCATGGTTATTTCGCAAATCCGAATATACAAGTTTTGATAATGAATACCCCGGCAAGTCAGGCACAGGCTTAAATAGACCAAAAGCTTCAGTCTCTCTGTATCGTCGGTTGTTCCGCTGAGACTTCGTCTGGCTTCACTAGACCTCCGTACATAGAGACTGAATGATCACATATCGCGTAGTGTGTGGACGATCATATCCGGAACCGGAAGTGGTTCTCTGTGTGTTTGTGTGTGTAGCATATATTCAGTGGCGTACTCGTGCAGTATGTATACGTAACGGCAACGCGACCTAAGGCTCAGGTCGGCTGATCGTCCACCTTGTTGGTGATACACGGTCGTACCGTCTGTCTATGGGGAAGGTTGAGAAATGTCAGAAATATTAAAGATTTCCCCATAACAGACGGTTATTTCTGTCTAAGGCTTAAATGGAATAATAATGAGGAATTTAGGAAAACTTTACAAATCTAAAGTAAATATTAAGTAGATTTATGACATTTATGTTAGACATGTTCCATTAGTATTACTGCAGCTGCTTGCAATGTATTTTTACTTATTCAGCCATTGCTTTGTACATGCTGACTTGCTGTATCATCATTATTTAGTGATCACGTTTTCCTAACATTAGAAATTAAATGAAAATTGAAATAAAACGCACCTTCTACTGCTCCATAGTGGCTTTTTCTTTCCCCAGATGAAACAGAATCCGTTGCTTTTGTTGCAGACGACGAAGCGGCTGTGTTAGCTGATGAAGAGCAATCGGGATTTTCTGCAATATTGTAATTGTCTCCGATTGGCTCCAGATTTTCTGCAGTGTGAAGAAGTGCGGGATGAACTTGTTTAGAACATTCTTCTGTAGTCACCTCTCCACTAATTTCTGCTGAAGAACTAACTGACATCTCTCAACTACTAAGCACCTGGGTCTCCACGTTATATGGTGTCAGAGTTACAGGATAATGCCCCTATTTATATCAAATGCCTAGGCACTAATTGCATCGCGATGTCGCAATATTTGTACGCCCCTACAGTACACGTACATGAAAACAAACACTTTACTCGTAGTCGCATGGAGAGCTGATCAGCTGATCAGTCACGTGATCATGCCACAGTGATAATATAATGGATGAAAAGATGAAAAAGAAAATAATGATCTGAGAGATATGCCAAAATACTTTAAATGACTTGAATTTCAAGAATTAAGAATATTATAGCCATAAACAATTTAAAGACCGAATACAACGTCAACAAAGCACATCTCGGTGAAAATGTAGAACAAAGTTTATGCTGAAGATTGCCGAGGGATTGCGCAATCAGGAAACTCTATGGCGCAATGATCGAATGCAACGCCGAGGCAACGGACGAAAATAATGCACGTCTGTTTGAGAAATTTCTTCCAGTTTAGAAATGTAAAATCACCAGATCTTACAAGTCAGTAGAACAGGCCAGGAATAGGGACAGCTCTGGGAGAGCTATTTTGAGTGCATCAATAAAGTCATGCATGTATTTGCTTTAGCTCTCCGCCTCCATCCACCCCTCTCTCTCTCCCTCATTTTTTTTTCACCTCTTCCTTTGTATTTCATTTAAGTACCTCGAGTCTCTCATCTCTCCATTTCTTACTATCCCACCCCTCTCTCTCTCTCTCTCTCTCTCTCTACCCCTCTCATCGCCTTTCTCTCTCTTCAGTGTCTCTCCCTACCCCTCTCCCTACCTCTCTCTTCCTCTCCCTCCCTATATATATATATATATATATATATATATATATATATATATATATATACCCCTAATGGGTACATTAGGAGGACAGTTTTTGTCTCATTTCTATAGACAACTGTCGACCTAATGACACCAACTGTCTACCTAATGCAGGGGTCGCTATTATGACGGAATAAACCGCATTGTTAGGTGTCGACCTAATGTACCCTTTAGTAAAATATATTTATATATATATATCTCGTACATTCTCTGGCCAATCTCCCCTCTCTCTCTCTCTCAGAACCTTCAGTAGCCGTTTTCATGCCCCATGCCATTTAGATTCCAGTCCTTCGCCAGTGGTTTGTGCAGGGGTATATTTGCAGTGCTATGAATCAACCTAGATTTAGATTTAGATTTATTTTATTTCAATTCTTTTCAGCAGTCAACATACAAATCAATAATAATGTAAATACAGATCAGTAATAATAAAAACACAAATCAGCAAGTAATCATCATAAACATAGTGTACGGGTAACATGAATACCGGAGAAACGCATGACAACAATATTACTCATTAGAATCAATTTAGATATAATAAAACGATTTTAAATACATGTGCATAGTTATTCAAGTGTGTGATTTAAAGTAAGAAAAGAAATGAAAAAAAAAGACCAGCAAAAGAAGCAGAGCTTGTACAAAACGCTGGCCCCTGGAATGATTAGATTGTAAAATATTTGAACAATATTTGAACAATATTTGAACAGGAAACTGTAGGCAATTGTAAGCAATTATACATGAGGGATCCACAAGAAAGTAAAATAAAGGCCAAAAAACCCAACACAAAACAAAACAAAACAAAAACAGAAAAAACCAACACAAAAACGAAACAAACAAAGACAAACAAACAATAACAAAGGACATAGTGACAGGGGCAGATGGGGGGGGGGGGGTGGAGGAAAAGTTAAAAGTCGAGTTTTGTAAGTTTATTTTTTTTTAATAAACACAATTATAATAATCGTTTTAAATACATATAATACCAAAAGATTATTGAGGGGTTGGTTTTAGTGTGTATAAAAAGCAATTTTTTTTTTAGTTTAAGTTTAAATGTGCCTAAGCTTAGGCTCTCTCTCATGTTCAGAGGAAGGGAGTTCCAAAATTTGGGAACCTAACACTGTTGTATTTATCATGTTTATGGTACAAGGAAATCAGAGAATAATGGTGCGTTCATCCTTACCGTCACCCTAAGAAGTAATTATAATCAAATAAATGAGAAGACTGGGGAGAAACACCTCTTTGCAGGAATCGAAAACGAGTCTCTAGCCAGCACGCCACTGAATGCATACTAAATGCTATGTTTGATAAGTGTATTATTATTTTCCATCTTGCAATAATTATTCTGCGCATGCCGGCAGAAGCCTATAGACCTCGATGATTTTATATGCTTTTATTAATTTTCTATTGTTCAACTGAATGAAGTATGTGAATTTAAATATGCCATTCCATAATTTTGTGTATACTTCTTTCTGTCTATTATAATTTATCTCACCTGTCGACTTTTATCCTTGTCTGTATCGTTGGTGCACCTGTCATATTAGATCACGTCTCCTTTCGACATTAATTATCCCTTGTTGTTTCCTTTATACTACCCACCTTGGTGACGTTTTAGTAGGGCTGTCATACTCTTCTAAAATAGACCAGGAGAAATTAATTTCATCCTCCCGTGACATTTTTGTAGCAGTACATGATTATACTCCACTCTCCCAATTTCATGCATGCTTTTAATTCGATATCGTCGAACAGTTCCCTGAATAAGTTAATATTGATGTTAAGTTGCAATTGCAAAAAAGAAATACATAATGAGAAAGATAGTGGGGAAATTATTTTTAAAAATGGACGGACCAGAGTATAGAAAGTTGGCTATCAACACTTAACTTTAGGCTTTTATTCCAACAAAAGGTGATTTGTGTTCGAGATATCGATACCGATAAGTCTTTTCGAGTTTACTTTTATGTTTACATGTATCTATCACATGCAGAAAGAGAAGGGGTGGGATGGGAGGGGGAGGGGTGGACAAGAGAGAGAGAGAGAGAGACAGACAGACAGACAGACAAACAGTCAGACAGAGAGAGAGAGAGAGGCAGACAGACAGAGAGTGAGAGGGGGCTGGAGAGACAGAAATAATTATAGGCAGAGAGAGAGAGAGAGAGAGAGCAGTAGTGAATGAAAAGCCCACCGTTCACGAATGCACTTCATGATGGGTCTCTTCTCTCTTATCATTAATTTTTGGGACATGTTACATTATGATCGTTTCCATTCATAACTCAGCTTTGGTGAAAGAAATTGGCACTGAAAATACACATTTTCTATTTAAAATGCCAGGAAATGAAACACAGGCTGTTAAGCTCCGATGACTTTCTTTTCACGCGACCGAGTATCGGCCTTTCGACAATAGGGCCACTGCCAAAAAGAGACGGTATTATTACAGATGTTATCAAGATAGGTTATCAACGGATATTCTTATAAATATTGTCAAGAATGAGCTAATTCAGCAGTTCGATTAGAGTTCGCGTTTGTCCGAAAAATGACTGTGAACTGTAGATTTGACTTGAAAAGGAAATAGTACCTAATTTGTTTCTCAGAAAGAGTATGGTGCAAATCATTCTTTCTTTTTGTTCTACCCCTTTGTCTTATTCATTCTTACTTTCCTTATTCAATTTTCTCTTTCTTTATTTTCCTTATTTATCTTATTCTCCTTCCCTAAATCAAAATCCATTTTTTATGAAAGATTTTTATTTCAAAAGGAAATTAAATCAAATACTACTGGCTTCATTTCTTAGCTTCTCTGTATGAAAACACTCTAAACTGCTTAGACGATATGCATGTGGCCGGAAGAGGGCGTCTTTTTGACCTTCAACTTCAGGCGCCGTTATGGAGTGTGAATTGACGTTTGTAGTTTTACATTTCATGTTCCATGTGCGGAGGGGCGATATAACGTTTTCCAAAGGAGGGGGTGGGGGGGGGGGGGGTATTTTGAAAAGAATCTAATATGGAAGAGTTGATGGCTTGATGAACCATCACTAAAAACAATATTTCTATATCATGAATCATCTTGATAAATTTTTCAATTTTTTAGTCCGAAAATAATTATTTACTTTTAGCTTACATTCACGGGTGGGGGGGGGGGGGGGGGGGGGGGGGGGAGTAAATTAGGGGAGTTGGGTCAATTTTTATGTAAACTGTGAGATAAACGGGGAAATCCTGATAGGGTGCATGTATACCGTAGTCACCGTGAACAAAGTGCATTTGCTGTTAATCTTCAAGTAAACTTACTTTGAGGAAATCGTATCATAGAGCCAAATGCTCAAAACGAGAGCATTCTTTGAATTATAGAAGAGGAAGCTTAAAGGGATACTCAACCGCAGATTGTGGACGTTTTATGCCTCTAGAGGGCACAGTGATCGTTACCTGATCATGCCGTTGACCCTCGGGGCGCAAACTTCGGACAGACAGGTTGCCGCGCAACACGCACGCTCAGCCTGAGCTCGAGCTCTCGTGCACGTGCGAGATTCCGTCGGCTTCGTGCAGTCCGAAATGTAATCCCAGTAGTCCGACGGACGGGTTACACGCACAAACTTTGTGTACGAGTGAATGGAGCTTATGCAATCCTGACTTTCCCTACGGCCACCTGGTGGCTCATCCCTTTAAATTATTATTCATGATAAATAGAAAGAAGCACCTTCCCATATCATAAAAAACTGTTTTTAAGATGTTGGTTCACGAGTAAACATCAGTTTTATATTAAGTTTGATTCTGTTGTAAATTTCAGGCTGAGAATGGAGTATGCAACTGCGAACATTACGTTCTTTTAAGTGCTATGTGGTCTTCTTTGTTTTTATTGCGAAACTGTTATCGTGTCAGCTTTTTGGAACTAATAACCCTATATACCTCATTTGAACATTACTATACCCCTTTGCTTCCCCCTTGATAATAAGCTTTTGAATGTCAACTGTACATTGTATAAAGACAAGAATATTTGGGTATCTACTTTTTTTACACCGGAAATGTCGCTTTAACAGTTACCAACACGCAATAATTATTGGTCATGTCAGTTTTTTTTTCTTACAAGGTTGCAGTAAAAAAGGGAATGTCAACAATACATTGTTTAAAGACAAGAATATTTGGGTATCTACTGTTTTTTACACCGGAAACGTCGCTTTAACAGTAACGAACAGGCAATATTAGTATGTCACTTTTATATCAAGGTTGCAATGAAAACATGGGGTTACAGATATATTTTTAAAAATCCTTCGATTTATAAGTGAATCAGACCCCTCCGAATTGTAAATGAATAAGATCGACCTTGATACTGCATCTAACATGATCTCTCATAATTTGACTTTTTGTGTCAAATACTATATCAGAAGCTGGACAGACGTCTGTTTTGCTGTAATCTACGAGTTCAGTGTTTAGCAAAATTATTATGCTTCGTCAATGTCACTTCCATGATTTACCAATTTAAATAATTTCTCTCAGAAGGAAACGTTAAAGTGACGCCATATTTTAACATGATTTAAAGTGTCTGTGCCTCTCATTTTCCCATCATGCCCCATTGCAGTTTGTAGAAGCTTAGAATGCACCTGTATATAGGCAATATTCCACATCTGCAAAGTCAAAAATAATAGTTTGAAATTTTAAATATGCCTATTATCCAAACGAGCTTGTCGAAATTCAAAATAAAATGAAATTAATTTTCAAGTAAGACGGCGCTGTTCAAGTTCTACCAGTTTAATGCCACTTTAAACTCATTCTAGCAGACATCAAACACGTGAACACAATAGCAGATGAACTGGAAGGATGAACATAGCAAATTTGGTACTTTGGAGACAAAGGAATTAATAATAAAAGAACCCAACGTGAGACAACGATATCACGCTTATTATAGAATCTCTAAAAAGAGCGTTTTATCTGTTATCATGGACTTACGCCAAGATAAGTGAAAGGGACTCTAATAAAGCTAAGATATATTTAGCTGTGACAATACCTGTAACAATATTTTGACGTGCGCTTGACATCTAGAATGCAGGTTTCAAGGCAACAATTTTCTAAATTAACTCATTGATGACGAGATTTATCGCACTTTACATGCTTAATTTCATTCAATAATTCTCTTGATTCGTCACCCAATTAAAGTAACATATTGTGCACTCCAGTTATTTGGTTATATAATCTTGACGCGACCTTCATCAGGAAGTAATTTTATTTGCACTCTTCATTATTATGAAATTATTTTTTTTTTCTCTTTTCCATCATCTGAATTTAAACATTCTTGAACACTGCTTGGAGGAAATACTTATTTCTGTTTCATTCAGATTTTCTTGCTTTATAAAAAAAAATCCAAGCTTTATATCATGTATACCTTTCTCAAGTCATGTAAGGTAAGCAAACATAAGATTAAGAAAGAGAGACAGACAGAGACAGAAAGACAGACAGACAGACAGAGAGGGAGGGATGATAATAATTACTGACTGTCTTTATAAATGACGGAAATACCGTACTCCACTTGTAGGTGATCATTGTATAGTCAGGCTAACGACATTTGAAAAGCCATCCCTAACCAATCTCTACTATACTATCTCTACAATAAGCAATATTTATCTAATTATGTTGACCGCTGCTTTTTAATGGAATGCGGCCTAAAATGCATCCTGTCTTCTTTGTAACTTCAAGTTGGGGACCCCACTGGAAATAAGCTCTCGAGCTTTCGCGGGTTATCCTGTTCAAGCTTACTTAACTTTGATCTGATATTCTTTTTATTGTTGTATGTTAGAGGCTTGGCAAATAAAATCAATAAAATCAATCAATCCAGTATATACAGTCCTACACGTAGCAAAGCCAAGCGCTGTCGCGCAATGGGGCAATTATCATCCTCGTCAGCTTATCACAAGTCACAACTATGATCATTGTTATTATTATCTCATCATCATCATCATCATCATCATCATCATCATCGTTTAATGATACAGTTATTCATCTTTTCATAAACATAAAATCATTTATGATTGCAGAGTGATCCTGTAGAGGAAAATAGCCTCTATCTTAGCTCAGGGCCCCAGATGCATTAATCTTAGCCTATTGTCATTGATCACTGCGAAAAAAGTACATTGTTAAGGGCCGGGTCCCCAAGGAAATCAAAGTAGAATAGTTTATTTAGTAAATCAGAAACGATACTTATATACCATCATGAAACTGCTTGTTTCGATCGGTTATGTCAACTGCAAAACTAGTTGTCGTAAATAGATCCCGGTGATAGATTCTTCTAAATTGTCCTTTTTCGTTCCGGCGAATTCTGTCCTTCAAAAAAACTGTTAATAAAATATCTACAACTTTTATTATAAAGTGTATTGAAATGGAAAAAGTTCACACATCCGCCTAAAATCTATGGGCTCTGTATATCGAACCCTTTGTCCAAGTTCAGTCTCCGACTTGTTACCATGGAAACCCCGTGGGGATGATTTAAAAATAAACAGTACTCCCTCTCGCGGGAGCACTCTGTTGCACTAGGGCTTTTCCTTGGGAAACTTCGGGATTTCCCCCATTCGCCCCCTTCAAAGTTTTGTTTTCTCTATATTGTGTATAAATCTCCTTTGCGTTGAACTCGGAGGTTGAAAATTTATACTTATCTTTTCTAAGTGCTATTAATATGCATTCATTAATTCTTCATCCGAAATAGTATCTTGTGACATTAATTTACCCAAGGCGAAGGACATTTAGGCAATGAAGCATGCATTTAAGTTCTCACCCCTCATTTTGCCCAACCAGACAATTGATTATGAAACTAACTTCGAGGTTGAGTCTAATTATTGAAACTCATTTCTATAGCAATATCATTTTTTTATACAGAGATGGCTTTAACCGAAGCACATTATATTGTTGTTTCATATATTTTCTTTTTATCATATAGGCCCCATGATAAATACATCGACGCTAATTGTTTGTTTTTTCAAAAAGTCAGGCTCTCCAGTACTATACTGTTTAGGTTATATCCTATATAAAGCTCTCGCTAAACACTCATAAAGTCAAATATTAAATTCACGGACCTTGATTATGTAACCTACACTGCTATTTACCTCAAATAAATGCACATCAATGTCTTGATGGGTAACTACGACAGGTTTCCACAAACTTTTGCAATTGGAAACAAGATTAGAAACATAAAAAACATGAAAAACTCTCAATGTCCACCCTAAAGTAAGCGAATGAAGATTGTAAATAGATATTACCAAAATAGTATCTATTGGCAGTATCATGGTAAAGAGATCCTTGCAATTTTCCCCCATTAACACCTGATGGTATAGGCCTACAAGGCAGGCGGGGTAATGGGGGTGGGGGCTGCAGCCCCCAAGCAATTCGTAATTACAAATATCCGGACAAGTGCTATGCAAAGGAACGGTCTATTTGTAATGTCTCATGATATACTTTGATAACAAAATTACCTCGTTACTGAAATTCATTGTCAAAATATTTGCCTGCTTGCTTCGCTCGCTTGCAAAATTTAGAAACTGGAAAGTTGGTATTCGTGCAAGAGACGTCAGTCCCCTGGCAAAATTGTGCAGCACGCCTGTGCCGGTTGGGTTAATCATCTTCACCCTCGGAATTTCGGGAAATGTCCAAGGAAAGACCTCACGAAACGATTACATAAACTGATTAATTATCAAAGCAAAACTCAGAGGGATCCCTTGTGCACCGGTTGTTCCGCTTTGGTAGTTCAGTCAAAAGCCTTGATTTCATAGGAACTCATGGTAAGACATGTGACTCCTGCACCACCGGTAACTTTTTCAGAGTGAGAACTCGTGACTACAATACATCTTAATTCGTTGCCCCAGCACGCCTTTGGAACAATGTCCCTGCATTTCTCAGAAACAGCACTTCACTTGACTTTAGAAAAATCAAACTGGAAACCTACCTCTACAATACAAAGACTAAGGGGATAGCGCCTTGTATCCTTTGGTAAAGGCGCTATTATCTTTATGATTATTCATACTCTGGAAAAAAAGAATTATTCCTTTTTTTTATTCTCAGCATTTCAGTACAACTATAACAAAAGTGAATAGATTCTACGTGTATATTTATTCAAATAAACTATTCATTAAAGATGTTTTTATTTTTTCAAAACCATACATATTTTGACATAATTTAAAAAGATATAAATTTCTCCTTATTTCGCCATTCAATTGCTGGAGGAAACGTTCCCCATGCCCCCTGGCTACCCTCTGCGTTGAATAGTAGTTACTTAAATGTGAGTGATATAACAATGACTGTATGACAAGTACATTAAAACGCTACAATCGGAAACTGATGTTCGCATTGCCATATTTACGATACAATCATTATCTGACATTGTCTTTAAGTTATGAACTTTTGTTCCCCCTTTTTTTTCATGTATCCAGGGCTTAACGTAAATGATCGAGAATTTTACCCATTACGTGTTAATGTGTCAAGATGACAGGACATACGACGCTAAATGATTATGAATATGAACCACAACGCATGGTGAGGAAACATGCACTCTCACATCTGTTCGGACTACTGAACAGTCGTGGAGGTACGGATAGGGGTCTTGTTTGGGGCTTGGAAACTGCCCCTAAGCACTCTCCTACATTCGACCGACCTTCCAGATCTCAGGAGGTTGGAAAGCTTGACCAGTCATCTGGAGAGCAGACATTCTAATAACTTGAATCATATTTTACCCACTCCTAAAGAATTTCTGTAATGTAAACTTAAACGAAATAACAGTCGTAAAATTGTGCAGTCATTATTACTCATATCGTATACCATGCTTTACGAAGTGATGGTGCACATGGCTCAAGGGTACTGTAAAGTGTAGTTGGTTTAGAGCTATCGTAAGGGGATGGATGTAGTGTTAAAGACTACCACAACGAGAATATTTTGCAACAGGTTATTCAAATGGAAACGAATTATTACAGCATCTGCAACAGCAATAAAAAGATCACTCTACAATCACGTCATATTTTCCAGTGAGTTGAATTGGTGGGATGTTTAGTATTTACCTTTCCCACGTGGGTTTTTTTCTCAACATTCAAACTGTTAAAAAGTTTCTCAGAATACAGTTTCATCACCATAATTCAAAACTACCTTTAACATCCTTGGTGAGATTGCTCATCCATTCCTGTATCCTAACAGATGACAAGCAGGTACCAAGAAGACAGACTCGATTCTACCCTGCTATCCCCCTGTGGTGGTGCAAAACATCAAGTCAGCATGGCAATTGTCTTGAAGTTAGCTTCCGTCTATGATGAACGATTTTGACAAATGTGAAAGAGAGCGAAGGCTGTTTTTTGTTTTCTCATCAGTTTAGTGCGTGTGTTCTCTTGGGATAGTTGTCTGTCTTTATGTATGTTTGTCTGTATTGTCTGTCTGTGTGTCTGTATATCCGTGTCAAACTGTTGTCCACGATTGTGTCTGCTGATATCTTTACATGAGTTTCATCTGGCGTCGTCTTAAGCCAATAACCTCGTTTGGGCTACTGGAATAATTACGAACTTTCTAAACCTTTGGAATGTTAAAGATAGACCTTAACCCGTTGACTACGGAATTCTCTCAATCCCATTAGCTTAATACAGGGATCACCCGGTTCCCGTAGGCAACGGGTTAAAAGATATGTTTCCTGGGTGACCACCCAGTGTGCTCCAAAAGAAAATTCGGATTGCTGTCACAGAGTTTACAAGTGGACAAACCTTGCACACTAGCTGTTCTCACTTTTGCCACGATGTGTGACAAACTGTTGTCCCAGAGAGAAACACAGTATGACAGCAGAGAGGTTTGTGATACTGTCACAAAGTTGAAAATGTGAACATACCTTTTCACACGATTCCATACTATTTGACACACCGTGCCCACAGGAAGAACCACAGTGTGGCCAAAGAGACGATGTGGAATGAATCTATACATCTCGTGTGAACACACAATTTTCACACTCTCGTAAAACTGTTTGACACAATGTGATAAACTGTGGCCACAATCACAATCTGATCACAGAGAGGATTTGGAACATAAATGCGAACATTTTGTGAGACGTAATGTTCTTCCTGGTAATGATATATAAGACACTGACGCTTATCTTCTTAAAACAACAGCATAGCAACACGCCAAAAAGAGGAAACGAAAAATCTTGAAGTAATCCTGATGACATTCAACTAAATTAGAACATTGTTTTCAACCAGCCTCGCACTGACATCAAAGGTTTTTTTTAAGTTCATACACGTTTCTTCTTAGCCTCTAGTACTAGGTATTATAGAAGAAAAAATAATTTGGAGGGGAACTTTTTTCAAGGTTTAAAAAATGTGACGACACCAACAGGTGTGCAATCTTAAACCACCAACAAGCAGACAAGATAGTTTACACTGCTTACCTGAATAAAAATTTATCAACAGAGTTTTTCGTCGTTGGAAGTGGAATAATATTGATGTGTGTTACCTTGTAAGCAGGTATTTTTTTTTTGCAAGACGTTGCTAGATTTTTTAAAATTTTGGATTGATAAGGGCTAGGCATTACAATTCATATCCTCCGACATGCACAGACAAAGAAATAAACGAGAGAGAAAAAGAGTGAAGTCCATTTTCGACAACAGAAAGCTTTTGGAAAAAAAAATATAGAAGGGGTGGGGCGAGATTAAGGGTGTCCACCCCAGTCCATCTCTCCAAATTCATTCAATTCAATTCAATTCAAGACTTTATTCCAGACTCAGCTGCAAAAGCAGAGGTCCATATTATAACACATTTTCATGAGAAGAGCAAAACATAAAGAATCAAGGAACATAGAATACAAAGATAAACATATATTAAAAGAAACTACAAAACTAATATACCACTAGAACTAAGCAATGGACACAGAATACAAAAGATAAAAGCTGCGATAATAACATGAAGTGCATACTATCAACAATGGATATAATGGGCAAAGAATGGACAAAGAATACTTAAAAGAGAGAACATTAAAAAAATATATATACACTGTTGGTCATAATGTTAGCATAATTCGTATTTTCATAGTCATCCGTTGATTTAATCATATTTAAAAGCCTAAATAGATACTATTGATCGGGTTCATTGATTACATAATGATTTTGTATTGTCGAGGTAAAAGTCGGTCGAGTGAAACATTCCATAACGTGGCCTATCTTATTGTTTGGTGCTATGAAAGGCAGAGCCTCCTTTCTGCTGTTGTTTTGCTGTCCATTTCGTGCAGAAAACCTACGTGTGTTAACAGCCCGTTTTCAGAGTTAGCTTGATCAATTCCTACCAAATTTGGTACATTGATTCCTTACACTATGCCTCGTCCAACGGCACTTGCAATTCGTCAGAGGGTCCTTGCACTCCGACGGAATGGACGGTCACAGGCCCAGATTGCAGATATTCTTGGACTATCGCAGAGTTGTGTGTGCCGCATTCTCAGAAGACATCGAGAGGCGGGTACTTTGAGTCCATAGAGATCTACAGGTCGACCACGAAGAACATCCGCACGGGATGACCGTCAACTGCTGAACATGTGCCGTAGGAACCGGAGAATGCCAGCGAGTAGTCTTTGCCACTGGAGGAGGCACTTCGGAGTGAACGTTTCACGGGAAACCGTAAACAGGAGACTTGTCCAACATGGCTACAGAGCTCGGCGAATGACCAAGGTTCCACGTCTCACTGTTCGCCACCGGGTTGCTCGACTCCAGTGGGCTAGGAGGCACAGCAGATGGCAGCTTGGTCACTGGCGCCATGTAATCTTCACTGATGAAAGCCGGTACATCCTTGACCGCACCGATGGGAGGCAGAGGGTGCGACGATTGTGGGGCCAGAACCTCCGTAATGACTGTGTCCAGGAAACCAATCAAGCAGGTTGAGGCTCAGTGATGGTATGGGTCGGAATACATTATGGCGGAAAAACGCCATAGGCTGCACCAGAAGGAAACGTCAACGCCGTCGTGTACGACGATATCCTGGAACGCCATTGTCTTCCATACGCGAGAAGAGTATATGGCAATAACGTTCAGCTCCAAGACGACAACGCTCGATCACATAGGGCACGTCTGGTGAGGGAATTCCTTGACGCAGAGGACGTGCAGCAAATGCCTTGGCATGCCTGTTCCCCCGACATGAACCCCCATTGAGCACGCCTGGGATACATTGGGCCGTGCCATCAGTGAGAGAAACAATCATCCTCAAAATGTGCAGGAGTTAGCCCAGGCACTGACCGAAGAGTGGGATGTACTGCCCTTGAACACCATCAAAAACCTTGTGGACAGTATGCCACGGCGTGTGGAGGCACTGGTGCGTGCCAGAGGTGACCAACAAGATTAAAAAGAGGAACACTTCCCTTCAATCATCAAAAGATCCCAAGATTTTATTTTTCACGATAAACTTATCATGGTTAAACATTTACCAAAAACGATACATTTTTTTCAAGGAATCCAAGGTCTGGATTATTGTGTTTGCCAAAAGTGGTTTAAACCAGTGTATAAAGTTTGTATGAATTAATTTTTGTCTTATATTTTTCATTTCATATGTTGAGAACAGATTTATCAATAAAATCGGTGAAGATATAAGCTTTATTTTGCAAAAAAAAATGACTCGTATTGTTGTCAATAGTGTACGAAAGGTAGAAAAGAATTATGCTACCATTATGACCAACAGTGTATATATACTGGAGGAGGCACAATAAATAATTAAGAGAAAGAGAAATAGACCCAAGAAACAGACATAATATGAAAATATTTATAAGTGTCATGATAAATTATGGTACTAAGATAATACTAGAGACAGGCAGTGAATAGAAGAAAAAAAAAGTCGTAAAAGAGACGATATGGAAATATATAAAAGGCAAGATGAATTATTTCTTTACAAAGAACCATTAAACAATAAAAATGCATGTTATATTAAACTACTTTAGCCAACCACTTCCGACTGTGCCAACAAGCTTTCAAACCAAAACTTCCACAAGTCTGAGGTGTACCTTGTACTGCTCAACAATGGGTTAACCAGTATATTAACAATACTATTTACAGAAGAGTAAACTTAAACATCATATTCCTTACTACAGCTTGACATGCAGGTGTATTCACCTCTGCAAACATTCTACTTGCACAGGAGTACCTATGTATCCGTAAAAGCATCCTCAAAGCATCATTATAGGCTACAGTGAGTTTCTTCAAACTGCTCTTTTTATATCTGCACCAAAGATGTGCAGTATATAAAGGCGTACAATAAGCTCTAAATAACTCAACTTTAACTTTCCGAGAGCTAGCACATATGAAACTTCCTGCACAGCATGTTACCCTGAGCATATAGCTTACGACACTGTCTATATATGTCTCTGTCATCACACAGATCATCTGTAAAAAAATGACCAAGGTACTTAATCTCTTTACAAACATCAAGTTTTGCACCACACAAATAAAAATCTGGAAACACTAACTTTTTTATGTTCTTCACAATTTACAATCATAACGTGACTCTTTTTCGCATTGTATTTTACATCATTGTCTACCGCAAACTGGGTACAAACATTTAGCAAACTCTGCAAACCTGCAGTTGATGGACTAAAAATTACAAGATCATCAGCATACATCAAATGATTAATCTTGGTAAAACCAACCAAGCAACCAGTTCTAGAGGTATTCAATTCAGCAGAGAGGTCATCCATATACAAATTGAATAAGTATGGAGACAGTATACCTCCAAATGATTAATATATCCTTTGTTTTATAATGTTCATATAAAATTCATGTTGAGTTTCACTTCAAATGTCTTCCTTGATAGTAATGTTCTTTTGTCAAGATTTGATTAGTATGGCTACATGTAGGATTGCATATATTGTTTAATCAAAATAATATTCCCAAACATTTAGATATCCTTTATTTTGATACACTGGACGTACTTTAAAATGATACGCTACCCTGAATATCTTATAATACTTAATGTCAGTTAAGACAATTTGTTATTGAATGCTTTCCTTCTGCTAATCACTCCTTTATATTTTTGGCAAACATTCTTGGCGGAAATGTTGTGTTTTTAAAGCCACACAACCTTTTTAATTAACCTTTTTAATTTAACCTTTTTAAAAAGACCAAGAGTGACTGGTGACTGACTTTACGACACGCCTTTACAACTGGGTACAAAAAGAAAATGAATTTATACAGAGTGCTTTATGAGAAGGCTTTTCTACCAGAGTCAAATGTATACAAAATTTAGTATTTCTATTTAGTATTCGACACATTCGAAGTAGAGGAGAATTTGCATTTTTCATGTTTCTGATCATGTATGTAACCGTTTTGATGTTGGAGAATGTCAGTTGGATGAGATAATTGTCTTGAAGGTGATTTCCCTTTCCTCTTCCGACGACAGAGATGTCATCCCCCTGCTGACAAATGTGACATTATTCTGAACGTAGCTTCGTCAGGGGTGTAGCTTTGGGGCACGGGTGTGTACCCCTACCCCCACCCCCACCCACCCCATTCCAATGGGGAAGTGGAGGGAGAAAAAAAAAGGAGAGGGGAAGCAACGAGAAAAGAGGATGATATGACACCCTATCAAACCCTTTGCTCACATAATGGCCTTCTTCTCTCACATGTCGTCCACCTGGTAAGACCGGTGCCCCCTCCCATGACATTAGAGCCCCTCAGTGGCTGGACCATCGCTACGCCACTGAGCTTCGGTGTAAGTCGAAAGCAGAGTCAAAGCAGGAGACAGGACGCATAGAATCTTCACAGGGCTTAGGATTTGGCAAGACTCTTCACCAAGCCGGCCTAAGCTACAGTAATGAATAGATTTGTTCTTGTGGGTAGAACAAAGATGGGATAATGTCTTCTTGGAATCTTTCCATAGGGGCTAAATATAAACACACACACAATAATACTGCTTCTGAAAGTGAACTCTGACATTATTCGTATGGCTTGTTTTATAATTTTTTTCCAAACCACATCCCGCTTTATCTTATTCCCTCTTCCCCTCCCCCACTCTTCCTTCCCTCTTTCTCTCTCCCTCCGCCCCCCCCCCTTTTCCTCATCCCCCGGCCCTTCTTCGTCTCTTTTTAATCACGTTTCTTTTTCTCTCTTTACTTCTACCTCCCAGCTTTATTTCTCTTATCTCACCCTCTCTTTTTTTTACTCCCATCTCCTTAACTCTCTTTGTTTATGTTCCCCTTCTATATCTCTTTTCCCCTCTTTCTCTCCATCTGCATATGCCCTTCCCTCCTTTTTTTAAATTTTTTTCTTTCAAACAAAATTACAAATGAAGTTTGACATTTCATACAAAATTACAAATAACTTTTACACATAAACAACATTACAAGTAAGGTTTCACATTTCATACATACATAAGTGCAAATAAATCTTCACATTATAAACATAATTGCACGTAATGGTTTCACATTTTATACCAAGTTATGACAAATTTTCTCATCAACAGAATTGCATACAAATATTTACAAGTTATAACTTAGCATAATAAATAATTGGCATAATACAGTAATCAAGGAAAAAATATATATATACATGTAATATTTACTATAACTTTTGTCTGGAGAGAAAAGAATTATAAAGGGAGAAAAGAAGAGAGAAAAGGAAAATGGAGTGGAGGTGGTGTAACCCCCTTGATGTGCATTCATTCCATTAACTTCAGTCACACCGCCGAGCCGACTCCACACCGATACCAAACCGACCGGATTCTTGGCTATTCGGAGTAATGTAATTGTTTTGTCCGGTCTGTGATCGGTCTCGTTGGTGTGACTGGGGTATTACTTGCGACTGTTCATCACTATATAAACGTTGACGAAAGGGGGAATAGAAGGAGATGTTGAAGAAACAACAACCAACAGTATCATACTTATGGGAGTACATAAGGAGACCCAGAAGAATAAAGGAATGAGAAAAAAATAAGAAGATTGAAAACAGTTCAAAAAGGGTTACTAGCCGAAATAGTAAAACTAAAAATGAAGGGCTGACTTAATACACATTCATTAATCCGATGATGAAATTGCGATCGAAGAATGAAATTGATTAATTCTTGACTCAAAGATGGTAAATTCTAGGTCCGTATTAATTGAGTCACGTTTAACATATTTAACAAACGGAAATCTTAGACCTCAGTCTTAAACTTCCTTTGGGGCAATATCGCTGAGGCTCTTGCCTTCTCTTTCTCCGCACTCATTTTCATTTGTTCTATAGTTGTTTTTGTAAATTCAACTGAGTGAAAATGAATTGAATAAATGTTGGAATAGACCGCTTCGGTAATGTATGCAAATTTTATGCCTATCTTTCAAACAGGTTGTTCTTGACAACCTGAGAGCTTGCCGGACATAGCAACAAATAATGTATGCAAACTGGATTCCAAGCATTGAGGCTCATTTATAAAATGCAGGTTATGTGCAAAATTTGTATATATTACAGAAACGGTCTATTGAGAAAAATTGAATTTGTTAAACTGGATTTCAGACCAAGCTTAAATCCAGCGGCGTGTTTCATTTTTCGTAAGATATGGGCCTAAACTTGTATTCTAGATCATTGAACTATATAATTATTCTGTTGTGGAACAAATATCCTCGTTAGAAACGTTTATTCAAAGGTGCCTGACATTGGTCTCTGAAATGGAGGAAGTTTAATTTCTGATTCGCAAAGAATAATCAATTTGTGAAATTGGTAAGACAAATGATTGATGGGATCAGAAATATATTCATGCTTATTTTAAAGGGAAGATCGAAACATGTTCACAGTATATAACGATTATTCTTGAATTAAACAAATAACTAAAAATGCCTTACAGAAGTTACAATCTAACAGTTAAAATGATTTTTTTTCTTCAAGAAGTATTACAAGAAAATTGTCACAACATGTGTTCTCTTTGTAACTCCTGTCATATTAGAAGGTCTGGTTGTAAGTTTGTCTAATTGGGATAGACAAGATTAGACTCTTTTTCCATTATAACCCTTGCCAAAATTGTATATGCATGGACCTTAAGTTTTTAATGATTTATATGTAAATCTAGATTTCGTTTCCTATGCTCTGCATATTAGCCCACATTAAATAATTCCTGCAGAGGTGTGCCATATTGCTCTTGATTGGTATAAAGGGTCTCATGATAGCAGTCGTGATTAAAGTTATTAACACTTGAAAATGCAATTAGGAATAGACACCAAGGTGCGACCAATATCTGACTGCTGACAAGTTGAAATAAGGACGCATATCTTTTTTTTCATTATAATGCTGGCACTACGTTGAAGACAACGTAAATTATGTCATTGTACTGTTCCTCAGAATGATCAATTTTCTTTTTGTATTTGATAATATTACGTGTGGTAGTTCTTCAATTAAATTTTGATGAAGATAATTATATTAAAGTTTTGTTTTGCTATTATTTCGTAAGTATATAATATTGATAAGTATATATATTGATTGTCAGTGTCACTTAATTAGGGAAAATAAAATCAAAAATACGATTAAAATACCTATGTTTTGTATACAATTGGTCAGATGAACAAAATTATGTTCATATTAGGTTTTTTTCCTATAATTATTTCGTAATGGCGTATTACGTAACTGTATTATTTTACAATTCATGAATATTTTCAACTGTACTTGCGTTGTAAATTATATTTATGAAATGCGACTGCAACGTCAGTGTATAAACGGAACACCAAGTTCCATATTTGAATATATTTTACCCGGCATATCAGGCGATATGCTAATTGGTTCCTTTAAATATAACATTGTACCTCATGGGGCTAAAACCAGGAACGAGTTTTGCGGATGTGAAACTTGTTTAGCTTGAGGGGCTATTCTTAGCTATCTGATCAGGACAAGTCACATTAACATACACTTCCATTTCAAAATGTCACGAGCTCTTCATTTTTTTCCCGGAAAATTTGCGAAATCACGGGTATGAGGTACATGGGTGTGTTAAGTGGGATATGAATTTTGAAGTTTTATGCAGCGACGGAACTATGTTGCTATTCTTGATTTCATCGCATGAGTTTGAATTTGAGAATTATGTCACATTCAGCACAAAATTACTTTCTGCATTTGCTATGTCTGAACTTTATATAGCCCGCTAAACATGCTAAAGGGAGGTTAAAAATACAGTCGAACTTCAAAGCCAGAAACAATGCGTCTCCTCGGCAGTTATCTCTTTCGAATATTCAAAAGATGAAAAAAATGTTCTAAAAGAAAAAAAAAGTGAAGTTGACCACTTTTCATAAACCTTTCAGGCCGTCATATGAAGTCGAATTCAAGTATTTTGTTTTCTTTTGTGTAAACGACCAACATAGCCATGATAGCGACTGGAACAAGTAGTTATTCCAACATAAAAAGTAGGCAGAAATCCGAAAATGGAAACTTGCATTGGGAATGCCTTGACGAATTAAAACAAGATAGTGTAATGACATCATTATTTACAACAATATCATTGTCTTTGAGTGATCAAAGTAAGGAAATTCGAGATGAGTCAAAAGCGTCTTTGGCAACAAGAAGAGGATGCCAAAATAACATTAGCGGGTGACGTGTGCAGGAATTGGTGGGAGTTCAAGCTGACATTCACATCCGTAAAGATGCGGCCGTGATAGGAGAACAGAAGAAGGAGGAGCCTAAGATTTTTTTTTAACCCGAAGGAGTTGTTGATTGAAGAAGAAAAGTGACTCGCTCTTGAAGGGTGTCCAAAGAGTAATTTTATGTTTGATATTTCATGTGATTATTTGATAGTGAAATATCAGCCCCTCACAAAAAAGAGAGAGAGAGAAAATGCATTTTTCCCCCCCCCTCTTTTTTGTTGTTGTTTGTTGTAGCTTTGTTTTCGGGTGAATTTGTTCTTCCTGATATAAATACAGGACTGGAATTGTACTATGGTTATCTTTCTAAAGAAGCATGTTGTGATTACTACTTTACTATGCGAACTTTGTTATAGGGAGCATAAAGGAGTTCAGTCTGGTCACCATGACAACACCAGGTCCTTTTGTATTCTAACCTCATTTTGTCATATTATGCCGAAGTATCAATGTAGAGTATGCAGTACCTCTGGGAGGTGTTTTGGCGGGAAAAGACTTCCTTATTTTTACGATACCGGAACGCGCCATCACTTTCTGCGTGTATGTGACTTTTACTGTCGTCGATTAGCCATCAGTTTGCATTAGGTCGTAGACTGGTCAACAACTTATCACTGAGGATCATCACAATGTACGCAAATCCAGGGAAATTACTCATTTTTGTTAAAAGTCGAAAGGTTATGAAGTCACCCGATTAAAATAATCTAAGAGAAGGAACAGACGATAGATACCTGTGATGGAAAAATGCTTGAAGGAAAAAAGCAATGGAGTCTTGGCATGATTGGGAAGAGAAATGGAGGCTGTATGAACTGGATAAAAAGACAGTGAGAAATGTATTGAAATCGTGATAAAAAGGGAGAGGGGAAAGAGAGAAAGGGAGAGAGAGAGAGAGAGAGAGAGAGAAAGAGAGAGAGAGAGAGAGAGAGAGAGAGAGGGGGAGAGAGAAAGAGAGAGATATACTGATCACGAAATTGAACTCAATGTTTCCCTGATAAAGGAATTACTAATTGGTGCCCACTTTCTTCTGCCCAGTATCAAACTTCATACAACTTGATCCACATACTCATCCATTAGACCATGAAGCTACATGTATAGCTTCATGATTAGACCAATACTTATATGAATTAAACTTTACGATATACATGTATTGCATGATAGATCTTGCCACATACTTTATATCCATATAGCCTACGTACGGAGGTGATTGACTACGATTGCTGTTCCGAAATCGTAGCTACATTTACCTATACACACCAAACATACATAATGACATCCCAATTCCTGATGTTAATTGTTGATGCAAGGTTTCCTTCCAAATAAGCACGGAAAGTGAAGATTTGTTTAAGCTGAATAAATCCCGTTTGATTCCATATGTATTTCACAGACATCCAATGGTGATAATCAATTGATTTCCGAGACGTAGCACTGTACTTCTTGTAATAATTATCCTCATCATCACCAAATTTTTACACACTGTGAAGGTTCTAGAATATTCATGGATTATAATGGATTATCAATGGCGGATCCAGGGGGGGGCGAATCGGCCGCGATCCCCCGTTTAAAACCCAACTGGCATACCTTAAGTACACAATGATTTTTTTGTGGGCAAAATCCTGGATCCGCCCGAAGTCAGGTCAATGCTTCCATGTCTACAGTATTATTTTTCATAGAAAAAATGGCAACACAAAATACGAGTCGTAAGAGCCCGTAAAAATCAACAAAATATGTATAGTGTTTTGAATTGCTTGGAAGTATTACGATCGAAAACCCACTCAGAGTTTACTTTAATCTGTTTTGTACAGATAATCCTTAAAATATGCTTACTGTAAAACTTTTTATGTACGTCTTCAGGTCTGAAGACACTATTAATTTTGTTTCGGGTACATTTTGTCAAAATAATTACGATTAACGAGGTTGCACTTCTAAACTTAGTATAACTGTGATTTTTCTTAATGACTAAATGAGAAAAATGGCCCAATATTTTCAACATGTTCAAGTCGTGTTATTGTACAATACTCATTGAACGGGTAAATTTTAGATACATACGTACAAATATATGTGAAGGATTAGATCACGAATTAACCTATAAAAACTGCCTATTTGATCATTCTGAAAACGTTGTTACAAGTTGTAATGATAAGGGCTCTGATAACTAATCAGGAATGGATGAGTGAAGATAATCATTGCTAAATGTACTCAATCTGCACCTCATTTAAATTATGAAGAAGAGGTGGGGGAGGGGGGCTTCTTCAGCTACTTACGGCTTGGGAGAAAGAGAGATAAAGAGAAAGGGGTTAGAGAGAGAGAAATTATGGGTAGCTGAGAAAGAGAGGGGGAGATCTCCAGAGACAGAGAGAGAAAGAGAGAAATGCAAAGACAGAGGGAGAGAGAGGGGAGAGAGTGACGAAGAGAGAGAGAGAGAAAAAAAACCCCAAAAGTTAGAAAGGGGTTAAGGAAAAAAGAAAAGAGAGAGATGGGGGGGGGGGGGGGGCTCCGTCCATTACAGACCATATCTGACAGAGAGAGAGAGAGAGAGAGAGAAAGAGAGAAAGAAATATAGAGAATGACAGAAATATAGGAAGAGAAAAAAGGTTTGATAGAGAAAGGGGGAAAAGGGGACAGAGGAGAGAGAGAGAGAGAGAGAGAGAGAGAGAGGGGAGAGAGAGACAGGTGATAGAGGAACCCCATTACTGGACGAGAGGTATCGAATGATGTGAACTCCTTATCGATAGCGTTCCAGATCTTATTTTATTGATGCGTTGAAAGTTTAGAAAATCTCTTTCCTTATATCTGGCCTGGGCCTTGTAATAAGACACTCTCATCAACCATAAATATCTGCTGCAAGTGCCTCAATAATAAAGTTTAGAAGGTTAAAATAACTTACCAACCTCCAACTATCACATGTCTGGAAATCTTAAGAAGTATTCAATATATTCATATTCTTACTTAGTAACTTCATTGATATAATTTCCGATTTTCACTTATATTTAGAAATGAGAAATAATTAAACAAAACAATGAATGGGAGGGTCAAAACTTAAGAAAGGACACCATCTTTTGAAAACAAATTACATCAGAAAAAAGATATTTAGATAAAGAGAGAACATTATAATTCACAAAATATTTTAACCTACAGTTTTCAATTCATTACCTCCACCCAAACCCTGACATGTTGAAAAAGCGATGAAAGATAACCGTCATCATTTTGACTTTACCTGTGACAAGTTCAAACGAAAGAGCTTTCCTGGGGAGACGTGAGTTACGACTCTTTTCGAAAGCTTGGGGCTTATCTAGCCGGCTATCTCTCCCTTCTTTTCCCCTGCCTAATCTTTACCAGTGTCCGTTATATATAGTGACATCCAATGAACCACATAGCTGAAGCATGTGAAGGAGAAATAGCCCGGGGCACGGAAAGTTCAGAAGTGCACCTCGTATGATTAATTTCCCTCCCTTTTCTTCCCCTTAAGCTCCATTTATAGATCATTATGCTGATAGTATAACCTATGTTCACTTCACTCAATTTTTTATGATTTAGATATAAAAATATCCTTTAAAATGCACCTAAACCTGATATTAAAGCGGCTGTGAGGCTGTTTTTTATACGTTAAAAGCCAAAGTACACCTGTATTCGTCAACATTATGAGAGGGGGAAGGTACGTACGGAACTGCAATGCATTCAAAAAGTGTACTAGTGTATTTGAATTGTGTGTACATATGTTGCACAATTTTTGACATTATACCATGTGATGATATTACTTGCAATTTAAGAGTCGGTGAAAGTTTATACCCTGACTATGGTGGATTACGTTTCATATTTATTGCCCTGCCCAAAACAAGCTCAACAAATATTATTCGTCCACATTCCAGTAGCATAAAATAGTCACATATTGACGAATAGTCTAGTTCAGGACCGACCAATTCAGAAGTACATAAAAATCATCATATTTTATTATTCATCACATAATCATGATCAGTAGAATATTAAATATACAAACAAAATGCAAAAGCAGTTATTTACACTGACCGTATTTCTGTCAATATCATCGCATGCTATAAGAAGTCAACGTCGACCATTGATTGTTTTATCTGTACATGAGAATTGCTTGCTATTATCTTTTTTTCGTCTCTCAGGGCATCAGTGGATTGACCTCAAGAAATGCCATGTAAGTGTATAAATGACTGTAAGGGCTTCTCAGACTGATTATAAAATCATAAGTACTTTGGTCCAATTTCTTATGAAAGGGAATTTCAGTACCAAAACTAAATATATCAAATTTTTACAAATACTAAAATGGAGCCGCAAATGTCCATCTTTTCGTGTGCTATTTTAACATTTTTTGCACTCCTCTATAGGGGTAATGAATTGTTACAATTTCGGATTCAAATATCAGTCTTTATTTTCTTCTTGTGTATACACATTCTAAAACAGATTCATTTTCTCCTCCCATGAAATGTCGACACCAACTTGAGTCTGCCGGAGTGTCATAAACTTTGACTTTTAAATACCAGACATATCATAGCAGGCAGAGGATGAGCCACTGACAATTTGAATGCTATAAGAGCTGCCACTTCAACCATGCAGTGCATGGTTTTGTTCGGTTTTGTTCGTTGAAGGATCACTTATACACTTTCTGTCATATTAGATATAGAAAATGCAATTTTCTTACAAAAATGGCAGACTCAACCCTCCAAAGAACGCCCGTGTCGAAAGTACTCAGAAAATTGGGCATTTGTCGTGTTTCAACTGAATTTCCGATATTTCATCAAATTAAGTTATTGAAAGCTTGTGTTCTGCTATAAAAATGCACAAGGAAAATTATGATTGGTACAATGCAAGGCAACTTTTAAAAGTTTTGCGGGTCTTTCCCATTCCATGTAAAGGCAATTTCAAGATTTAAAAACAAAGTGATTGTGACCTTAAAACTTAGAACAAAGCCTCCTAAAGAAGGGGCAACATTGCACCGAAAAAGATGCAATGTTGCACCTTTCAGGGTGCTGGATGGAAGAACTGACCCCTTAAAAATTATCGCTTTTTTCAGTTTGTACCGGTTAGGAGTGCAAATTTGAACCTTTATTTCTTAGTGTAAACATAAATTAAAATATAGGAAAATCGTTTAACTAGATTTTCATGAATTCCGATATTTGAATCAATGTATAGTTGATGTATTCCGGACCAGTAAACTCTGTTACTCGTAGGACATAATTGATTTTAATCTTAAACTTTCCACATAATCGTGGGAATGAAAGTAGACCCCTATCTCTATTACTTGCTAGCTTCGTTTTCATTTTCTAAATGTTTCAGCCCCTTCCTGATACTGCCTCTCTACGAGTGATAAGTCGAGCTCAGCTAATGTCTTCGGCCCCTTGTTATACCTTGTACGACCTGCATGTGGGTATATGTAGATAAAGGCCATTTCCTGAGCACTGACATGGAGACAGACAAGAAGGGGGTCGAAAAAGGCCTGGGTTGAATCCAGGGTTGGTGGTTGTCGTACCTGAATCATGCGACAAGAGGGGAAATATCAAGTCCACAAAGAGTTTGTTTGAAGTATGTTAGTAATTATACATGATTCCCTACAGTTCTATTATTTTTACCCTTGCCGCCTTTCTTCCGTTAGAATTTGTGTCGATGCTTTTTTCTCTTTCTTTTTCTTTCTCAACCCACCTCTACCTTCTCTCTAATAATATTTCTTTCCAGTATCTCATTTTTTAAAACATTTCTCCAGTACCTTTCGTTCTCTTGGTATCACTGCTTAACGCTGTTCTTCTACAAATCCACACTTTCACACCTTTCAACATACTCATAATATCGATAGATATGCTTTGTGACCATGGTGACAAAATGTTTCCCAAACAATATTGCCATGCCATCATGAAAGGAAATGTTAATGATTTAATTTACATTAGAAAATATTTTAATAAACAAACACAAAATAGTCTCAGGCAGAAATAAACAGGGATTATCTTTTATAAATTACTTTGAACAGTTTATCACAAAACATTGGGAGCAAATGTACATTCATGACGCATTAACTGAAATTGTGCAAAATTAATGATTAAAGCAGGTTGTAGTCGGAGAATGCCCTATTAGAGGTAAACACATTGTAGCTTTTTACGCATTTCTAGAACGCGACGGAAATGAATATTTATCATATTTGATTTTAAATAGTAGGGTACTCCTTTTAACAAATCAACGAATTATATTTGTATCATGGCTACTTGCCGCTTGTAGCTTACATTTAAAATTTATCATGCTCATACAAAATATATGAGAAAAAGCAGTATAAATTTCTATACATAGTATCAAAACATCAAATATTTGTGCACTTATAATTTTAAGAATGAAAATGAATTTATACATCAACTTAATAACTTAAATGCTATCTTTACCAACCTAATTAAAGAAATGTATCATGCTAATTTAAAACAATTTAGCAATTAAAATCTAATATAGGTCTATTCGGTCATGGTTCATTTTTTTATTGCTTAGAATCACAAAATAAGATTGGCTCCAGGAATCATATTTTTCTGTTCTCTTGGCAACTAGTAGAACGATAAACATATTGTTAAATTTCTTTTCTACATCAAAAAAAAAAAAATAAAATCTGCGAATTATCGAATGGAACGCTGGTGCATAATGATTACATAATTTTCAGGAGATATACGTGTCTCGGTGACTCTCCCAGCTGATTTAAAATGACATTGAATTACTCATGAGCAGACTGTAAATTAGGAGAGGCATATTCAAGAAATAATCTTACAATGTTTCAGAGTGCGTCCATGCAAAGTTTTATTTTTCCTGATTCGATTACTAGTAGCCTCATTGGACATGTTGGAATTAACTTTTCTTATCACACCGAGATAGCTCACACCGTATGAATAGCTAAGTATCATCTCAATTTGCTGTCCATACGGTGTGAGAAATAACGTTGTGTTTCTTATCACGTCGATTTATCTCACGCCCGTAATGACAGCGAATTATTAAAAAACGACATTTAGCTGTCTGTACATTGTGAGCTATATAGGCGTGATAAGAATTTCGGCGTAAAATCTAACAATCTAGCGAATAACGATGATATTTATTTTGCTGTCAGTACGATGCAGGACTAAGTACTAAGAAACGTAACGTGGATAGCCCATCGTATAGATAGCGAAACAGTACTAAAATGATGTTTTAAGAATAAAAAGAACACCCACTGCACAGTTAGGGCCCTGTCCACAGTTCAGACAAACATATTTCATTTACAAAATCTGAACATGCTAAAGGTAACCAGGTCATCTGTCTATTCACATCGGATATTAGAGAGAGAGAGAGAAACGATCGTTGCTAAGCACATACAGTACCTTTCGTTTGGAAGTCAAATTATTTCTTGAGAAAATAATCGCTTCCACATTCCAAGGACCCCAGATGTTATGACTAAGGAAATGAAAATTATATTTGACGGATAATCATGATAATTAATACACAATTTATGTCTGACTTTGGAAAAGTACCTTTTGTCATGCATTATTTTCAAATGCCTTCAAAATAAAAATACGCGGAATGATCAGCACTGCTGCATTTATTACCACCAGAGATGTAATAAGTCAAAACGGTTTGAGAACTTCACCACAGACACAAGTCAATCGGCTGTGGTAATTCAAAATTACAAAAAGAAAGAAGGACAGATAAAAACAAAATTCGAGACAGATAAGCAGATAGATAGATATATAGACAGCTGACAATGTAACAACGAGTCCACCACACCATTACATTATCAATATCTATAATATTAAAACATCATGGCAATTGTCACTCTCATTCCATATGCTTTGATTAATGTCAATAACCTCTATAAAGCATCCATAAGTCTTTTGTAAAAGTTTTGCTCATCATGTCTCTCTTCAATGGCCATTGTTAAAACATGGCAGTCACGCACTTCATTGTGCTCAAAGTCAGAGCCACAAGTGGTCTATATATTCTCCCATCATCATTTAAACATTTCTTACATTCAGGGCACCGATGTTCTATTGAGGTATATATTTTCATCACATTGGTTCCTATTCATCGGGTAGCTTCTCGTCGACCAATTCCTGTCTGCTATAACGTCCTCGTATTCCAACTCCGGCACTGTAGGTGCTTCGTTGTAGAAACGGTCGAAGCTTAATGAATGCATGACATGACTGTGGAGATCCTCGTATTTTGATGACGACAGGCTGTCGGGACAGAGACCCAAGTAGCTGTCGTCTGGATCCGTCGATGTCGTCTCGACAGGCGGATCGTCGTAATCCAGTATAGGATCGGCGAAAGTAATCTGGGTATCATTGAAGGTGATTCTCCTGGAATCTCGCCATATACGGCTTCCTCTGTTGTTGAACCCACGATTCCGCTTACATATTTGCCTCGCACTTTTCATAGAGCCGGTCCTGAACGAGCTCTTGAAGGACTTCGGTTTCGATTGCGTGCCGGCTACCTTACGACTGCGGTAGATGCTTACGATAGCGATGGTGGCACCGACAAGGACACCGAACATCACTGCTCCGAAGGATATGATGACGACGAGTCTTCTACTGATTGAGTTTGACATGGTCAGTGTCGACCCGTCTTTTTGACGATTCCTGTTTCTTAAGACCGGACGACTCGTTGTAGGATAATTCCATTTGCTTGACGTTTTCCCTCTAGATGATGTGGATGTTCTCCTGATAGGTATATCATTAACCACGAGTACTGCGTATGTCTTCACCGATTGGCCCGGACCAGCCGTGACCGTGCATACAATGCTCGATTGATTGTGAAGGGTAGTCACATTGGAGACGGAAAGAATTTGACCGTTGTTTCCGGAAATGGCCCACTTGCCTTCCGGTGGGATCTCCTGGTTGTTCACCCGCCAGTTGAAGTTCAGAGGGGCCTCTGTGGGTCCGCGTCCCTGGCAGGTAAAAGAGGTCTTACCACCAACATCAACCTCAGCAATGGCGGGAAATAAGTCGACGGAAAGACGGAAAGGAAGCGGGACAACACTGCATTCCCGGACGCCAGGAAGGGCCGGATGAGTCTCGATGCAAGTGAACTGAACCCCGTAGTCGCTGTCGGTCAATCTCCATCGAAGCTGTTGTTCGTTCTCAGCTGCAGTGGTGACCGGATTCCTTCCTCGGTACCACGTCACCTTTGACGGCGGATGACCACCTCTTGTCGAACACGACATCGTCACCATCCGTCCTTTCTGTAACGGGATCGCCGGGATGACGTCACATAGCGGAAACTCATCTTCCGGTGGTACGAACACGTTCAGTCGTACCGAATTGCTCACTGTCGTCGGTGTCGTCAAGCCGAAAATGACATCGCACTTATACGAACTCTCATCACTCACCCGCACGTCAACGATTTGGAGATTGTACTCTCCGGTTTCACGATTCACGACCACGGACAACCTCTCCTTGAAGGCGGGATCGAGGTTGCTGTCCAACATGACCCCGAGGCTGACGTCTATCAGTGGGTCCATTCGTCGCCAGATGACAAAGGCATTCCGCGTAGGATCAAGTACACATGGAAGTACAGCCGTTTCCCCTCGTATCACATTAACTTCCTCAGAAGCTAACATGTAGGCGACTTTCTGAGATGACACGGATGCCATGTTTACAAGTTGAATAAGCACAGAAAACAAGCACAATATTCTTTTCGAGATTTCCATCGCATCAACTTTGGGGAAACTGTAACGTTACTGTGTAATCCTCATCAGGCTATTGTCCGAGTAAATGAAATGATCCGTTGATGAAAACGAAATAGGATCAGGTGATTGCTCTGCTGTAAAAATCCAATAATTTATCTGATTACTAGCTGTGGACGATACAAACTTTGTCCACTGAGAAGTAGAGCGCTGTGAGTGTTCGTCATCCTTCCTCTGCGTCAAATTATAGGACGCAGAAATAAACCAAGAGTGTGGCGGTATTAAGTTCACTCGTCCATCTCGTTCGTCGCGGTTACTTGTTACTCACTGACACTTAAAGTGGAGAGTTTGAACAGTTTTGGTGCATTATAACAGATCACAACCTTCCTTGGGTAAGGGCGGGCGTGCAGAGTGTGTTGGTTGGCTGGCTAGCGTGCCAGGTTTGCGGTATATTGCACCCATGTCACTGTGCGAGGCTCGGAACAGGCAGTCACTCCCGATCGGAGCTAAGAGGACGTGACCGTGAGTCATCAAACAGTCCAGGCCCCCTGCTTCTTTCTTTCCCAATCTTACTCTCTCTCTCTCTCCTTTTCTTTCTCTTTCTCTCTTTTCATATCTATCTTACTATCTCGATCCCTCTCTTTTTCATTTCCTTACTTTCTCTACCGCCCTCCTCTCTACTTTTTCCCTCGTATTTCCTCTTATCCTCATTTTGCGCACTCTCTCTCTCTCTCTTTGTCCGTCTATATAATCTGAAGCTTCTTCAAATGGTTGACTACCATTGACTTTCTCTTTCCACTCTGTATTCCTTCTTGTCTTGTCCATTTCACCTTTCTAATTCCTATCGGCCCATTTCTGATGTATTGTTTTTTAAATCTACATTTTGTTTAGGTTGTTTGAAATTTCCTCTCCAAATGCATTTTTGCCTGAGCTCTCTTTCCTCCTTTCCAAACAGTGTTTCTCTCTCCCTCTTTCTGCCTTTCCTCTATTCGCCGACCGTTTCACTTCTCTCTCTCTCTCTCTCTCTCTCTTTCTCACGCTCTCTCTTTCTCTCTTTCCTCGATTCTTCCTCTCCGCTTTCTCTCCCTATCTTCCTATTTCCGTTTGTTCCCTCCTCGTATGTCATATATTTATATCCCCTTCTATTCTGTTCCATTTCCTCTCACCTGTTCCATCCTATGCTCCCCAGTGCCTGTCTATCTGTCTAGCTGTCTACTGGTGATAGCATGTAAGTAATGTGACAGAATCGAGCTTGACAAGGCGGGCTACTGCGCATGTGCAAAAGCATGATAATTACAAAAGGAAATAAAATCCAGAAATACCTAAACCGCAGTGACAAAGGTGGTTACGTTATAAGGGCAAGCTTTAGCCAATGTAAAGTTAATACAAATCTCACTTCATAATGACAAATGTTTTAGGCGTAATATATATCTTTTCTTTTCTCTGTGTCTTATTCTTCTTTTGCATCAGAAAAAAAAACATCACAACGTGTACAACAGTATACGTGTAATCAATTTTTAAAAAATAAATCCTGTCATTAAGATCATTATCATGATTATCAGGGATAAGGTAATTTCAAATGTAACTTTGAATAAGCTATGTTTGATGTAACGTCGAACTATACGTTGAAGTATAAGTAAACAAGCACAATTCAACATATGGGCTAAAACTGTTAACATGATTAATGAATGATTTTTATCTATAATCACAGTGGTGAGTCAAGAATTATTTGACCGTGGGGGGGGGGGGGGGCAAACGTACCAGGGGCATGTATTCGCACTTGCTGATAACCCCAACAAATCCCCCACCCCCCCCCCCCAATTTAGGTTTTGCGTCATGTGCCCTTGTACCCCCGCGTCCCCGCTTAATAATTACAGGGAATAAAATGTATTAATGCCCAGCATGGCCGGCGATTCGGGGGACGCCGACAATAGACCAAACAAAAATTTACATTCCACTAAATGACCAAAAGTTGTCGGTCTGGAATCGGTTTGGAGTTAGTTTGCATGGAGGTGCGACTGAAATTCAGTATAATATCCCTGTTAACAAAATCATCTCAAATTTGCTTCAATCACAAACTGAGAAAGGCGTCAACATGAGAATAAAATTATCATAGTTCCGATACACCCAATCTCCAATCCTTCCCTGCCAATTACTCAGTTTTGTTTTGTATTTTCGGGGTGGGCTGGGGTGGGGAGGGGCATTTTCTATCACAATCGATTTGAAAGTTTATGACACTTGATGGTAATTTCGTTGGAGTCTGTGAAAATCGTCATTATCATAAGTAAATAATAATGTATAATAATCTATAATCTATAATAATCTATAATGTATCCAATACATAAGAGAAGCCAAGCAACAACCTAGAATATGTAACGGTATCAAGTTTGACATAGGGAAAGGGAATGGAGGCCTCATTCGTACTTCCGGGATAACTTTCTATTACTCCCTAGAGCACGTAACCCGTTATTTCCGATTTCTTACATGTTCACCTAATGCTGTTTGCTGAATGTTGCTTTCAACCGAGAGCGACCCCCTCCTGCTAAATTTAATAATAATAATGATAATTCTCAATTTTTATATAGCGCAAATTACAATTAAGTCTCTAAGCGCTATGGAAAGAGAAGAAAATAGGTAGAATTAAGTAGAAAAGAAATGATACAAAAGTGGTATAGAACATAAAAGCATGCAAAAATATCTCAACAGGAAACTACAGGCACATGACATTGTTCAACTTCAAATGATATGGTACGATATTAAAAAAACGACTGTATTTTTCCTGGTAGTATTCGCACACCATCGTATGCACAATTAATTTTCTTTATTTTTTCCTTTTTAGTTGTCTGTACATAATGCATAAGAACCTTCTTTCAATATGAAAATGCTGGCCATGGTTACGCAACAACTTGCCAACTTTTGGGGAGTTTGGGGAGTTTTCCCAGCCGGCCGGTCAGTATTGTGATTAAAAAGGACCAGTCAACACACAAAAAAGGGCCTGTCGCTCCGAATTTCCAACCCGAATTTTAGTCCGACCTTGGATGTGACGATGATGAGAAGTGTAATTGTCTATTATTTTTTTAACTGGTTGTTTGAACCAGAGTCAGCGTTCTGCCGATGGAAAGTCTCGAAGTTGTAACAATCTACGAATTATATCGATTTTACGAATTAAAAAAAAATACCAGTATATCATTGTGATGAAACCAGGCCGAACTTGGGCATGTTGGGTTAAAAAGATAACACTGCCAGTTTCAAATTTTAAAAAATCATAAACAGCTGATGATATCAAATAAATTGCCATACGCGATATGATTTCACTGAAAAAAGGGGGAATCCTTACGTCATAAATGTTGATTTAGGGGATGATTGGCTACGTCGACATTTTGTCTCTAAGTGACCTAGATAAAACAAAATGGTGGATTAAATAACGTTTTATATTTTGGAGACAATGAATTCAATTATAATACTGGCAGACACAATGGCGAGGTGTTTAGATAATGTTTGTATGCTTGGAGCCAGAAGGGTGTTAACTCTGTGTTAAAGTACAGAGTTAATACCTTCTGGCTCCGAACAGACGTGTTTATCTCTTCCAAAGACTTTATGAAATTATTTTAATTGTTGACACCATTGTGGAACGCATTGTTTGTGTAATGTATCTGTAATGCGTCTGATTAAATCCGTTAAAGATGAGACAACATTAGAAATGCAAAGGCAGTAATATTTCAAGAGACTAGCGGAAGGTTTTCGAAAACGCGAAAAAATTAGAGTCCATTAAAGTTGACGTAATTTGACATGAAGCTTATTCATACTATGAAGATAATCCAAATCAATAACAACAATCAAATTGGCCTGGTAATTTGCGAATCATCTTGGCTTTATATCAGGGACTTCCGTCATCCTCTGAAAAGCCAGAGAGTTCTCTACTGAATCACTCAGTAAATCGATCATTATCACCCTCTCTTCCGTTCATGGAGGTGTAGTCAAACTTCCAGTAGCTTATGACGAAGTGCACTCTTGAAAAATATAGAATAAAATACTGGCACAATGACGTTGTCTGAACTAATTGACTTGTCGTGCATGTCTTTGAGTCTAGACACAAACCCATGGACTGCTGTTGATGAGAAGCTAAAATTTTATTCTATATTTTATTTTTTAAATCCTTCTATAGAGCCACGAAGCGTCCCTAGACCATTATTTTTGGGGTGTAAAAGGGCAATCCAACCTTTGCAATAATTTTGATTTGTGTGAAGCAGAAAAATCAGAGAAGCATATTGGTGAAAGTTTGAACGAAATCGGACAAGTAATAAGAAAGTTAAGTTAAAGTTAAGTTAACATTTTTTAAAAGTTGTAATCACTATACATATGGAATTTTAAATTGGCCGTATCGGTAGGGTCACTGTGATGTAACTTCCCCATTCGCTTCAACACACAAAATGACTAATATCGATATGACTCCATGGCTTTTACGACCATGCTAAAATATAGAAGAGGTAATATAAGTCTTGCATCGACAGAATTATAAATCATTCAGTTTTTCTATTTTTGGTCACATGTGATAGAGTCGCTTTTTTTTGGGGGGGGGGGGGGGCAGGGGGTGAATACATTTGATCAGACGTTAGGGATATTCTATTTATTTTGATTTTTATATGGAGTCGTGTGAAAACACTTTTGAACTAAATAATGGTATTAAAATCTGAAATCTGAATAACATTTCATGCACAAAACAGTCAGCAGCCCGATGTTTTATCTGAAATCGTTAAGATTTGAAGGGTTGCCAAGTGATATCCCTTCAAGTACCCCTAACAGAGGGATGTCACATGTCATTTCACGTTGGGGCTCTAGACAAGTTCTGTTACATGTGTCAGTGATGACACATATTGATCAGGCATTATCTAAATCATTGATGCTTTTGGTTACAAATGTTACTCTCTAGCCAACGACTTTGACCAACAGAAAGCAATTGAAAGTGAACCACGACCATCCCCCGTCTGTTTCTTTCTCTCTTAATAGCTATAGGCGAAGATTTCTTCTCGCAGGGGACAATATGCAAGGGAGCTAAGGGCCGAGAGGGGAGGTCTTGGAGAGGAGTATTCCCCTCTCCCAGGTCACGAAGCTTTCAGATTTTATGGTATGGGCACTTAAAAAAAAGTTTAACCCTAACCCTATAAAACAGCAGTTAAAATTTGCACTAGGAAATCATTATGATTTATTGTCTCCAGTAGGAGAATAGTTTGCATTTTGAAATATTAGAATACAGGGTTGGGCAGCGTTGAATTATCTTAAACAATTACATGTTTGGATTTTTAAAATTAAACTATGGGGGGGGGGGGACAATCCCCTCTACAATTTCCAGAAGGTTGGTCCTTCAGGATTGCCACCATAGTTCCTTCTCTTTCCCTGGAGCTTTCTCCACCCCTCTCTTTCTCCTTATCATCATCATCATCATCATCATTATCAACATCATCATCATCATCATCATCATCATTATCATCATCATCATCATCATCTCTTCTTCTTCTTCTTCTTCTCTTTCTTCTTTGTTCTTCTTCTTCTTCTTCTTCGTCTTCTTTCTTCTTCTTCTTCTTCTTCTTCTTCTACTTCTTCTTCTCCTCCTCCTTTTTTCTTTGTCTTCTTCTGATTCTTCTACTTCTTCTTCTGCTTCTTCTTCCATTTCTTCTCTTTCTTCTTTTTTTTTCCTTCTTTTTTTCTTCTCCTACTTCTTTCTCTTATTCTTTTCTGTTATTTTTTTTTTGCATTCCCCCTCCCGCTTTTTCTTTTCCTTCTGGCCGTGACTAGCACAGCATCATCATGATCATTGTAATGCGATGACGTGTACTGACGTCATCCAAACGTATCGCCTCTTTTAATTGTTCCGCTTCTTAATCGTAAGAATTATATGCGAACAGGTGATCTATAACTCAGGATATTAAGTAGAAAAGATCACGATGGCACTTCATCTCAAACTGGAAAAGCGGATTTGATTGTATATCATGTTTCCCTTGGACAGACGTTGAAGATACAGATCTATCAAGAATATTTAAGCAGTTCCATCAATAAACACGATGAATTCATAATCGATCATCGTGAAAACATATCAGGGGAGCGGTGATGTTCTTCATTTTGCTGTCATCATAGGCTGATAAATCTTTACGATCAAGTTCAAATGAACACCTGCGATACGAATTTGAAGGAATGTCTTAAATAATACAAAACAAAAAAGGGAAATCATAAAAACGAGGACATCGGATACACAGGGACTCCAATACTTCTGTTCCGCTCCTTATGTTAATGATTTTCAATTTATATGATTTTCATCAAGTTCCATATGTAACCCCACATCGTGAATATATAGGATTCTTCTCTTTCTACATAATAAGCAATAATAAAGGTAACTTTGTTTAGAGATAGTACCCATAAAATGCGGCAGGTCCATAAAAGAATGTAGGCTAGCCAGCACCAAGACAATTTACATGTCATTATATTAATACATCCAGGGTCGAATTGGTATACTTTTTAGCGGACAGTTGTCCAGATAGTAATTATCGCAAATCGTTAAGAACGATTGGATGTGTGTAATTGTCGGGGGAGGGGGTATATATTAATATAATGATCAGCGTAAAGGAAAATTGTCGGGATAAACTTTCACCTGTTGTGTCACATGTGTGTCTCCGTCATATTTCAGCATGCGTTCTAAATATCTTGCGATATCAAAATAAAACAAAGCCATCACATGATGGCGGAACTCAAGATGAATTATTATCCTTGTTTCTTACTCATCACTGAGAACTGGGGAGCGTTTCATCAAGCGTTTTGTCAGTGATTTTCACCGACAAATTTGCTCTCAACCAATCAGATGCAAGGATTTCAGTAGCTTATAACAGTTGTCGGTGAAAATCACTGACAAAATGCTTGATGAAACGCTCCCCGGATTAAACAAGGAGAGATCACCAGTGGACACATGGCCAAATCTGTCAAATTTCATCCAAACTTTGGACAGAATGTTGGAACAAGGATTAAGGTACCTCCAAGGTTACTCATCATTTTCATCAGCAAAAAAGAAGAAAATACAAGGTATTTGACGAATCAACGATTAACAACAGGAGCTGTTGTCACTGCGAACTTGAGGTTGTAGGGATAGTCCGGAAGTGTAGAAAATATTTATTTTGGGGGTTTTTTTGCCTGTGACATGGCTTTATCAAAGCCACTACGTAAGTGACCAATAAGAATACTTTTTAAGTAAGCAGCAAAGCAATAATTAGTCTACTAGGCCTATAGCTGCATAAATCTTTATTACATAATGAATATTTAATCTCTAATTCTATTTAAAGTCCTGGTCATGCGATTAAATTGTGAAAGAAACTGTCTCAAAGCAATTGGGAAAGGTTGATTATATATTACATAAGAATTGGTGTATGCTGTAAGGTTAGGTTTTAGATTCCATATTTGCATTTTTACTTTGTGAATGATGCAAATGGCCTATTATCTAATAAAGTTGCAAAATGAATGCCAACTATAACTGAACAGAATATTTAGCTTTCATTTAGCGCTGACATATGGGTGACGTGGCGGCACTACGGAAAAAAAATAAAAATAAAAATGGAGGAGAAATGAATAGAGACCATGAAGATGATAAAGGAGCCCTTAGTTCCAACCCTGATTGTTTAATCTGTGACAGATCAGGTCATATTTCTTTAATCCCTGTTTCCCTGGGAGAATTCGAGGATAACACCAGAATCGATGAATGCGATGAGGTCACTGATATACAGGTCTTCCTGTCCTACCGAATTGATCATGTCAGGAACTACGACAGTGTTTACTAGCTTGTTTTAACACTTTATTGACTTCTCAGAGTAAATTAAATTATGGCCAAATGAGAATTGAGAATCGAAACTACAACTTAACCTAATAAGCAGATCAACCAATCAACACTTTCAGGGGCGGATATATATTAGTATAAGGGGGGCACACAAATGCAGGTTTGTAAACTTTTGGAAAAGGTAGACCCGCCAATGGATCCGCCAATGAACACTTTGATGATTTTACTGACTTATTAATATCTTGAAACTTATCCGGATGATGATCACCCCCTAGACTACCTACCCCGGACAATTAACCTCTTGGACGATAACCATAGGACAACTTCACCCGGACAATTACCTCCATAAAAAACGTATCTCCTTTGTGCAGTGATTAAAGTATATCATTGTATTTATTAAGATTTTGAAATTGATGGTTCCATAACCATATATAATGCACAATCACTTCTGTTTACGACACAATCAACCATACATGATAAACATTGTCTTTCTTCGGAATCGACCCATCACCACTCTGCTATCTTGACATGAGCATCAAGGACATGTTTTATATTCCTAATGTCATTGTCAAGGCCATCTAAATGTCATTCTATTGTTTGTTATTAAATTATTTATGTTCTCTTCAAGCCAATTCTCACTTACATCCGAATGAATTTCCGATGTTGCGGCTTATTACATCTAAGACAGATATAAGAAAAGAAGTCAGTCCAAATCATATTTCGTTATTTTGTCTTCTTTCTTTGTGAACAATGTTTAACGCCTCCACAAGAGTCACCCAGTGTTACCACAATTTGTATTTTAATCGGGAAACATCAAACAACTGTCGGACCTTATTTATGTCCAGATTCGTCATATCCTTGGTCTCGATTTATCATGTTTATATCGTCATAATTTCATGATTAATATCATCATGATATGGCCTGCCCATACTTCACACTATGTATTCATAAACCACATTATCGTCTTAAGAGAGAAACGATCGGTTTATTTATCCAGGGTAGTTTCGTTTGCTCTTTTTTTTTTTTGCTAGTCATATTTTGTACCCTTATATGAGCAACTGACAGAGGTGACAAGGTATGTACCTATATATTATGTATTCAACAACTTACTGTGGAGGAATTAAATACAAACATAACTTTTTGAGTTGCCTGTAACACCACTCATTAAAGTCCGTACTCGTATGACGGGGGGGGGGGGGGGGGGGTAGGGGGTCGTTGTCCCTGAAAATTTAGAAACCACTAATTATTCGGACAGCGAGGTTGTGCCAGTATGCCCATGCTGACAATATGTGTACCATCTCCACCTTTTGTCTGTGTGTGTACACGATTTTGAACCATGAAGACATAGAGGGCTTCATTATCTATATCACATTGTGTGTTTTTGGGTGAGTTGATGGAAAGTATCTTTGGATATGTACATTATATGATGAGTAAATACTGCGTCGTTGTAGTAATATAGATGAAGAATAACGTTAAGAAGGAGAGAGTGATAGAGGTAGAGAAGGTAGAAAAGACTTAACGAGAAAGGGAAAAAAGACAGAAAGAGAGAAGGAGAGAAGGAGAAAGAGAGAAATAAAGAAAGAGAGAAAAGACAAAGAGAAAGAGAGAGAACGAGAGAGAGGGTCGAAGACCGGCAAATGAAGAAAAGGAGACAGTTAGACAGAGCGAGAGAGAGAGAGACAGAGACAGAGACAGAGAGAGAGGGAGAGGGGGGGGGGGCAGAAACGGAGTATTTATTTTTTTTACCGAAGGCTTGCCCAGCAAAAATAATCATAAGACGAGTTATGAGAAGATAACGTCTGACTGCACGTGACTAATTGTGAGATCATTCCAAAACTGATAACAAAAATGGGGGAAAAGGGAAAAAAGGGTGTTACGGGAATACATACAGACATTTCACCATAATTGATGTGATACATGCTTCCTGGTGTAAAAGCACGGGGTAGCCTTGGTCCGTTTTCGTGACCCCCAAGGCGATGAAAGAAGGCGAACACGGATGGTGAAATGATACAAAAATGGAGAAGCAAGCGTGAAAATTTACAGGAAAGTATGAGGATATACAAAGAAGTAGAAGAACGAGAAGAAAATAAATGAAGACTCATGTATGTAAATCAGAGGTGCATGTATCGTGCATGCTGGCGTATGTTATTATTTGTAAACTTACTGCAGATGACCACTTGTTATATTTTATCCCATTACATTATCACCAACTAGTTATAGATTAAATCCTTGATTTCACCGTTGCCTGTCAAATCCAACCTTTATTGGGAAAGAGATTGTCAACAGCTAAGCGTAGAGGAAAATCGAATCTTTTCAATTTCCACTTTCTAATACAATTTTTATAATTGAAACTTTGATGGCGAACTGTCTTTCCGCCATATTGTAATTGGTAGAAAGCATAACTTTCAAACAATTTCCTCCTAAGTCACACTTCCCCCAACCCCCTTAACTCATCGTCTTCGCTTCAAGCCCCATGCACTCCCAAACGGACTTCTCCTTGTTACCATTGACCGTGTTTGAGGAGAGGATCTCACCTCTCATCACTGGCGGACTTAAGAAAGGGGGTGGGTACAACCGTTCTGTGCCCTTTTAAACATCCAATCTGGTATAACTTAAGTACACAAAAGAATGCGCTCCTTGATCATTCTTGCACCCTCCCTTTCAAACTTTAGACCCATAGGCACCTGTGAATTATGATAACAGTGTTCCTTTCTTTTTGTCTCTCTTTTTTTCGGGAGGGGGGAATGTATCAGAAATTTTTCAGCATTGTGCCCCACCCCTTTAAACAGAAACCTGTACCCATCCCCTGTTTCTCATCATCGGGATATCACGGTTACTTCTCACCAATATAAAACCGTTCTCAAATCGAAATGACCTGAATAACATGAGATAAGATGGCTGTAAGTGAGAGTTCGTTCGACCTTGTAATGAGATGGATGCAATAATTATATTGGACATGTCATCGAGTCCCGTGTCTTATCACTAAATAGGTGATGATCTAGATTAACTAATCATTCCACTCGGTTTAAATTCCTTTAGACCTCAATTTGCCGGGTCTGCCGTGTTTGATTGAGCTTTATCGTAAATAAGTTTAGTTCCGATATCAACTCCTTGGGTTTTGTAAATACATGTATATTGCAACCACGTGACCTGGATTGCGGATATAGTGGATGTACTCTTTTGAAGCGAACTTCGTCATGTCTGCTTGATGTCTTTAAATTGACTCGAATGATAGGCAGTGAATCAGAAGGACATAACGTTTGTGTTAAAGTATATGAGTTAGCGCCCTTCTTGCTCTCAGTAGATAAGCTTTTGTTACAAACAGTAACTTATAATCATGTATAACACAGGTTTATGCTTTGCATGAACCCCCAAAGATTCATTGGTTTTTCGAGGAAATGTTAAGTCCGGACGATTAGTATGTGAAAATAGGTACCATACAGGGGCCGCGGAGCGTTTTTGAAAGTGGGGGGGGGGGGCGTTGATTGGATGTCACTCATTAATGACAATTTTCGAACCCTTTTTCCGAGATTTTAGAAAACGTGTCTACTAAAAAAAGCAGTAAGGGCTGCAGCAGCCTCCCCCCCCCCCCCCGGTTCCGCGACCCATGCCATAATGGCTTAGCTACAATCTGGTTACATCATTACATTACAATATCACAGGAAACGCAATCTATAATTATAAGCTGTATAAATGACCCGAATTATGTGCTTTATCACATGGAATCTTATTTGATCTATATTTCCTATTCAATTGAAATAAATTGAGTGTTAGTGTGTATCAGGGGCGGGTATCACAGGGGGACGGGCATCACAGGAGGACGGGCATCACAGGGCCAGCGTCCCGGTAATTACTCAGGGGGCCTTTCCACGACCAGAAATTTTGATTTGAAACAAAAGTATAAACACTAATTGAACCCAAGTAACCCCCTTCGCCTAGACATGACAAGAAATTAGCGCATTTTGGAAGTAAGGTGTTAAAGATAGGAATAATGTTTTAGTGTATGTTTAAGTTTTACAAATTTTGTCAGACACTGTAATAGCAAAAAGCACAAGGGAACCGAACTGAATATATGTCATTTATTGCATTGATTGGATGGCAGAACTAGGAGAAGAGGATGTTGGGTTGAGGGAGAGGGAGGAGAAAAGAACGAAAAGAACGTATTATAGACAAGGGAGGGGAAAAAAGAGAATGAATAAAAAGAAGACGATGGAAACCGTATAAAAGTCTAGAAGGTGCATAAAAGGGTGAAAAAGATATGATAATGGAGAAGGGGGAATATTTCTTTAGCGGCGTAAAGTATTGAAGACATCGTATAAAACTCAGACATCATGCAGTGACCATGATTAATTTGGGTAGAAGACTAATTTATACCATAGAATGCCAATTAACTTTGTAGGAAGACATGTAACATTGCCTTGCGTTTGTTGACACAGAGATATAGACTCGCCCAATCCTCCTGGGTTTGATTATGGACCTACATAGACTCTAGTAGGTTCATGATTTGATTATTACATTCCAATAATCAGTCATATCCCGAACGTTCAGATGAGCTTAATCCGGATACCTTACCGCAATCAATGGCGAATCCATAGGGGGCAAATGACGAATGTGCCCCCTCTAATTCCGAACGATATAGGTACAAGCAGAGCAATCTATACACATGGCATGGCCAACTCGGCTCTAGTAGATAGCAATATGGTGCATGTTGCTATGTTAGGCAATCATGCAACTAAAGAATATACGCAATATTGTGCCCAACTGAAACCGACTTCTGTCGTATGGATGTCTTTGGGTATAACGTAATAATTATCACGCGCGCACCCTCCATTATTTTGCTCACTCTTATCATGGACCTACACCAATAACGCATATTTTAGTTTGGCACGCTGAAGACGTATTCCCCTTATTACCACCCCCCCCCCTCAAATTTTCGAATTCCTGGATACGCCTCTTGCCATGAATCAGTCCATCCAAAATTTGACGTGTTCTTGGCACTTGGCTGAAATCCGAAACCTTCTACAAAAATGTCATCATGATACAGTCATCGTGACAAAGTCGTGGCTAGACCACAACAAACTCGATTTTTGTGCCGCATTTTGTTTGGATTGCACGTTCCGTTACTACTTCCAAGTCATATGTATTGGGAAGTTATAGAATACATGTGTGTTAACACGTTGCCGACGTGTAGACTAAAATTCGTTGTGTTCGTAGTTGTAATATCTAACCAATAATGATCATGAGAACTCATACAGCGCCTGCCAAATGTAAGCCCATAATGCGTTTCCCTCCATCATTCTTATTTTAGTTTTCGCACACATTCCGTGCACAATCTCCACTCCGCAGGGAATTTCCCCCTTTTAAATTTAATGGGATGGAAAACGTAAAAATAATTCCCATTTGCTTTTTTGCATCTTATTAGGTGCCTTGCTCCCATATTCCTTTCCTGGGTATGGAGTGGCAAGCAGTAATGTGTTGCTGTATAAGGTAATAGCAGCCGGAACAATTTTACCAGACAATCTACCAATAGCCATCATACCATGGTGTTGTCGGGGCTTAACGTCAGATTCAGCATGACATTAAGCTACACAGACTATTTTTACTATGTCGAACATGTCCAGCTGGATGATGTGCAGAATATTGATAAAATCCACCATAATGTTGTAATCTGGGATTCTCTTGCTGTGGAGGGGGCGGAGGGAGGGAAGAGGTTTGGTTCCGAAAAATCTTTGACAAAAAACAAACAAACAAACAAACCACAAACAAAGCAAAAAAATGCAATTTTTTTCAGGTGTGTCTTTTTTTAAAGTTTGGCAGAGGCCACACGAACATTTGAACACATGTTTTCCCTTTGTGTACTTATTAAAGGCATCTGCCGGTATGCAGGCACGAACCACTGTATGTGCCCCTCCGCCGAAGTCCCCAAACCGTCCCCTTGTTAATCCTTGATATAGATTCCATTCGGTTCAAATACCCTCATACAACATGTACAGATTGAACACATGTACAGGTTCATCTAAAGGAATTATGATTCGTGTCTTTAAGAACAAAAAAAGTCTTATATTTCTAATAATATGATTTCGTTCTTTTTAAGTAGTTTAAGAACTAAAAAAGTCAAATATTTCTAATAATACTTCCGTTGCCCTTCATGTGACGTACTTGACAATGCCCTAGAAATATTTTTTTTTAAACAAAAACACGCAAAAAGGGTCCTTTCCTCAATATAGAAACACGCCCTTGATAAGATTTTACCGAACAGCTGTAGCGTTTCCTGTCATTTGGAGGCTACTGAGGTGTTCTTAAAGGTTTTTTTTTAAATAAGTGAAGTTCCTTTTATTTCTTACCCCAGTGTCTTCAATTATCATATAAATACAGCATTATCATGGTCATTATTGTCTAAAAATGTCGATTCATAAAGTTAAGTTTCCTAAAATGAGTGATCTACTGTTCGATTGAATAAAGCTAATGGATGCTGATGCCAGAAACAAAAAAGTAGCATTCAAATAGAATACACTGAAAAAAATCCTGGTAAAATTTTAACAGAAAAGGTGTTAAACTCTATCAGAGATCCTGGTTGACGGTAGCCAACACAAATCTGATAATTTTTACCCCGTTGCCTGGTTAATTCAAGCGCATATTCTATAATCAAATTACCAAATTCGTGGTAAAACTAATGCGATTATACACGGAAATTTTTAAACTAGGTGTTTTCTCTGTATAAATTATGATATGATGTTGAAAAACCCTACATTCCAACACCGTAACAATTTGTATAATATTGTACCCTAACCATACTAACGTATTGTTCGGAGTATTCAGCTTTATCACACTATTCTTAAAACATATGATGAGCATTTAGTCGAGTTTAATTTCTGCTTAATATCAGTCTCTTTATGTCTTTTTATTTATCTCATCTTCGACTTTCTCTCTAAGTAATATCTTCACCCCAATCTTTGTTATAAGGTGATACGCCCTTTTAGACAAAGTGTTTCGTAAGAGTCTTGCAGCTTCTCCTGGTTGAATGTCAATCTTTTTATATGAATTCAATTTTAGAAGTTATTGGCCTATATCTGAATTATCGGATGATTATCTAATTACTCACACAGATGGGGGAATTACATAATGTCGTAATTTGAGGGATTTACATAATGACGTAGTTAAAGGTTTTTGCTATTTGGGGCCTGTCAGATAACGGAAGGATTTCGCCCCCTCTAGATGACTTGGCGCACCTTCAGTAGAGGTAGGCCTCAAGCATCCGAAATAAGCTGGGACTGCGATTGTAGGGAAAATCCCCAATTTTCGTTGAACAACTTAAACATCTTTTAATGAAGTTTCTTTTTTGATTTACTTCAAACTACTTCCCCGCCTGCCTCCGTTAACTGGAATATTTAGAAATGAGAAATAGAGGCTTTATTTATTTCTTTCTGAAAGAGGAATTTAAAGAAAAAAAATCGATTTTCAGTGCAGTTATTTGACACAGGCTTATAATTTTCTTTGCTTCTACATATATAAGGAATTCAAAACTATATTTCTAGTTGTTGTTGTTGGGTGTTTTTTTTTTGGGTGGAGGTGGATGAATAAGAATCATTACAAAGCTGAAAGAGGAATTTAAAGAAAAAAAAAATCGATTTTCAGTGCAGTTATTTGACACAGGCTTATAATTTTCTTTGCTTCTACATATATAAGGAATTCAAAACTATATTTCTAGTTGTTGTTGTTGGGTGTTTTTTTTTGGGTGGAGGTGGATGAATAAGAATCATTACAAAGCTCCATTCGTTCGGGAATATGTTGTTACATAGGAATTTTTTAGTAATTACCGTGTTAAATTTGACACATGAATTTAAGGTGTAGGCTATCTGCGTGAAATAGAGATATATTTTAAATTCCAGTTCAAAGAAGTTAGCCAAAACATTATGCAATTACATTTCATTCCGAATCTCTGCCATTTCCAGTTGTGAATGGTAATTGGTGAAACTATGGGAGACAATGAAGGAACGATTAAAGGTGAGAGTATAGGGTTCACTCCTTTCTTTCTGGATACGAGGATAACCTCAATGACAACACTTTGGAAAGAGTAAGAGCGCCATCGTGCGATGCCATATCTGTGATCAGTACCACCCCTTCCAGACAGACATATTTAATGTTCAGTATCAGTGGTGCTTTTTTAAGGAAATGTGCAAACATAAGGATAAAAACTTAATTTGAACGACAGCCTAAACGTTCAATTACCAAATCCGGATGTGAAAGACAAAGCAAATTACCTTCATGGTGATTTTCATATCGAATGAACTCGACGTATCGAATAACAACTAATTTGAAAGGAGAGAGATAGAAAAAGAAGAAAAAAATAGAAGAGGCCTAAAAGAAGATGGGTTAAGATGAGTTAAATAATAACAAGAACACGGAGCATAATAAAAATTGAAAAGAAGGAGCAGGATGAGGAAGATTGATATGGCGATAGGAGGAGATGAAAACGAGGAAGAACAAGGGCAACTAAGGAGGAGAAGGGGCAAAGAGAACGAGAATAAAATGATAAACAGAAGGGAAAAGAACAGGGTAGAAGAAAACAATGAAACATAACGAAGGGAAAAATGAAGGGGTAGGAAAGCTAGTTCAAAATTTCCTCTTTTAATTCTTCATTAAAATATACATTTTCGTCATCAATTTACTCGGTGTGTTCAGCAGCTGAAATCGGCACGTGGGTGTGAACAGGTCTGCCCACAGTTCAAGCACAAGCGCTATAAAATTTCGAGTTCATATCCAAGGCAACATTTTTCAGATACTGCTCTCTCTCTAAATATAATGTGGGAAGGAAAGTCATCGTCATATCTCAGTTTAAAATCCACTTCGAATCCCACAGAACATTGCAGGGGATCTCGTAAAACTAAAGCTTCACACGTCGAACATAAATCATAACGAATTTAGACGACGCATACCCGTATGACTGGGTATTGTGAAGTGGCAGTTCTAGACAATGCTTTACAAAGGGTTTATAGATCCCGTCTTATCATGTAAGCGATTGTATGATGAACTTAGGCAATTATATTTATTAACGAAATTAGTTTTGAATGAATATTGGAGTGTCATAACATTGCTATCAATTCGACAAACGAGCCTTTGACTATCTTATTATTCTGGTCAATTTGGCTGACAGTAATTGGTATTTTGAAAAGGATGAAAAGTAGCCCACTCTCTCACTTGAATCCCTTACCACTTAACTAAGCAATCAATCAATTTTGGCTATTCACTTGACCTTTACTCGTCACCTAAATAATTAAAAAAAAAAACCACGAATAAATAAACAAACAATCAAACAAACAAACAATTAATTAGATATGAATAATGTCATCTTTTTTTTTACTAAATGGAATCTATGAACCCCCATCCTCTCCATCGTCTCCTGGCTACGCCAACTATTTATTATGAGAGTATATCATGGCCTCCGACATACGTGCTTTTCCCACCGGTTGTGAGTCAGTCATCAGCGGAACGCACGGCGTGCCATACTTCGTCCGGAGTTCCGCAGGGGATACACGCAGTGCCATTCCAAGGGTCACTCGCTGCCAGAATTTCTTTTTTTAATACTCTATAGGTTGTCTACAGGTTTGGAAATAAGGTACATAGTGTTTGTACAGAACAAAGGAATTGGGAAGACAGAAATACAACTGGAATTGGCCTCTATGAACTATTTGTGGGATTGAACTAGCTTTGACCTGACAAAGCTTCGATTCATGTGCTTGAGCTTCTTATTATATTTTCTCTCTTGTTAACCGCCTCTCTCCCGTCGATACCGTTTGATTGGTGTGTATGGATGATCTTCCTTCGGATTTATATATTCATGTATCTTTTTGTTTTCATATTATTTCCCCCCATTTTTATATTGGGTATTCTTGTTTTTATTTCAAGCCTATAAATATATTGATTTGTTTTGTTTTAATGTCAGTAGTCCCCCAATAAAAAACCAACATGCCATGCTGATACGGGTGTCATATTCCACAGTCAAGAGAAAATGAATGCTTTAATAGATAATGAATAAATAAAAACGAAAAGAAAGAATAAAAGAAAAAATAAAGAAATAAATGAATGAATAATATATATTTTTCAATCATACATTAATGGAGACACTACATAAAAAAAAATGTCCCATAACAAGCGAGAAAGAAAGACAGAAATATCGGCAAACTGCAGCCTACACATTCAAGAATATCGCCCTCACGTGGCAACATGATACTTCTCTACAAATTGACAAGCGGAAAGTGCACGTAGTCGCCGTATCCTGTATAATGTACTGTTCATTAAACCAAACTGCTTACATGTAATTAGTTATGGAGGTCACAGAAGTGAATTAACTTAAGCAAATCCCCAAATGCTTATGTGTATTATAAGTAACCAAAATTAGATTTTGCGAGTCATTTAACTGCCGAGCGGAATGCGATTTTGATTTCTATGTCATACCTATGTGGTTCTATGTCATTATTTTTTGACGTATGAATAGCAGTTCGACTAATGGTTACTGAAAGTGGTTTTTATTAATTTCTCATGATATCATGAAAAAGTATTGATTCGTAGAGAGAGAAACGGGGGTGAGTGACCACTGAAACTAACAAGTTAAAACCATATGGGTAACCATACTATGGTGACGAGAAAATAAGAACTCTATCTAAATTGGAGAATGTCAACTTTACTTCAAATTGTATGAAATCCCATTACTTAGCATGCTTAGAACGATTACCGACATCTAATTCTCTACTGGGCGTGGCATCGTCTACTAGATGTCGTCTGTCTGTCATTTTGATTCTCAACATCTGTTTCGAAGTGTGTAGTCTGCACTCTGAAGGCTTGTTCTTCTTCTTGCGACAGCTCTGTAGCCAGGACTAGTCCTACCAAAGAGTTACCAGACTCATTTGTTCTAGGTTCATTTGGTCCATGTGTGAATCCTAAACGTATACCTACCCTAATGAATAATTGTGAACAATATAGGACATGTGAAGGAGTGGGCAAAGGGGACTCGAACACCCCTATCTTTTGAGAAAACATGATGACGCCAATAGTACCCAACGTCAGTGCATACTTCCCTCGATTGAGCATCTCCTCTCTTTATAATCGTTACGTGGCGCCTGTAATGTGTACGGTGGGACTCTCATTTGTTGGCCATATGTCACAATGATTTGAAGAGAATCGTAAACCTAATTCCTGATGTGGCATAGGATCTTGGATGTCTTAGTTAATAAATCTATCTTCAGCCTCACGACATAAATCCCACACAAGATAAATATTTGCAAGTTTACTATTGGATGGAAGAAAAATGAATTTAAAGCTTATTTTACAAAAAACTGTGGAATTATCGTCTTGATGGACGTGAGCTTCGGCAGTAAGACTATCTCGAAAGAAACTCAACAGTCGACGCAGGGTATGATTTCCATAACTCAGCGAATAATTGGCTGAGTAATGACATTTAGCTCTCTGAACGATTAATTGATGCCGGTTCCCAATTTCCGCTCCTCAACTTTGCAAGTATTACATGCATTATGTAGGGACAGCCAATGATTGACTTAGCTCGGGTTCATTGGAGTCTCGGGAGGGATGATTAAGAACATGGAGGTGATGTTGACGTTTCAGGTGCCATGGCCTAACTAGAGTTCAAGGATGGAGAAAGAAAGCCTTTCATTACCTGAGTACTTATATGATATGATATACATCAGTCCAGTCACTTTGCCTGTAGAAACAAAGTTATTAAAAGAGGGAAATCAGAGACAGACAGAGAGAGAGAGAGAGAGAGAGGGGGGGGGGGTATCAAAACTGTAAAAGAGGGCAAAATGCGAATACTAATACGCTAAAAGACAAATTGTGCTTATATGACTGACATAAATATAAATATAAATATCAAATAAAAGGAGAAAGTAAACGAAGAAAAGTAGAAAGAGTAGTGAAGCAGGAAGGAATAAGAAAAATATGATCAATTTAACTCAGAGGTCTGCTATTTCGAAGGGAGTCCTAAGATTTATGTTAACTATATGTGACCTCCGCGAAAAATAAATAGACGTTTCATGGAGTTAATAAAAGAAGGAATAGTCTCTGTAATTCTCCTTCTTCGATATGAAAATGCATATATTTATTGTAAAATGTTCCAAGCAAACCGGTTATAATTTTCCTGTAAAATGGAAAATTTGACACTCGTATGCATTTGACTGGATTCAATGCTGATTTCATACGAATACGATTATTGGTGCATTTTGTAAACTATGTCTTTTTACGCTCTCATTTGTAAAACCGTGATTTATATGGATATGGTGAAAGGAAATTTCCTTTGACTTCCATGATATCCAATGTCTTTACAACAAAATTATCCCTACGCGTTATTTATCCTTGACTGACTTTAAGAAAGGGAATATGGAAACGACAATATAAAAATAGAAAACAAATGTCTTGCGTTTCAATGCATAATTACTTATTTTTACATCTTTATTTTCGGAGATAAAAACTGTAATCTAATTCTCTTGAAAGACCTTCAAAACTTTAAAAAATGGATTGACGTCATAAAACTTCTTATAGAAAACATTGGCCACTCAGAACATCTGCTTGCGTATCATGTCTTAGTTCAAAACATCTCCATCTCGGGGAAATAATGATATGTTTAGCTGACTTGAGGTTAAGCCATGAAAACCTATCTTAAAGGCCAAGTCCACCCTGATATCAAGTTGATTTGAATAAATAGAGTAAAATTAAACAAGCGTAACAGTGACAATTTCACTGAAATCGGATGTAAAATAAGAAAGTTACGGCATTTTGAAGTGTTGCATTATTTCATGAAACAGTGATATGCATAGCATGGGCGATATGCAAATGAGTGAACCGAGGATGTCGTGCACTCACTTTTCCTTATGTATTTTATTATATGAAATATCATATATTTCATTTTTTTGCTTCAATAATGTAAAACATGGTTTGACTCCATATGGAACATGTAAAATCATCATTATTGTAACTTATTTTCATACAAGGAAGGGATTTTTTATTATCACATCTATAAAAATTGAAATATTTGAAATTTCATATAATGAAATACATAAGGAAAAGTGAGTGTGTGACATCATCGGTTCACTCATTTGCATACCGCCCATGCTATGCATATCACTGTTTCATGAAATAATGCAAAACTTCAAAATGCCGTAACTTTCTTATTTTACATCCGATTTCAGTGAAATTTTCACTGTTACGCTTGTTTAATCTTACTCTATTTATTCAAATCAACTTGATATTAGGGTGGACTTGGCCTTTAATGTCCAAACGAGCTTAACTATTGTAACCTCTAAAAGTTACATTTTTATTACTCTTCTAAAATAAGTCAATCATATGGCTCCGTACCCTTGCGCGTACGTGGTGTGGCCTTGATTTAGTTGAAGGTGTGATAATCTTGTAATTGACCAAGAGAGCCTGCTGGTGGGCCGAGCACAAGAAAGGGGTCATTACTTCACAATAAACAATAAACAACGACAACAATTTAAGTAATAGTCGAGTTAAAAAGGGATTTACACATTATCGTCTCTTCCCGCCGCAGAATATGAGCTGATCCTAAAAATAGATACCTCTAACCTCCTCCAAAAGGCTTTCTAACAATAGATTACTAGAACAGACTACAAAGCCGTTCGCACAGTTTCAAAATTTTGGTGCAGTGTAGAAACCAGACCGAACACCGACTCGACAACCTCGCAGCAGATAGTGCGCAGATTGACTACGACGACTAGTCGTCGCTGATTTGTTAATGGTGGTCAATGGGAATGTTCGCAGAGGTTGTTTGTGTATTTGGGATATGGACAAGACTGTTGCTGCGTTTGGATGACACTGCATAGATAACTCGTGTTGACAGCTCGAGTTTCCAAAAATAAGACAAAGCAACACAGATGAGCATCCTCCTGATTTTAATCACATCACTTTCTCTTTATTTCACGATACCCTCGATAGTGTGCTATATATTCCGTATGACCTTCTCTGAAATATCCTGTCTTTGTTAAAAAGTTTGATGGCCCACTACCATCCATCTAACAGAAGATCTTATTTCTGAAATAATAGTAAGGGGTTCTGTAAAGTTTGCTTTGATGCGAACAAATACCCTAGGTACCCTCGATCAGATTCCAACATCTTTTCCTCCAGGTAGTGTCAGTTTTGCTAAACATGAAATTAATGTTTTAAAGGGAAAAGGGTGGCTTTAACAGTTCTGTTGATCTCATTTCTCTGAATGTTCAACTAAATGTAAAGGACTAGTCTATCGAAAGACAGGTCACGATCAACATTGAAAGTCTTCGTGTTTCTCTTGTACATGAATATTAAACATAGATATTATGAGATATTGAACAAGAAGCAAATCATTAGGGATTTCAATTTTATAACATATACAGGACAAGGAGAACATATATGATAATAAATCGACTTTTGGAATTCACATTTTATGTGTAATCTAAGCTTTGTGGTTGGTTGGTGCAAATTGCATCAGAATGTCAAAAAAACAATGAATCTGATCAATAAATCATTTATTCAACTGAATAAATTGTGACACTAATTTAAGTTTCCTTTCCAATCAGTTTCAAAATGGAAGAATTAAAAAGACCAGGTGAGGTTTCTCAGTAAGTTTTATTATTTTGTTTTCATGAAAATGAACCATTATTACTTTCGCTTCATGTCGTAAACCCCTCCGAGACCGATTTCAATTTTGAATGGCCATGGATCTCACTAAACTTTTACACGCAAACAGACAAATAAAGATCACATTTTCCTTGAGTTCAGACGTTTGATGATCACATTGAATTTCTTGGTCTAATAAATGTCACTCTTTAAAAGGGTGAAAATGTGTTTGATGTTATCAAAGTCATTGTCGGACGTTGTTGTTATATGAAGACTTTCATGACAAACCTTCACGCTTCCATTGATTTCATACAGTAATATAATGTTTTTGCAGCTTGATTTTGTTACGTTTACGCGTTCTTATTCAGGAGGTGATCTCTTATAAATTAAGAAAATATTTCTCCTGTTACGAGAGAAAACTATATACGGAGTATAACATAACTTATCATGCTTATAGTAAAGAATCCTTCCTATTTTCAACAAGCCATACAAATTGTAAAGATATACATACACGGCCACGTTCATGAATGTTCAGTTCAGTTCAGTTTATTTCATTCTATCTCAGTAAAAACATGCGATTCCACATTAAAAAAATTACACAATTGGAATAATTCATGTACAGACATATTACTATTAAGAAAAAAGGAATAAGGTACAGCTGTTAAAATGCGCGGAATATGTTTAGTATAGACAGTTATGTATAGGATTCCAGTTATATTGCAGATTCAATTATAATCAGTAGGATTATTGTGATGATAATTTGTTTTGCATGGTCATATGAATAATAGAAGAATAATCATCGATTCTGTATGTTACGTTGATTAGTGTAAATATATATATTTTACAATCTGAAACTGAAATATTAGATGTTTGGTCAGAAGGTTTGGAACCAGAAAATAAAATAAGGAGGGAAATTTCGGGTGTAAATGTGCGTTTCTGTATGAAATTAGTACATTCATCAAGTTCCCTGTTCGAAATATGGAAAGCAACATGTCGTGGTTCGAGTAGATGGAACATTTTGTTGGCCCATGGATGAAAGCTAGTGACAGGTGAAATGAAGGAATTCCTATCTTATGAGGACGTCAGGGGTGAGAAGGGAAGAGGTACCCCGGTGATCAGATATAGGTGAAGGTAAAGCACGATTGGATAGAGGAAGATCTAGACATGATCAAGGTTAGTCGTCTTCCCCTCTCAGAATTCAGTAGATCCTTCTCATTCGGCATAAGTGGGGTGAATATAAGTGGGAATGTGGTGTATAACATAATTATTATGTACTGTCTTTTGCGTAAATATGCAGGAAAACTCAAATGCACACTCTATACGACATGGAAATAGGTAAAACGATGTCATCCATAAGAGGCTGAAGAGCCATTGCAGTTTGAAGAGGGGTAATGTTCTGCACCCCATTGCGACCGCACCCACCCCCGTCCCGCTCTCTGGATGCGCCCTCTGCCCCTCTACCGATCTTCCGAAGATGCCAACTGTTTATTAGATTATAGGATCTATGTCAGGAGGAAATTCGCGTCTGATTCGCCGGTAAATGAACGATCGGCATCAAGGCTAGATGCTGAATGTATCTCCACGACTTGTTTTTGCCTTCTTTAATGACGTCTATCAATTTCCAATCTCCGATCATCATTGGCGTAGCTTCACGGAGGTAGAACACGGGGTAGGGTCGGGGTGTCTTGATGTACCCATTTGACCCCAAGTTAGTACCCGTCGAGTAGGTACATGAAACGCAGGGTCACGTTACGACGTATGTATTATGGGAAGCTTTTTCATCTTAATTTTCACCTTTTCCTTCATATGAAAGAATGTAACTCATTTTTTGAAAACTAAATGCTATGAATAGTGTCATGCTATTCACAACTACGAAGAACCATCATTGTTCGGAGGGAATTATAATTCTTTCCTGAAATAACTAATTCTTTCCTGAAATAACTAAACAACTCTCCATTATCGTCCACCCTATAGCTGTTTCCATAAAACCCCTTCCGAAGTTTCTTAAATCGAATTTGAGAAATTATCACTCACTGGCAAGGGGAGAATTCACGAAAACTAACTTCTATAATATTCTTATCTGCACATCATCAGAAGTTTGTACTTGTAACTCAGAAACATTCCATTGTACTTTGTAATTCTCATCACTATGTCCTTATCTAATAATTTCTTTACATCATTTGGGATATAACGCTATAATGAAAGCAATCATTCCCTATAAAGCAAGCAAACTTGAACTTGAAATCTTAAATTAAATTTCATACTAAATCAACTGATAAAAATATATGAAAAATATACACAATCGCTTTTTGACATTATGTTTGAAAACAACAGTAACAGCAACAAGCAAACATGAGCTTAATGAATAGAATGTGACAGTCAGTGTGGTTAGGAATATGGCGCCAATGTTGCTCACCCCACCCTCTTCACCCCAGCCCCCTCATACTGCACCCTTCATGAAGTTGGCTCCATTACGCCTTTCTGTTAATTGGGACTCATTCAGAAGATCGGATGCACTCTTGACCTGATTGTAGAAGTTAAGGACACGAGTTCTCGACGGCAATGATCATTTCAAATTAGGATTAATTGCAAATCTACAGCAAGGTTAAATAGCACAGTTTTGAATATTTTGTTTACCAACAGTCCTGGAAAACAATTTAGGCAGTAATCACTAAAGGAATTAGTTCGGACTGAATTTGGGGCCCATTAAAACTGAACGTATTACTGTAAAGTGTCTATATTCCTGTTTCGTTCATAAAAACAAAGTACTCTTTCAGAAGCGCTGGCCATTAATCATCTTGGCATGATGGGGAAGATATAAGAATAGAATTCCAGATGTCAACAAAAATGTCAACAAAATCGTTCAAAGAGTTGTCATTAGCACTGACATGATAACACATTATTCCGATTTTTTAATCGATTTCTAAGATTTTTGCAGTTTACACACAAAATGTTAATATTGACATTATTTTGTTTATACTAAAACATAAGTTAACCTCATTTTCATTTTTTTTTTTTGGGGGGGGGGGGAAATGTGTATTCTTCTAGGTATACAATTCATGGAAGACCACTTCTACTTCAAGTTGAAGGCTGACCAAATTTACGTCTTTGACAAATCTCCCTCTACGATCATGATGGGAAGGTGTATTGTCTTACACCGACTTTGTTACTACCAAAGTTTACAAATTCACCCCCGGTAATCCTTTCAAAATGACATTTTCACTTGACTTTGCAACATCAATTTTTTGATTGCTTAGATTTTTGCAGACTTAAAATCGTACATGATATCAGAATTAACCGATGGTCTTTTCTGTATATACAAAAAAATATATATTCAAAGGTACGGTCTACGCACCCAATTGCCGTCGGAGCAACTTATGTTGGATCACCTTTAAAACATGGAGTTCGTAAAAAGTGGGTCAACACCACTGCCACGACTGCTAACATTAATTAGTGCTTTCCAGATTTGTTATCTAAATAACATTTACTGCAGGCATATCAACATAATTTAATTATAGATGTATTCGTTTGATATACATGTATGTTCCCCCTGTCAGAGGACATTTAAAGTTATATGTCTGAATGATATAGGGTAGGTCTACCACTGTGTGGTCCCATTGGATGCAGACAATTTCTTAAAGGGAAGGTGGAGTTCTGGGAAATGTGAACAATATTTCGTGAGCTTTCTTATTCTCTTCATGTCAGTTTGGAAGAATATAATATTAAAATAGATCCTTGAAATGATTGCTCTTCAAATGCCCTCATATTCGAATTATGATGAGAAATAGCTGAAATTTTCGGGCCGAATATTCATAGCAGGTGTGTGTACAGTCCCATATACACATTTATGAGTGCGGTGACAGTGGGCAATTTCTCCTCATTTCGATGATTAAGATAACTCACAGTTTAGATCCAATTGTTATATTATCAACATTTCCCAATTGCTTTGAGACAGTTTCTTTCACAATGTAATTGCATGACCAGAATTCAACATTATATTTAAAAGCCGTTTATATTGCATTCACTGTGATTTGACAGGAGTTTCGACAGTTGAAGAATTAAGAGTTATAATCTATAACAAAGTAATATCTCAAGAAAGTAAGATCACTTACTATATTATTTGCCAATTGATCCACTGAAGAAGAATGAATAGGCTAACAATTTATAAGCGGTTAAAGACTTTCATTACATGTAGTAGAAATATTTTTTAAACAAAATTATGGCACATTTATCCTCTTTTATCCCGCTCAGTTCCCCCCCCCCCCTCCTTCTCTCTCTCTCTCTCTCTCTCTCTTTATCTCCTGTCTTCCTGTCTTGAATTCTTTGTCTGTGTTTGTCTGCTGTCTGTCTGTCTGTCTGTCTGTCTGCCTGTCTGCCTGTCTCTCTCTTAACTATTCTCCCTCTCTATTTCCCTCTCTCTAAACTTCTTTCTCTCTCTCTCTTTCTCTCTCTCTCTCTCTCTCACACACACACACACTCACACACCCTCAAAACACGCACCCTCACCCGCCCGCGCTCCTGAACACGTCCACTCTAAATTTTAATCAATCAGATGGTTTTTTCTGTGCAGTGGCTGTTTGGAGCAAAGGACTTTGATGACAGCCAGTCCCTGATGACTCGTAGTGAGTGAGTTCCACCTTTCTTACCACAGAACATAAACTCACATTACCTACCCCGATTCGCCTAACTGGACAGTACCGCCGGTCATCCGCCACACAGGAAATTGGTCAGGTACGGAGGCTGAAACTAGCACGACTATTGGTCGATAGTTTCAGAGTTAAAGGACTGATCAGGATTACGAAACAATACACTTTGAGTTTCCGTACTTTTAGTTTGTTACGGTTGGGTTGCAGAGTTTATAGTTTAAAGCTTTACATCTTTCGGTAATACTCTTCGATGATAATGTTCTGGGAAGCGTTTCATCAAGCGTTTTGTCAGTGATTTTTACTGACAAATTTGCTCTCAGCCAATCAGATGCAAGGATTTCAGTAGCTTAAAGCAGTTGTCGGTAAAAATCACTGACAAAACGCTTTATGAAATGCTCCCCAGCATACTTCATGATGTACACGTAACAAATACAAACGTATGTCAGCGGGGGGTAGTTAGCATGGTTTTGATTGATGCAAGGTTTTACTTCATTTCATTTCCAAATATAAAGCAATATGATTGGCAAAGTACAACATCATGAAATGAAAAAGGAACCTACTGGAAAGCATAGCTTGTTTGTGTAGGTTCCCAAGAATAAATATAACATTAACATAATTATCTTTTATAACGTGGAAGATTGGAAGTGAAATACATATTTAAAAAAGAAATATATATATCGGCATAATTATTTCTCGTAACAACATAATGTATTATATAGTCATGACCTGCACTATGTAGTTTGCACTCAGAAGTCATGAGAACAAAATGTAATTCTGTATCTATTCGTTTGTAAATATGAATTGTTTCCTTTCATATGGATTAACTAGCAAATTGAAACAGCCTTAATTAGTTTATGTCAATTAGATGCTGTATACTCTCTGTCTGGTTCATCGGCAGGCAGCAGGAGGAAGGTGTAACGAGCGTTTCCCTGATCACACTCCTGCACCTGCCATTGTGAAGGGCGCTCTCTATCTCTGATTTTACATTTTGATTCGACACTCTCTGTCATAATGCTACAAGATATTAAAGTGACATGTATAGTTGCTAAAGATTTCGTCATTCATGTTTTGTGTTTGTGTTTGTTTTTGTTTTACACTCCGGCACATAGGCTGAATGAATCATCACGCGATTGAAGACACTCGACCAAGAAATGTTTGAAGAAATGCTGAAACTCTCTTCGTAAAAAAAAAAAAAAAAAACTAATTAATCAATCTAAAAAAAAAAAGAAAAAAAAAAAAAAAAAAAAAAGAAGAGAGATAAGAGGTAATATGACCTCCCTTGATGCATCATTTGGTGTATCCTGATACGGTGAGATAAGGTGTTCTTTATAGATGTAGAATATAGATAGTTAACAACCTGTACAAGCGTTATTATTATGTGCATTCATAGATATCTGATACAAGGCTAACTATACGGTACATATTCTACACATTTCTTTCGAAAACAACTTGTGATATATTGACAAAATTAATTATTCCTTGTTAATTCGTTATCCTGTATAGCAGAATCTTATAAAAAATTATAATCTTTGAAAATAGTTGATATAATAATTATATACAGTCCTTGATGATTAACTGAGAATAATCTTTAACCCGATCCTTTGTTTTTATTTATAGTACAACCTTTTATTTCAGATGGCTTAGTATAATAGACATATTAAAGATTATCCTTCAAGGTGATGGCTTAGACGGACTTAGATGATCCGTCTTGGTGAAAGCTTCAGCCGTGAGGGTGAGGGCGGTGTCCAAATTAAGCGGGATATTGTACTTTCTGCAAGATTGTCAGTGAATGTATGGGAGCCAATTTCAGGTAAAGACAGTGACGAGAAAACGTCTTTGATGACTTAATTAACGACATTATTCACAGTAAGTGGGACTAATGAACATGTCCTCCTCGGGGAAAAGATGGGGGATTTGGCGAGGGTCCTGGATTGGTTTGTGTGGATATCGAATTATTCGGAAGAGATTCGATAGCACGATGGACTGTCTGGAAGGTAATGTGATATTGCATGGCACCAGTCGATACTTAATTCGATATGTCCACCTGTCGTCTGATCTGGTAAAGTGTGACCTTCGGCATTATCAATTATAGGAGATCTATTGACGCGACACTCGAAATGCTTAAAAGAATACCCTTCCCCACAAGGGCACACATAGTACACTTACATATTGTACACTTACATATTTTTTTTTGCGACACGCTGATTGAAAGAATGAAAAATGTCACCACTTGATTATTGACTGACATTTGATCAATACACTCCTAAATTACATTTAATCATACTATGGTCCTATCTACTTAGGCAATACATATAATAGACAATATAAACAACAGCTGTGTCCTTGGAACTAAACTCTAAAATCTTTGATTTCCGGTCTGCTTCTTGGCCATTTTTGTCAAGACAAATTGTAACAAATGCAAGTGCACGTGCTACGGATGGTGTTTATTGGCCACGCCGTGGATTAATAGTTTGCCCAAATATTAAACACGTACTTCAAGACTGTAAGAAGGTGTACTAAATCTTACTGACTTATCACACTTGTCTATTTTATGTTCTTGAAAGTACAGCTGCCTCGGTAGTCAAAAGTTCAAGAGCACGATTAATTTGCATACAGGTCAAAGTGCGTAAAGGAAAAAAAGATTCTTGAAGTGAAGGTTGTTGGAAATATGAATGAAGGTTAAAGCTATGATGGCCATCTGTTATGGTCCGTTTGCTGTAGCGGACACGCGATTATGACAATGAAAGGGGGGGGGGGGGTGCGCCAACCAACTATCGCCCTCCCAACTTGAATTTTCTTTGAGAATTCATGCGTACATATTTCATACACTGTCTATAGGAAGAGTTGGCTTCTAAGGTTAGGGCGTGTCAAACCCCCCCCCCCCCCCCCCGATCTAGTTTGCAGGCACAACCCTGGTCAGTCGTAAAAGACTACCATAGGTCCTGTACTATAGCTGCTCCTGACCAATAATGACACGACCAGTAGGTAGCTGGGTTAGGCTTCTGTCAAGACACAATGATTTTCTGATAAAGTGTCAAATTAGGGTCTGTACTTGTAGACTACGCCTCGATCGGCTCTTTATAGCAGTGTGTTATTGAAAATATAAATATAATATATAGTTTACAATATAAAGAGTAGAGTTTGATTGAGATATTTTGTTAGCTAGCAATACCTTGTTGTTCCCGGAAAGTTTAATTAGCAGAAGGCCTCCGATATTTTGTCATGAAATCTTCTATGATGCTCATTGATCACATCCATAAATGAGACGAGTGACCTAATTTTAGCAACATTCGACAAAAATAATAGGTTCCCTTGTCGAGGACTAAAAGATTTAAATGAAACGTGTTTGTTAAGAGAACCTTGTGGATTAAAGTATTCGTGTAACATCCAGTGAAGTCGGGATAAGAAGGTGTGACTAACACCGTAGCCTCTACTGGGTCTGTTAACACTGACGAATCGTGAATTTGTATGTCATTGGTGATAATAATGCCGTTTTCTCGACGAAACGACAACACTGCTTTAGCAGCGATCTAGCTTCACCAATATACTAAAACGCGACCATAGTTTTTGCAGGGTAATGGCCAATATTATTATAATGTTCTCTTGTGAAGGTGCTTGGATGAAATATTCTTTAAAAAAAAAGGGTCGAAGGGCTGTTGAAGCTTTTATTTGACAGATTTGTAGCAAATAAAGACAAAAATTCCTTTTTCTTCAGGCACAAGATGGAGCTACATCCATTGCTATCTTCTCTAGATAGATGAAAGAAAATACACTGACAAGACACAAGCATAGTAGATATGATTGCCTCATTGTATGTCATCTGTTTAAGAATCACTGAGCGAGAAGCATTGTCAAGTTAACGTTATCTATAACATGACATCAGAAAGTGGTATAGGATTGGTTTATATGGTAGACATTTGTTAGCTGTAGCAGTAGACTGTATTCGTTTGGAAGCGGCAGAAATAACACAATAAGTTATATTATGATGGTAGTACACTTGTGTTAACATTACACTTGCTAAATTTTATATCTTGCAAGTATCTTAATAATAAGATATTCACTATTAGTGCATTACCATTATTAGTATTAGCATAAACGCTTTCATTCTAGTAACATCACAAAAATAATATGTACACAAAGTCAATTTTTGGCAGTAAATAGTTTTTCAGATGCAACATTTTCAGAAAGGGGAAGGAATGAGGGGAAAGAATAAAATTACATTTACAAAGTTTTCATTTGAATACATTCTGAGCCTCTTCTGACTCCGTTTTAATGCTTAAACTGAAGTTGAAAGCTTAACAAGCCAGGTGGGAATAAGCTTCTCCCTATACCAAACGCTTAGTCTTAAGCACTCATGCTTAAAGACAGTAATTTAACGTTTAGAGGAAACCGATGCTTCCTTTAAGACGTTTAGAACGCTCACATACATGTACTGTAAGCATGATAACTTTTACCCCCTGCGGTAGCTCGAACATATATCCAATAAGCTGCTAACAGATTCAAGGGTTTTAAAAGCTAAATAAGAAAGAACACCTGGAGGGGGGGGGGGGGGTTGTTTCACAAAGAGTTAAGTTTGACTTGAAGTCGTACTTAAATTCCTAGTTGTGGGTTGTATATTACGCATCACCGCATTGGTCAGATCATGCTCAGGGGACGCGTACAATTATTGGGTAATCTACCAATGAGATTACGCGTTTAATACCGTATGCTCATTGGTATTTACGCATGACTTTAAGTCAAACTTGACTCTTTGTGAATCACCCCCCTGGTGGCATATATGTTTTTCCTAATCTCAGTAGAATTTATCCATGAAATTATTGGTAATGATCAATCAGATATGATTTCACACACCAACCGGTTTCTGAGCATCTTTCGAATGGCATATTATTGGCTGCCACGATACAGGCAATGTACCGAAGAGATCCATTACCTTGTAAAATTATCTGTTATTTAAAACTACTTCTCTGTGTTTAAAGAACATAAATGGATCGTCATCATGCAAGTGTCATTTGTTCAAAGAATTTATGACATTTCGAAAGGGTTTGGTAATCACACTTATACACGAGCATGGCAGGGAGTAAAGAGCCAAATATGGTACCATTTTATGGTTCAGTTATCACCACTTCCAGCAAAAAAAAAGATATTTCTTAGTAAACGAAGAAGCTTGATGGGAGGAATTTTTAATTTGTAAACAAAAGTTCATCGTGACTTGGCCGTGAACCAGAATAGCCTGGTGGTTAAGTCGCTGCCCGGCAAGCAGTAGATGACAGGTTCGAATCCCGCTGGTTCCAATTTTTTCTGACTTGTGTTTTTCATTACAGATCGAGCATACGATCTTTAACACGGAGTAAAATGCCAAAAAATTTGTTTACAAATTAAAAATTCCTCCCATCAAGCTTCTTCGTTTACTAAGAAATATCTTCTTTTTTTTTCGTTTACTAACCATTGTCTACGGCGGACTGTTGAATATTAATGAGTCAGAAAGAAGAGGATCTTGGGTATTTGATTCCAGTTCATCGTGACTTGGCCGTGAACCAGAATAGCCTGGTGGGTTAAGTCGCTGCCCGGCAAGCAGTACATGACAGGTTCGAATCCCGCTGGTTCCAATTTTTTCTGACTTGTGTTTTTCATTACAGATCGAGCATACGATCTTTAACACTGGGAGTAAAATGCCTAAAAATTTGTTTACAAATTAAAAATTCCTCCCATCAAGCTTCTTCGTTTACTAAGAAATATCTTCTTTTTTTTCGATTACTAACCATTGTCTACGGCGGACTGTTGAATATTAATGAGTCAGAAAGAAGAGGATCTTGGGTATTTGATTCCAGTTCATCGGACTTGGCCGTGAACCAGAATAGCCTGGTGGGTTAAGTCGCTGCCCGGCAAGCAGTAGATGACAGGTTCGAATCCCGCTGGTTCCAATTTTTTCTGACTTGTGTTTTTCATTACAGATCGAGCATACGATCTTTAACACTGGGATTAAAATGCCTAAAAATTTGTTTACAAAAAAGATATTTCTTATTTGAGCAAAAGTATGGTTTGTCCAAAAATGAGGGCACTAATACCTCAGTCACACCGCCAACCCGATTCCAAACCGATCGATCGTTGGCCATTTGGTGTAATGTAATGTTTTGTTCGGTTTGTTGTCGGTTTGGTGTCAGTCTCGCTGGTGTCACTGGGGTCTAGCAGCGTACAATTTCTGTCTACTTGTCTCAGCTTAGACGTCTAGCCTCTTCGAATGTTCTACATCAAAATGTGTGACACTACAGGCAGCGACCTGACACGCCAGCTTCGTTCAAGATGACGTTAGTTCTTCACTGAGGGGCACACATAAGTAATCCATCCGCTTGCAATGCATGCCGGTGAGGCGGAGCAAAGATATTTTGAAATTAATTGATTAGAAATATTCATATAAAATCGATTGATTGTCCTCAGTAAATTTAAAAAGCGTAAATGGTGTTTAATAGACATACTCTTTTCAATTTGACACCTTAGCCGAAGTTGGCTAGCTTTTTATTATTTTTTAAGGATTTATTTTATCACTGGTGCACTTCCACTGTTTCTATGTGCAAATGGGCTGAAATTTCGGCTAGCCTTGTTTCAGCCTAAATATCTTTTTTTAACGCCGGGAAAGTGCCCAAATTAGGTACTTTATTTGAGAGATATTTATATTTTGTCTCTATTCTGTGAATTTAAACGATTTCTACCGAGGGGTGTTCAAAATATGATTTATAGACAACCTTCGTTATAACACGTGAGTGAATGGGGCCGTGAATTACTTATGTGAGCCCTATAGCGAAACCTAGCTCAGCGTTGTTCTGGAAATGTCGTCTGCTTTTGTTGGTCTGGGTTGCGTTAAAATTGATGTAGATTACTCTTTTTGGATGCTTAACTGCTTAAAGTATCATTTTGAGGTAAGTTGAGAGCCATCCTTAATAAAAACATACAGCATTTGTCTATGCTTTGGACAGGTACTAGGTAACACCAAACACCAAAGGAATGATTCGTACCCGCGGCTTTCTATGTGGAAAACGTGTCTCTTGTATTTCCAACATTTGGGGGGGGGGGGGGGGGGTTGTCAGTCGCTTGAGAATCTGAGCTAGGATTTTCTGTCGATCAAAGTTATTCAGGTTCACTTTCTGCCTCGGACGTTTGCTAAGATAGGGAAATTTAAATTTATTAACTATCACCATTACAAAACGCTTAGCACGCCTCCTGTTCGAGCCGGTTACTTTCGCTTTCCTCGATCTCTTTTCAGAGCAGTCTCATTCTTTAAAATCTCTCTCTCTGCCACCCCCCCCCTCAGACTCACACACAACATCCATGGGTAATTATGTGAAACGTCCCCAATCTCCCCTTCTATCCTTATTATAGACGGAATAATACTATAAATAAATTGCGAGAATATGAAGGAAAAGTGAATATGCAGCCTTTTCTTTTATATTCTTTGTTTTTAAAAGATAAAGACAAAAATTGAAATTCTCTATTTTGATCCAACAGGTGCCATTCAACATTATCAATCGGCCGACACTTCATTCAGGGTGCAAAGGAAACAGTATTCACTATAAAGAATCACACTCCCGCATCTACACGTCAACCGTAGTTTCATGCCCGCAAATTGACAATAGTGAGTGATGTCACTGGGACCGTTCTCACTTGCCTGTCCTCATTACCCTTGATTAGATAATGAGAAATTGGTATCAATTTTATCAGTAGATGCAACTCTACCATTTACGGCTGAAATTATTCAGATTATAAAATTTTGACCTACTCTATAGGGCACACATAAGTAATCCATCCGCTCGCAATGCATGCCGGTGAGGCGGAGCAAAGATATTTTGAAATTAATTGATTAGAAATATTCATATAAAATCGATTGATTGTCCTCAGTAAATTTAAAAAGCGTAAATGGTGTTTAATAGACATACTCTTTTCAATTTGACACCTTAGCCGAAGTTGGCTAGCTTTTTATTATTTTTTAAGGATTTATTTTATCACTGGTGCACTTCCACTGTTTCTATGTGCAAATGGGCTGAAATTTCGGCTAGCCTTGTTTCAGCCTAAATATCTTTTTTTAACGCCGGGAAAGTGCCCAAATTAGGTACTTTATTTAAGAGATATTTATATTTTGTCTCTATTCTGTGAATTTAAACGATTTCTACCGAGGGGTGTTCAAAATATGATTTATAGACAACCTTCGTTATAACACGTGAGTGAATGGGGCCGTGAATTACTTATGTGAGCCCTGAGACTGTAAGCCGGGTAGCCTGGGGGAGAGCGACATGGTTTTACATGGGGATCATCCCTCCCATCCATATAAACCCTGCTAAATCTCAACATATACCCCTGCCGTCCCACGTTTCTCTCTCAGCCTCTCCACCCGATTCTACTACTTTCTCTCTTTCTCTCTCTCCCCCTTCTTTCTTTCTGTACACTTGGATTCCCATAACTATATCCCCATCTCCCACTCCACAACCACACCCACACCCACATCCACCAAAGCACAAACAAACACTAAACCCTATGTTTGGAGTTGAATTATGATCACTTCCCACACACCATCGCCCCTCGCCCGCACACTCATACTCTCACTCTGTACCAAACTGACTATTCCCGTTTCTCTTCTTATCTTTCTTCGCATAAATCATTTTGCTTCACAATAAATCATTTGCATATCGACTAAACAATTTTGCTAATGATGCTTACACATTCTATGGTACTCTGGTGCTAAGAAATATCATGGAACCCTATCACATATGCCATCGCGATGTTGCGGCAATGTTTATCAGTTATAAACATGTTTCATGATGAAAACAAGATTGTTGCGAATCTAGACTAATGAAAACCATGACAACGACTGAAACATTCGAAGTGGGTCCAAATATTTAAAAACAATTTGCCAAAAGTATTATTCAACTCAAGTTATATGTTATTGATAATTTGATCAAGGAAAACGAAAGCACATATGACATGGAGATAAGATATCAAAATATCGAAAATATGAATGTACGGAAATGGCGTCATTGATTTTTGCTTTTCATGCAAACATTCTCCCTAAATTTTTTGGCTATCACTTTTCTCCACTTTGAGGACATTCTTAGCAATATCATAAAATCAATAAAGACAGATGCAGATAAAGATCTGAGGTTATCAAGCCGTATGAGACTCGTAACGTCTCAATGATAATCAATGTCCTTTCATGGTCAATTGACATTGCCTTATTGTCTCTTAGTCCCACTAGATACTTAACGGTGTGGTTAAGGTTAAAGAGAGTTGAATTTGACAGGCAATTGCCTCCCAATGGTATTATTAAGTGGTCGGATATGACCAAGGTAGTTTTTTTGTTGATGTTAAGACGGAAAATCGTAAAGCAACACTTAAAGTGACTACACTGTTTTGGCCAAGGTTATGGAGGTTGTAAACATTACAGTCTCCCAGACATTAATTATGATTAAAACCATAGCCTTAGGTGATATTTTTAGAATGATGAGGGTATTTCATACAAGGGTGATTTCTATGAACACTAAGATCCGATATATTTTTCCTAATATAATTATGTATGGTGAAGTATATGACATATTAATATATCCTTATTAGAGGATATGAAGGGGAACACATACTGGAATGTCTTAATCCCGACAGCACATTCACTGAATATTTTTGGAAAGTCTACTTCGAAATTATGAGAGTAAGGCAACCCTTTGCTAGTCATTGGTTTTCATTGGTTTTCTATTTACTATGTCACAGCAGTTGTCAAAACAGATATCGATTTGCGAAATTCCTTCAAGTATGAATATGGCACATATCTGTAATCATGCATACTATTTCAAATTTTCATAATCATTCCTAACGTACATCCAATTGCAATAACAAATCACCGAATAGACCCACTGCTCTTAACCATCCTTGCATTAATGGAGGCACTTACATGGATCATCGATTTTATATGAAAAAAAATGTAATATATTACATAATGTCATCAACTGTTAATAAGACTAAACTACTAAATTTGTCTACATAGTAATTTTTAACACGCAGTATGAATCTAACTCTAATAAATGACTTGGCATATACGTGTATGAACACGGTAAATTTTCAATAACGTACATTTAAGTTTGTAAAAGGGTTAGAAATCCTGTCGGGTTCGACATTTCACCATGAAGGTGGAGCTACTTGGGACACGTTTGGGATTAAAATACTAAGCTCTATTTCTCATTGTGCAGGACACGTATACACGATCCCAGCCCTAATGGAGACACATGCATGGAATATTTATTCAAATTGCACCCTTTCAAATTCGAATCTAAAAGAATTTGAAGGTAAAGAGCCTTATGATCTTTGATAATGCGGAAAGTAAAGATGGAAATAGGGAAAACATAGAATTCATGTATTTCTGCAAACACATATAAAGATGTATATGTATATATATCTAATATATATAAAATGTGACAGGAAATGAAAGAATAATGGTTGCGCAAGTTAAATCAAAATTCCCCAGAGCTGTCCTCCCTTTTTGAGATTTTTGGAAAGGTTGAAAAACTGTCTCCGTCGGGAATCGAACCCAGGTCGTTGGCTTAGAACGCCTTTGTCTTAACCACTAGACCACGGAGACGGGCCACTGGTTTTCGCCTACACCAGATTCAATTGACCGACAGATTGACAAATCTTCAACCTTATTAATTAATTCCTTTGTCGGGGGCAGGTGAGTTTTGAACAAAGAGAAGCCGCATGCCTCAGCAAAAATTTCAAAAAGGGAGGACAGCTCTGGGGAACATTGATTTAAGTTACCTAACCATTATTCTCTCATTTCCTTTCACATTGTATTTATTTCCACGAGAGTTGCCAAAGCTGTTGTATATTTTCCTTCCAATTATAGTTTACTTAATCTATGCTTCGCTTGGTGATCAATACATATCATTTGTATAATCAAGTAAGTCTCTTTCATCATACTTATCTATACGTCCATTGGGCGTCGCTCTAGGAAGGTGTGAGGATGCGACAGAACATTTTTGTATGAAAATTTCAGATTCTCGTCGGCAAATTTGTAATCTTTCAAAGGAAAAGTACAGATGGCTATTTTCATATTTGCTTGTTGGAAGAAATTTCCAAGTTCTGTCAGCAAATTTGAAAATCTGAGAATCCTTTTTTCCCCTTCCTCTTTTTCTTGTTGGAAAATATTGGCAAACTTTTCAGCAAAAATTGGCCTATAGCCCCCTCACATTTTTCTGACTTATCGTTGTATTATTATATTTCACAACTCCTCACTTTGTAGTTTATATAATTCAGATTTTCCTGGTGGACATACTATTGATCCATTTAGTTGCGTCCTTCAATTGACTCATACAATTGACATCATTTCAAGTAGCACTCAAATAATCATCGGTTTGTAAGTGAGGATATAAAGAGATCTTTAATTGGTACCAAAACAAAGATCAATTCGTATTTTAGGATATTAGATCATAAATCTTCAGGTCACGTAGCGGCCAGGTAATCACCCTTTCTACCTCATCTTATCTTATACGGAAAGGAACACAATCCACAGCTTACAACTTAATCACCCAAACATTTCTCTTTATGAATCTCTCTTAAACATGCATGTCATTCTGGTGGGGAGTGCATATGGTCGGAAAGATATGCCGTTAGCTTGTCAGAGAGCGCGAATCAGTCAGCAACACTTGATACATGGGTCTTTACACTTTATCTTGTCCGCCATCTTTTTTTCTCTAGCTTTCCCCCACGCTACTCGCCATGCGAACTGAAGCTAGCGCTCACCAGACAAGCGTTACAACACTTGCACCAATATGGATATGGACTGAGCTTAGGAGACAGGAAGAGGGGAATTAACAGCGAGGAATGGAATGGAGCGACAGAGTGTCAAAATAGGATTCTGAAAAACACACCATATACGTGATAGAATATTTGGCTTGAAACATGCCGATGTGAGATATACAGTAGATTCAGTTTTAGACCATATTGAAAAATACGAGTTCTACGCTAGTTATACGCGCACAGTGCCTTTATTGATGTATAATACATGTAATATCCAAACAGACTATCATTCTTTGGGCAAAAACACCTGTTTTCTGATATATCTAAAACAGAATTATACGCCATGTAGTTCATTGTCAAAATATACCACATTGCATAAATACTCCATTTAAAAGTAGATAAATGTAACAACATGGGAGTATATCATATTATATTTTAGTATTTCTGAACATTTAAGCTGCTTAACAAGCAGAATGAAAACATAAAGCAGTTAAGAAAGAAATAAGGCAAGAAATCAAAATTGTGTTTCATTTCTAATTTGCATCATACACCAATATAACAAATATCATGTTAGCAGAACCTCAGAATTGTGAGTATCTTGATATTAATCATCTAAGACGAAATAAATCTGACGACAGATTCACACCTTGAGATTCTTTCTATAAAATACGAAGTTCTCAACAAGAGCATGCCGATGGATTAATAAATTAAATGACTGTGAAATGTCCCTGCAGGTAAACCGGACATGTAATAATTAATGCAAATAGCATGCATGTTGCTAAATCAATATTGATACCAAGAAAACTGTGAACCTTCTGTTAACCATAATACTGTATAGACAAACGAGGAAATAAATAAAACAAAAATAAAATAGTGTGGTTTAGATATGATTAATAATTATGCATAGTTTGCAATATTAAGTGTCATGCTACATGCAACCCTACTAGACTCTGTGAGACTTTTTATTTCTGTAATTTCCAAAGTTCATTATAAACACATCTTTATTTTACAGAAGGCAAACGCAAGCAAACGACAGGCGAAAAACTTTAAAACAGAAGCGCATAGTTAAGCCAGTAGAGTTTGACGGAAAAGAACTGCTCAAGAGTACTTGTGTTTTTTTGGATTTATGAAAGATAAATATCATCTCCTTTTACGCCTCTTTGACGCGTTCGGCTCACCTTTCACATTAAGTGTTCATCTTACGCATCACATAATCCTAAACAAAAGAGAGGCTCCTGCTTAATGGCAGACACTAAAAACTGCAGAAATAGAGACCTGTTCAACATATCAAATCACGAAAATCATGTCACGAAATTTGGTAATCTAATGCACAATTTTCGTTGAACAATCATCGACATTTGATATCAGGGTAGAAATGATCAGTTGCCCTCGCCAAACGGTACAATTAATCTCTTATTTCCGTCGATTGTGAGAAATTTGTTGGATTACGATTGTCTGTGGCTCTAAGCGAATAGGCGCAATCGATCTCCTCATGCGCTATGATTTATACCATTCGTGTTTGTTGTAGTTGGATATAATTCAGCTTTATTTCAGTCAATCAATCAATCAATCAATCAATCAATCAATCAATCAATTTCAATTTATTGCCCAATATTGGAAATTTGTTTTGCTCCCATTCTACAATCATACATTATACACACATATAACATGACATAGACATTCTTCGATATATTTTAGTTTACTTGCATGGTTATGAAAAGAAATAAGTGAATTTTTGAACGTTGAATGTTCGATATGATCAGGGAAAATTACAGAAATAAAATTACAGAAGTAAGAAGAGCATAACAATCAGGTAGCATTTTGATCATGAGGATTATGAGGCTTAAAACAAGGTTTCTGTTATTAAGCCTCATACATTGAAATCTCTAATGGAGGTCAATGAGATTCATATGATGGAAAGATGAAGACAATCTATATAGATTGTCTTCAACATTTAGTTGGAACTGTTCCTGATTCCTTTCTAAACATGCTAAAGAAAGCTGTTGTTATTCGTGTTAGCCTAAAACATGATAGAGAAAGTTATTCCATGAATATTTACATAATGTACATTTGAAACTTTAATAATATCTACAACTGATTTCTTCTTTAAACTAACAATTTTCCGCAGGGACTCATGTTTATCGTTGAATTCTGATCACGTGACCGTTTCTCTTTAAATAGTAAGGGTCACCACAATGTCTTGTAAGTTACATAACCTTGCTGCACATTTTTTGAAAATTCTATTCACGCCACATCAGTGACATCACAAAGATTGAACTGCAAACTAATTATTCCGAAACAAATTTGAAGCATATCTAATGACTACGTTCATATAGTTTCCAAAAGCCAAATATAATTTGTTCGTTATTTATTCCGGTTATTACATAATTTCTATATAGTGTGCAAATTTTGCACAACTTATCATTCCTCAGCAGTTTGATCATTATAGATTCGAAAATTAATTATGACATGAAGAGCTGTGCAACTCCTAGCAAATGACTTCATTTATGTAATTCATGATATTGATTAGGGAGAAATGTGTAGGAAGTAATTGGATAAAAGGTCATTTTATAGTTGTGCCAAAGAAAATATCGCAATTCTTCTCCCTGTGGAGAATGTGGACATTGGATTCTATCCAAATAACTGTGGAATACTCTAGATTTTGGTTCATTTCATTTCGAAATATGCCAAATCAGTGTCATTTCCGGACCCGACAGTGTTCAGATGCAGATCGGCTGATAAATATAATCGTCTGATAAAAATAATTGTTCTTGGCAAGACAATTCTGATATGAAACAACAACAACAACAACAACCGGAAAGGAAGGTACATGCAGCTGACGAAACCAATCTTCACGCTGTAAACAAAAAGTGTTTGCGAACACAAAGCATAAAACAGGGTGAAAATCAAGATTTAGTTTCATAGCATATTGCAAAAATCATTTTACTCAATGAAAAGTCTTGAATCGTAAACATGTATTTACTTTGAGTTCCATCCAATAAAATTTCACCCAGGCGTTCAAAGGAAGCTATAAGGTTATATAATTATTTATCTGTTTTTCTCTGTTAAAGAATGTACGAAAATATCATTTACTCACACCTAGGAATAAATAAAATTTTGGCAAGGTGACATCTGGGACAAGTACAGAAAACCCAAATTGATCAATTATTGCGCAATATGTATGGATTACCATCAATTTTAAGTTGAAAATCATCTACACAGCCTACTAGATAGCTCGTAGAAACGAAATCGAAATGCTATTTGAACAAAAGTTGAGAATTAGCTGAAACTGATATAATTGTTTCATAAGAACAATTACATTTTTTGTAAAGATCAACAACAACAAAAACATACAAACATGTACACCCCTCCCCGACCATTCATTAGACAGTCTCCGACGTAATACCTCTTTTCTGTTTACTTGTTTGTGACTTTGAAAACTGAGTTACCATGAAGGGCAAGGATTTGACTCATGTCCAACTGTTTCGTCGGAAACAAATAAACTATCGTCGTTGAAGTTTGGCTACAGTCATTTTTTTCTGAAGATAGCATCGTACGACTGGAAAGTTGTAAGGAAGTAGGGGTAGAAATGTTATGATAATCATCATTATGATGATGAATGCAAACTATATATTCCGACTATCTCGATGATTATACATTTTTACCGATTTTCATGTCACATTTATTGAAACTTTGCCGACAAAATATTGAGTAACTCACGATTTGTCTGATATTTTCCCTTGGTTCTTTAAAATGGCCCTGTAAACTCCAAATGATTTCATCTGTTCATGATTCAGTCGTATGTGAAGGACTGTTTTTGGCTGGGGAGCCCTGAGCATTAAGTTCATAATTATCAAAACTTTAGGGGAACTCGTAGGTTTTCATGATTACACTTGATTTTAAAATCCCTATTTGAATTTTACTTTCGTTAAAATTAATACTGACATGTATACACTTAATAATAGCAAGTATAATCGACAATCTGTGAAATTGAAAACGGTAAAGCTATCAAAAAATTGTTTATTAATAGCAACTGATAATGTAAATATAGGGTCATCTTTGTACATGTGTCGTATGGCCTATATTACCGAACTCCAGTAAACCTAGTCTGAATTACAACACAAGCAACAACACTAATATTTTTAGAAGGTTATTTTATCCACATTTGCCGCTCTATACCCAGGAGGTACTGATGAAATACATAACGTCATCGTGATTGTCAGTTTAAAGTTGCTTTTGTTGTTGTTGTTGTTGTCAGTTCGTGTTATATAGTAATCAGTCAATTTTGACTATTATCACCTTCAGTAATTTTAAACCCACAAACAGACTTTAATCTTGTCCTGCAAGCGCGTATACTCCCCGAGAAGTTTAAAATCCAGTGACCTAGTTCACAATGGGGCGGCGTGATGGCTTGTTGTTAGAGCAGTGGTCTTGACTTGTAACCATGGTAACTGGGGCAGTCCGAGTTCGAAACCAAGTTGATGCTCTATCATGTCTATGCTCTTCGGTAAGGGATTACTCCTCCATTACCATGTCCCTCAGATAGGACTTAAAAGCCTGAGATACCACGATTACTTAACCAAGGCATGTTAACTACAAGCATATAACACTATTTGTAATTAGCAGGTAATATAAAGACATTGTCATATTTGGGATCATCATCATCGTCGTTGTCATCGGCGATGTCATCGTCATCACCATAATCTGATAATGCCTTAATGGGCGCTGAGAAAGATTGGTATGAAGCGCTATGCCAATGTAATAAGAAACGTCATCAAAACGTCTGTTTCATGCTATTGCAATATATATATCCATTGATATCATCATATCTCCATATCACCATATTTATTAATATCTCGAACATTTCATCATCAATTTGGTCCAGTGAAAGTCCAACAGATTTGGAGCAGTGACCATACACGTCTTAATCAAAACATGACAGAAACCGTGACTAAATATGGCTACTGATTGGAGTATTGCCAATAGCAGAGAGGGCAGACGAGGACATAAAAAAACAAGGAAGAGCATTCTAAATAACACATCAAGTGAAAAACTATGATTGAAGGAGAGATGGAGTACATATAGAAACAAGGACTATGATGATAGACAATTATAATGAATTTGAAATTGAAGATAACTAACGATAAAAATTATGATAAGACAACTTAACTCCCCATGGTCTTTACTTCTGAAAATTTGGTAAAAATATGCAAATTAAATAAAATTTATACCCTCCAGCAGAATTATGTTCTTCACTCTGATTGAAATTATTCTACTTGAGAAATAAAGATGAGATTAAAGTGAAATGTAAAGAAAGAAAAAGAAGGATGCATTGGAGAGGATGAACAAAATGGAATACCGAGGGAGCAAAGATGCGATGTTGATTGTTAAGTTGAAATGGAAAACGACAAATCTGACAAGAATTCATATAAGTTAAGATCTATCATATAGTTAGTATAGCTCTCTTGGCAATGGTTTAAATCCTTATCACCAATCGCACAAACTCACAAATTCTTATTTAGTTTCGCATCCGTATGCCAAGCATGCCAAATCAAGATTCAAATTAAAATTCAAAATATCCTTTTGAAATATTTGCCAAACGTGGGGGCAATGATGTCTGATAGAACGGATAAAAGGTCGACAGTCAAGATATAATTATAACCCATGTCATAGGGTGATGAACATGGTGAATACGTTAACGTGGTATGTGATCACCAATATGACGATGATTTTGACTGAAGATTTCATCCTTCTCCATCTCCTCATCCTCCTCCTCGTCATTACCGTCATCGTCATTGTCTAAATTCCCATTCAAAACATTATATTCGGAACGGCGGTAACATCGTCAACATTGGAACATGTTAGCATCATGTTTACCAATCAGGTCATTCATGTTATCATCGCATAATCTTCCTCATCATCATCATCATCATCATCATCATCAACATCATCATCATCGTCGTTGTCATTATCATCATCAACTTGACCGCTTTATTCCCACCCGCTATTGCCTTTATCAAAATATTGCACTTCCTTCCTTTATCTATTTATTTCTTCTTTTTTTGCTTGGGGGGGGGGGGCTAATTCAGATCAGCATTAAAAAAAAGAATATTCCAACCTGCTTATACGTGGTAAAAGATATGGATAGTACAGTACACAAACTTCAAACTTTACCTTTCACATTCAACAAGCATTGTTTGTCACCGAAATGTAACAAGAAGTTTATTTCATTGATAACAATGCGACGATTAGAAGATATGTTAAATCTCCCAATCACTGAAGACGGATATTTTTTTTTCATCAATTTAAGATCATAATTATGTCTGATAATCAAGCTTGAAAAATCACTGTTAAAATATGAAATACTGTCTGGATATGCCTTACCATTTAAACCTACTTTTTGTGATTGCCAGTTCCCATATTTATAGCTGAAACTGATGTGCAAGAATTTCTTTATGAACATTATTGCGTCACGATTTTTTTTTCTCCACCCGTCTGCTAAGACTCTCTCCAGAAAAAATCTAAAACGTGGAACAATATTCCACTCTGCATCAGAGAAATAACTTGTCTAGCCACTTTCAAAAGATCCCTAATTTCCCCAGTAATATAATGTTTTAATGTAATCTCTTACTTTTTTTGAGTCTGTCTCTTTGCTGTTGCTGTTGTCTTTTCTTTTCAAATGTGTATTTTTGTAAGCGCTATGGTACTTTCTGTTTTTAGCGCTTCTAAATATTCATTATTATTATTATTATTATTACTTGAGGGAGATTTCGATTTGATGAATTTAGTAAAAACTTTTGATGGACGGGGTAGCCGCTTAGTTCATAGGAAGTGGATTAAATTATGGGGATATTTTTAAGCGAGTTGTAGTCCTGGGATTAATCATCAACCGGGGGAAAGAAGGGCGGCATTTCCAATGTCAAAATAAAGTCTGCAAGCCTATAACGGTATTTCATCTTTTTGCTCTTCTCCCTATTTTTTCTTCTGGGTGATATTGAGAAGAGGCCTCATCAGACGTTTTCCTGAGGGGTTCCTGAGGAAGCAACCACTGTCATGTGGGCATTTCAAGAATAAATAAGACAGATGGAAATGATGGAGTGGTGACATGGGTAGAGGAGAATATAAAATAAAGAGAGGAAAACGAAATGGGGATATAATGGCAAGGGATGGAATGAACAGGAAAGAATTACAGGCAGGGAGAGGGAGAAAGGATGGGGAAGAGACGAAAACGAGAGAATGGGAAGGGGAAGATATCATATATCAAATATCTATAGAGATAGAAAGTGGGGTAGGAGAGAAAGGGAAATTGCACTGAAGGAGGGAGCAAGTGATAGAAAGAGAGAGGGGAAGAGGAGAGAGAGAGAAAAAGGGAGAAAGAGAGGGGGAGGGGGAGAGAGAGAAAAAAAGAAGAGAGAGAGAGAAAGAGAGAAATAAAGAGAGAGAGAAGGGGGTTGGGCAATGGATATCAAAGAAGTGGATTAAACATATTAAGGGACGAATTAATGCAATAATCATGAAAATAGACCTCCATTCATTTCTTTCCTTTCAAAGCACGCCTCAGCATCTAGTTGTGCTGAACGCGTACCGATCAACATGATCAAGGATACCGTTCACAAGAGCACCAAGAGCACCGGTGTAAGACTGGAGGATATTAAGACCATAGTTTACCAGAATAGAATATGGATAGAAACCAAATATCACCGGGAAAAGGGGTAATTATGAGGTAATGACGAGGGTTTGGAGTGATCCATGGTGACTGAATTCATCTAACAAGGGTCTCCCCTTGGCATTTCAATGAAATCTGGAGCATGACCGCGGGCCTGGAGCCGACCTTTCTAAAGTTTCTCTTAATATGAAATACCAAGTAGACGAAACTTCCCTACAATTTATAAAAGAAATTTATAATTTGGGGATAATTAGTACTTGATTTGATGCCAGAGGTTCGGCTCCTTCGATCGCCATATTTTCCGTGAAGACTGCGGCTTGGGGATGAAAGGCGGTCGTGGAGGTGAGAGGGAAGGGAAGGGGGTGTCCGTAAGTCGTACCAGTGAGCTAATTAACCCTACATGGCTAAAATAGCTTTTGCTTGTACTTGCAAACGATGGTAGAAGATAGTTTCTTAGTCTTTCCGACATTAATATTGTCTAAGGCTATGCTCACATATCATCTTGTTTCTTCTTGTGTTTAGGGGAGGGGGGGGGGGGGGTAAGTATGATAGTATATTTCAATACAGCAGGATGTCAAAGGTGTCCTTAAACATAACAGGCGTCTGGAAATTTGATGTCACGTCCCATTTGAGTCATAGCTAAATTTATAAAAAGAGATGCTAAACCATGTAAACGTTAGTCATAATATGCTATTTTTGTAACCCATACCTACATACCCTCCTTATGTTATTGGTAATCGTACATCACACATCATTACACATGAAATCTACTTGTTATGCAAAAATTTTCTCTGCAATTTATTGACAAAATCATGTTATCTATAACGGACCAACACCGTAAATACAAATTAATCTCACTTGAAGGTATACAATTCCTGCCATTGATAGGATCAGTCCAATTTCCAATTCCTGTATTCCTGGACATCATTTTGCTATGTCAGGCATGGATAATTAAAGTTGAATGAATGTTGCCCTGTAAATAATATTATGAGCATTTTCCCTAGAGTTTATAAATCTTGAAATTATGCTTTTGGATCATTTTATTCGTCATCAAAAATGGTCAGGAATTACAGAAAATAACGATCATCATATCTTATTAAATAACGAGGACATAGCTCGGTGTCTTCTATATAATATCAATCATCTCTAATGAGAACAAACTGTCGCAGAGAGATTATATATTCCTTAAACGATAGCCTATCTTTTTCCTTCTATGTAACTAACTATCAAACCAACGTAATTTGTAAAGGCAATGGAGTTTGCTAATCATTCTAATTTAATCTTGTAAACAAAATATATATGAAAGTTAACACTCCTCCGAACTGAGATAATAGTGTGTTTTGAATAATCACAAATATTGTCATGATTGTGGGTCAGTAATGAAGGTGAGTATCGACAATTTTTATTGTTACATGCTATAAATTATACTTGTATCTAAAGTCTTGATGAATAAAACTTATCGCTGTTCTCTATCTCTCTATCTCTCTCTGCCTCGTGTTTAACAAAATCTATTTGTTTTACTGTCTTTGTGTCTCTGTCTTGTATATCTCAGTTTTTGATGAATAGATTTGAGGAGACCAAGTTAAGGGGTAGAAGAGTGATTTAAGGGGTAGAAGAGTACTCATAACGGGCTGGTGTCAGGATATCGACTTATATATTCTGACTCACTGGTTGACCAAATGAGACACCTCAAAAACAATTTACAAACCTGCTTCTCAAAGTCCCCCTCTCTCTCTCTCTCTTTATCTCCCTTCTCTCTCTCTTCATCTCTCTCTATTATTCTATCTCTCTCTCTCTCTTTCTCTTCCACACACATTCTCTTTCTTAATCTCTCTGTGTTTCTGCCCCTCACTCTCTTCTTTCTCTCTCGCCTTCCCTCTCTCTCCTTCTACATATTTCATTATGTCACCCCCCCCCCTTCTCCCCCTCTCTGCATATACATAAATATTTAAGTGCAATGTCTATCTCTCTCTATTTTCTCATCTCCACCTTCTTTTTCATTATCTCTCTCTATATACATGTATATATATCTCTCTATGTGACTAACCATTCAGTCCCTTTCCAGTTCAACAATTGAGCTTTCGCTGTTCTCTATCCCTCTTCTCTCTCTCTCTCTCTCTCTCTCTCTCTCTGCCTCGTTTAAAAAAAATTATTTGTTTTTCTGTCTATGTTTCTCTGCCTTGTATATAACGACCTGTTTTGTCCCCTCCCCTTTCTCTGCCTCTGTATATCTGTGCAATTCTCAATATCTGTATTATATAAATGCATTAATTTCTCTCATACTCAAATAAAATCCCCCCCCCCCCCCTTGTTCTCTTCACCCTCCTCCTCTCACCGACCCTCTCTGTTATGCGGTTCTGCTGGTACATATTCGTCATTTCCCCCGAGTGTCAAATATTAATTTTCACAATGATTACAGAAAGATTTTCATTTGATAAGTAATGAGTTAACTCGAAGTGGTTGCAGCTTCGATTAAAGCTCATTATATATTGTTTCAGATTATACTATTCAGGTAAGAAAGGCTTTACAAGTGACCATGGTCATGATAGTACGAAATCACACTTTGTGGGGGCTGGCTTAGAAAGGGAACAGGCTGCATATAAAGAATAATATTGAGATAAAGAAGAAGACAAAAAGAAAATATGACGAAGAAGATGAAGTAAAAGGGAAGACGTAAAGGGTGAGAGAAAGACTAAAAAATATTCAGGATTGAAGAAGCAGAAGCGCCAAGATGATGGGGGGGGGGGGGTCCATAAAAGTAGAAATTTTAAACAAAAGAATGTTTACAACAGATTCATGTCAAGGTACAGCTACATGATCATGTACGGTGGTATGTTGGTGGAGGCTCTTGACTCTCATACGAGAGGTCCTGGGTTCAATCCTCGCTAGGTGCTTACATCCTTGGACAAGAGGTTTTACCCACATTTGTCCCTCTCCACCCAGGTGTAAATGGGTACCTGGCAATTGCTGGGGTAATAATAATTGCAGGGCCCTCAGGAAGAACAGTATTGATGATGGTGATGAGGCTTTCCTGGGTAAACAAATTTATTATTATTATTATTATAACTTAAAATGGCATTAAACTGGCAAACTTGAACAGCGCCACCTTACAATAACTGCTAAATTGAGATTATAATTTGAAAATTAATTGCATTTTATTTTGAATTTCGACAAACAGCTGTTGGGAAAATAGGCACATTTTATATAATTTCAAACTATTATTTTTGACGTTGTACGTGTGGAATATTGCCTACAGATACATTCTAAGCTTCTACAAACTAGAATGGGGCATGATGGGAAAATTAGAGGCACAGACACTTTTAAAATCCTGTTGAAAATGGCACAAATTAGGAGCTTCAATTTACTGTCACTTTAAAGTAAACATATCCTAAAAATTATGTTCAGGGAGTTGATATTCTAGAACTTTTCGCAGGTTATTTTTGGAACCCCCGTGAAAAGTTCTGATACAATCTACATGTATGTACTAAAAATACCGAATTTATTAAACTCCCGTTTTATACATTACACATTTACAAGTAGGTCTACACAGAATAATATGTGAAATTTAATTGAGTCATATCTCTCTTTTTGTTGAAAGCATGACATGACAACAAAACAAGTTAGTCGGACTGAAATTTGATGCAGGTGTCCAGTTTGTCACTTCCCTGTTCCAATTCTCAAGACAGTGGTCTGAAAATAACACAAGGACTGGCCAGTAGCACGCGTCTGTGTTTAATTCAGATAGCTCTACGACCTTGGGGCATTTTTATAGAAAAAGGAGCTGTATAAGGATGTGAATTAATTGAAAAATTGCTTTAGAAATAGAGAGAATAGGAAAAGTAGAAAGCAGGGACAACGAAAAATATAAGAATAAACAGGATAAAAATGATGAATTCATTAAAAAAAAAATATTGAATGAGTTCCAACATGTTCAAAGGCTGCAGCCTGCATGACTTTATTAGGTTAATGCTGGCAGCGTTCACTATCCATGACTTGTACATTACAATGAAAAATATAATTCAATAGGCGTTTTGAAGTATCTTTACAAGATTAATTATCTGAAAATCCCTATGATAAATCGAATGTGCAATGAACGCGCAAAAAACAAACAAAAAAAAATCCTACATCATGTCAAGCACTGGCATAAATATTGTTTCAGATCTAAAATTATGCCCACATTTAGAGGATTTCCTATAGCTAAAGTCCAAGAAAAAAATTGAGCGCATCTGCTTCTCAAAACTTTAGAGCTATAATAGGTTTGAAAATGTTAAAATGTTAAAATGAAAAAAAAGAAAGGGAACGAGAGAATGAATGGATAATTGAGCAAGAAGTTTCATTGATCCAAATAAATAGATGCGTTTTAAGTTTCATACAATGGCTTAGCAATTTCACAGTTTTTTTTTAATTTACAGTGATACAATGACTTTAAATCTGTACCTAACAGAATTGCTGTCATTTTCTCTCAAAATCAATTTTTACTACAAACAATTGATTGAACACGTCGGTACTGCAGGTATGCTGATGTTGGAGAGAATTTGAATATGACTGCAGTTCAGTCAATTCGTCCTTTTCAATGAAAAATTGATTTGATAACTGACACTGCTAACACTACTTAATTGAATAGCATTATGAGGACACATTTATTTAATTTTTATTTGCAGTTTTACAGGGTAACCAGGGGCGGATCCAGGATTGAGTAAAAGAGGGGGCACAAAAATGAAAGTTTGTCAAAAGGTAGACCCGTATTTTTGGGGTATCGTCAGCTTCTCGAAAAGTCGCTCAGTTTTTTCGCCAAACCTTCAACATTTTATCAGTAGGGGGTTATGGGGGTCCAGTTTCCCTCCATAATTCCCTGACAAGCAAAAAAAAGAAGAAAAAAAAAAGGTCTTCAGTCTAAAAGGGGGGCACAATCGAGAAAATGGCGGATCATCTATGGTCAAAATGCATACTTCTCTTCCAAAGGGGGGGGGGGCACGGGCCGGAAGTGCCCCCCTGGATCCGCCAATGAGGGTAACGATGTCAGTTTTAGAACTGCTTTCCACGACGGCCCTGTCAGCCTTCACTATGTATACAGAAAACAAAATATAATCTATTGTAGAAATATTGTAGTAACAAAGAAATCAATTAATTTACATATATACAAAATACAAATTTGAAGGCAACCTAACAATAATCAGAATGAAGAAAATTTTAAAGTTTTAAATACACACAACAAAACCAAGATAAAACAAAAACCAATAAAAAAACTAGACACGATTTATCGGTAACCATAAACTGACTGTTTAAAGCTGACATAAAACAATGTGTGATTTAGAAACTCTTTGGAAAATAACAACATATTCAAGGGTTGATCATACCTAAACACTTTGTTGATGACTATCTTCTCAATCTTCCTGCCTTTTTTTTTTTGGGGGGGGGGGGTACAAAAAGAAAGAAATATAACATTAACACCAAGTGTTTTAGATCTTTGGACCAATGTGAAGGCACAGCTGCTACTGTTCGGACCAGTATACGATTCCTTGCCAACTCCTTTCCTATCAAGAAATTTGACAGAGGGCGATGATAGATCCTGATAATAATCGGGGTTTAAAAAAATACTTCCCCGACATTTGAAAGTTGAAAGCAAGGTTTCGGTGATTCATTGCCTATTGTTTACCAACTTTGCCAAAATAAGAAAGAAAGTTGAAGCAAGAATTATGGAAGCTTGCTGTCTAAATATAAATTATCATAGATATTTCGTCGGAATAATGAGGCTGACATAGATCCATGCACATAGCGCTGGCCGCGACAAAAAAGGTTATCAGTGTTCTATCAAATTAAAATTAATACTGAAAATTTAGAAGTTTGCAAATAAGTTATGTATACCAATTTGTTTTTCTTTCGTGACCATTGTAATCTGTGTTATGTGGAAATGTTATTCGGCCGACAAAATAGAATGACCTTACTTCCCGATGAAAGTTGTTTATAAGATACCACAATAAAGTTAAAACAAAGGCGTATGAAGAAGAACTTTTTTCAAAAGATGTAACTGAGTAGATCTGGGAGAAATATGGAAAAAAATATATGCAGATTTCATTTCAATGTTATACTTCGAGTTCATCAGTACTCATGTTACCCCTGATACTGAATACATTTAATTTCATTTACACGCATAAACCGGTTCCCTCCATTAGAAAGATCAGGTACTCCATTGCAATGTACTCTGTCGGACAGGTGCGGCAATCCACCCCTGACTCACCCCGCCGACTAACTGACGTGTCCCGGTCTTATAAACCCGTCTTTCCTGTCCGACCTGGCCACCGAGAAATTCTATTTTCCCCCGACCATTTTAACCCAAGCTCGATTGATTTCGATTCCCCCTTCATCTGGGCCCCCTCCTGTATGCATCAGAGAGGGGAAAAAGTGACTGTCATTTTTTTTCTCTAAACTTACCTTGACGACTGACTCAGTGCTTGGCTAGAATATGGTTTTGAATGATTCTGGAATATTCAGCCAAAATGATACACCCATGACCAACCATTCCTATCTGAACTGGAATCCATGTAATAGCTTTTTTCATCACAGTTGTAGACATGCCTTCACTCTTTTATTCTGTTGTAATACATGCCTGCGTCATTAAAACGCGAAGCTTTTTAGGACCATCTCAGCACTTTATATCCTTTTAGAAAAGAAACGAAAGTGTTGCAAACAAGCACTCTTCGTTCATCCTCTTTGTTTTAAGGTTTCGAGAAAATATTCAGACAACAGTTATCACAGCCTATCATATGTTATTTGATTTCTTTACATTATGCCACATTGTAGGCCTGTAGGACATTACTGTATACACTACGATGCTTTCGTAATCAACTAATGTGGACGAAGTTATGTATTTAGAATTTGGTTTTGAGTAGTTTTGGGCTTGTAGATTCTATATATTTTGCGAATATTAACTTCCGTAAAAATTTCATTTCAATTTTGAGGATTTGGACACTATGCAATACGACTATATCTTACACTATTGGTGAATAAAGTGTGCCTATAAAATTGTGAGGTAAGTTCATTACTTTCATTTCTATATAATGCCTTGGCTACATGGGAAAACTTCATAGTCCCCAGTTTTGGGAGAATCCTAAAACTTTTCGTCGTACTAAAACTTACAATTATTCATCAGTTGATAAATAGTAATTTATTCACAATTCTAAGCTGTCGCAAACACTCTTTTCTCCTGAAAAAATAGTATTTAGAAAATAGGATTTTAATATATTTATATCTTTTTTTGCCTCTGCGTTTATTTATGTAACTCAGATAATATCTTTTGATAGTGGATCTCAAGTAATGTTAAAATCTGTCTACATGGTCTTTCCCCATAATAATTATGAGCAGGCAAGACAGGAGCACATGTTACTTTTTATCAAATATAATAGTTGATGGCAGACAAGAGGCTGTCTTGACTCAAAGCTGTAAATCCAATGCAGCCTTTCTTCATGCTTTCCGATGTTCATCACACATTGTCACTTCATACATCCTTAGTAGGATGTGGAGACGTAATAGAATGGATAACATATCCCTTCAAAATCTCTTTATCGAGGTGAATAGCTTTTATAGACTGATACTTGCCAAAGAGCTTTCGAGTCTAGTCAAAACTCCAAATGCTTTTTAAATGGGTGACTTATGCTGAAGGGTATGACCGGATTTTAATTTTCGAAGTTTTCATACAGCATCTTATCCTGGGGTTTAAATTGTACAAAATCTTTTTAAAGGGGGCTGGGGGGGGGGGGGTACTTTTGAAGTTTCATGCAATATGTGGTTACCAATTATAGTGTGCTGAAATAGATAATTGCACATTTATTTTTTATTTTTAAAATAAAAATGTTTCGCAATCTACAGTGTGATGTCTGCCCAGCTTTATCTATTTATTTCATATTTCAAAGAAATACTTCAGTAGATTTTTTTTACCTTTCCAAGTCTTTCAAAGTCTTTCGAAGCCTTTCAGAGTTCTTTCCCATATCCTTTGTTAATACGGAGCAACTCATGTCACTGCGTATACAATATCAGCATGATCAGTCTATCTACTTTTCGCACCAACATCTCGTTGCTACGAAATGAAGATTGATATAAATTTTCCACATTTAGGCTACTCAGTCCAAGAAACGAACGTTTTCACCTTAAATTTTTCTGTTTGGTATCGTATTTCGATGGAATATGTTAAAAGCAAAGTATGAGATGTATTCTGAGTTTTACAGATTTTTGATTTTATGATGCAGAAAATCCCTGCCACCTGTTTCCTATGCTGAAGTAAGCCGTGCGAGGTAACGATAACCAATTGCTTCAGGTTCACATCCGTATGCGTACACGTGAAATGATGTAAAGATTAATTCGATGAAGTATAGAGGTCATGTTTTGGAACAATTATCGTACCAACATGCTCGCTTTTAATTACTATGAGCTAAAGAGAGTAAAATGTGATGAGTGTACTTTCAGCAGACGTTTCAGGTTTTATTTCTGAGTAATTACGGGTTTTTTTATGTCGAGTCTGTCAGCTGACGTGTGCATGATTTTAAAATCAAATGAAAACTGAACGAATACGATTCAATGATTCATCTTTATTTCAAAATGAATTTGAGAAGGTAGACTGTAGCTTTGAGTCATAAATTTGATGTACGGTACTTTTAATTATTTTGACAAAGCTTTCAGGTTTGTTATTTTGAATAATTATTGCTTTCTAAATGTATCTGGAATTATAGCTATCAATACGATGAAGAAAATGGAATATTATTTCTGCCATTACAAATTGAAAGATCTTCTTCAATAACTTTCATTTCTTGTGCGGAATACCGGAAGCTATAGTTCATAGGTAAGTGTAGAGTTATTTTATCAACCTTGCATTGTAAATTTGATTTGTAATTTGTTTTTTATCTGAGTCCATAATACAGACGGATGTTTTAATATGTGACCTCGATGTCTAGGTCTTTTGAGATATAATCGGCTGAATGAATCATTAGAGAAGTCATAAAGTTTGTAGGAGTAAAGTCAACACCTTTCTTCTCTTCAAATAGAGGAGAAAAAATTACAATAAAATCCAGCATTTTATATTGATTGGAAACTCCAAAATGTGCTTACAATTGTTATCATTTATCAGGATTTGGGCTGGTTTAATCAAACAACAAGAACCACTGTGCTTTTCTTTTCCCCTAAATGTTGTTTGGGCACTTCTTCAGAAGTTTTAACGTTTACACTGTAAATGAAATTGGATAACAAACTTGCCCAACATTGGGGGTAAATTTGGACAATCTATTGCCTAAATCTGATAACAATTTGCCGAAGCTGTTGTAGTAACTTTTCAATGTGACCATAATTGCGGACAAAATATCCGAGTTAGGCATACAATTCCCCAAGGTTGTTCGGGCACATAATTACCATCGTTTTTTGTTCGTTTTTTTTTTTTACAGCGTAGTGCCACTTTTATGCTGTAATATTGTTGGTGTTGTTGCTGTTTTTGTGTTGAACACTTCGACACGTTCGATAAATAATTTACACCATGCCTGCTCAGTATAGATTAAATCAGACAGAAATGATTTGACCCGATCCAGAAATCCAAGCTGAAGTGTGGGGCTTCCTCCAGAGAAGTTGATGTAACGTCCGGTGGTGATCCTTACAACAGATAATGAACTTTCTCCCGGCCTCGAGTATGGAGACCCCCCCCCCCCCCCCCCCTATACACCGTCACGAGAAGATAGTTATCAGTCATGGAACTTATTGGATATTAAAAGGCATGATCGTTATTTGCATTTTCTCCGCACTTTAGTAACGTGTCATTCTTTAAAGCTTCAGTATGTTTTGGAATCCTTAGAAATGTCTGTTGTGTCATGGTTGTGTTGTTTGCCTTGTCCCGTTTGCGAACTTTGGTTTTAAAAATAAAAGTGTTCTAATCATTTATTTTTAAAATCGTTTAACTGAAAAGTATTTTCACTTTAGTCTGTCTTGATTTTCAATGCTTACAAACACCTTTAACGTCATGAAACATTCATTAAAAGGTTTAGCAATGGGCCTACCTAAAAATAGTACCTGCCTGAGTGAAATTTTGTTTTGAAAGCAGACGGTTGAAATTTATTCCTTATGTTAATCAGGAATACAAAACTACATGAGAATTATCATGTCAAGGGGTCGCTGGTGTAACTAAAATTATAACAATGTAATTCAGAATTTACGTTTACTGAGAAGTGCAAACATTAATTCAATTTATAGCAGCCTTTACGTTGTATATTTCAAGAATTTTTGGCCTGTTCGAAATTTTAAAGGAACCTGCAGACTTTACAAGCTCTGCTTTTTATGCAGGTTCCTTCATATTTCGAACTCATTTATTGTCATTGTTACAATCTACTGCCATTTTTTGCTATACTGCAATTACTTTGCCACACTGTATTGTTATAATCAAATGTATTGTCTTATATTATGTTGATAATTTACTTATTTTGTGATATGAGAAATATGAGAATAAATTCAAATCAAATCAAATCAAATCAAATGAGCTTTCTCATTGAGACCAATGAATAAAGAACAAAATATAAAAGAGAACGAAAATGTTAACAAATAATTGCTAATGAAAACTGAAAGCATTTACATATTTTGTGATTGTTATGTTGAATGATTTACACCCAGGCCTGCATGTTATTTATGGAATATTTATTAGGTTCAGATTTGTAAGATACGCTGTCCGAGTAAATTTTCCATAGAAAAATTAACCTCAGCTTTGCACTCTGTAATACCGAGTCCATGTGTAATTAAATTATGCTCTCAAAAAACATAATAATTGAAATTTATTTCGGTCAGAGCCGTCATGTCCCCTATTTAAACGAATTAAACGAATAAAAATGAAGTATTTGTGTATTGTGTCATTCTTTTTGTGTTGAAAGTGCGTGATATGAAATATAATTTCAGGTAACAGTTGAAAATGTGTATTCGTCATATTCGTAATGCGAGATCATGTGAATTGATATGAAATAGAACAGAGATGGGTGATGAGCATATTATGATAGATTATGATAAATTATGATAAATGATAACATAGAACGAGGATTATCCTTTAAGAGTTTTTATTCAAAATAAATAATAGTGTCTTCAATAGAATATTAGAACTGTTTGTTGGCAATCTGACAATGAAATCACTCTTATTTTCATATGTTTGTCGAAGAAGTCTCTAGAGGTGACTTGCATTGTCTTCATTCACCAGCATTTGTCACAAAAAGGCTTTGTCTACTTTGTCATGTTTGAGAGAAAGTGAGGAGCGGGACGGGTATAAAACAGATTATTCTGCAAACTACAAGAGATACATATTTTGTTTTCCATTTTAGCGATGCACTGCAACACCGAATTCAAACTGTGAATATGTACATATCACAGCCATTGGTTTTAGTTTAACATTTTGCAGTGCTGCGGAGCGAGCACCATTTGCCAAATCGCCCTTTTCCGCTTTTGAGCCTACTTTTCTAATGGTGTAAACACCGCTTTCCGAACACGTACGTGGCAAGTAGGATATAAGCGACAATTTGATAATTAGCTATGCAGTTCTGGAAGCATAACTTGTTCAATTATAATAATACTTTGTCTCATTTGGTATATGACTGTGTTTCGGGGGAACCTTAGATCACAAATAAAAAGGCGTGTATATTCAAATTTATGTAAACACGATAAGCATGCTGCATGATACATAGCGTTAAAATGATTGCCAGAAATATCATACGTCTTAGCCGTATTGCATAGATTTCAAAATTATCCTCACTACCGATATTGAAATGTAGACAGAGCCAACAAAATGTTGAAATAGGAAGAACGTATACGGAAAATAAAGGCATCGTACATAATATTTCACGGACTGTTGTTTTAATATTTACATATAACGTTTAGAATGTACATTATAGACAGCAGTATTATACAGCTAATATACAGGATTTGTACTTACATGTTGAATTATCTTACATCTTACACTTATCTTACACATCTTACACTTATTGCACATAATTTCAATATTTTAAGAATACATGGCTCTATTATTATTTGTCCTTTGACAGAAAAAAAAAGTCGAAAGTTTCATTTATATGATTAAACTTATGCATTTTAAAATGATACGGTGTTCGGTGCAAAACATGCTTTGTTAATAGGAAAACAGAAAGAGAAAAGGGAGGGGGAGAGAAAGAAGGACAAGCTGACAAAAAGAGTGAAGGGTGATGAAGAGAAGGGGGAGATATAGAAATTCAACAAAGAGAGAGAGACAGAGTAGCAGAATGCTTGCAATCATGATGAATAGTTACAGGAAAAGAGAGAGCATAAAGGAAAGAATAAACGAAGTACTAACTTGAACATAATGATAAAAGACAAATAAAAGATAATTATTAAAAGTATAACAACAACATCAGAATCATGTCGAAAGAAAAGTATACATGGATTACACAATGTAATAGATTGTGAACTTTGTTCAAAGGTTAAAAGAAAAGCAAAAGGAAATTTTTGCGATAACACTATGTCATATAAACACAATTTCAAATATATAGATTTCATACAAAAATAGAGTACATAACAACATAACATTAGTTATTTGAATACTTTGATTGTTTGAATAGATTTGATAGAGTTTTGCCAGGTAAATATCATTCTGTAGAAAAATAGAAATAATGAATACAAGCATTTTATTTTGAGTTAGATAGCGTTGAGAGGTTTCTATTCACTGTTATTATCCTTGAGTTGCGTGTTTAATCCAATTGCACTTGACAGTTATTTTGCAGCTTTATATTCTCTACGACTTTTTCGAGGAATGTTAAAGTCAAATCTACAGAACCTAGTCTCCAACGTTCTTGATGTAAGAAGATCTGTATCATTTCGTGATGACAACCGTCACAGTTATTGTTCTGTTTCAGGATCCGGCTTTTCAAAATTATTGGCCTTGCAGTCACAGTTACACCCCTTCTGGAAGTCGGGGTCATTGTCTAAATCCTTCAGATCGGAATACGCGATCGCTCCCGTCGACTTTCTTTTGTCGATGGTGGAAGCGGCGGCGAAATGCGGGACGACGTTCCTTCCCGCTGTTGGGGTAATCTGGGCGATCGGCTTCTCCGGTAGCGACGACGAGCTGTTCATTTTACTAGGGTATCTCTTGTTTTTATCCAGTGTAGCGTAAAGTGCTGATATGTACCCGGATGCGTTCTCGTCGAAGTTACGTGGTTGGTGGAAGGATTCGTTCAATCTCGAATCCGGGATCTCCGTGCTGAAGAGAGCTGCAGGCACGGAATAGTGGCTGATGCCGTCCAAAGGCATTTCAGCAGGGACTTCGCCGTAGTCGATGTTGACCCTTGTGTTAGGTCTTCGCGGCTTGCGGAAACCAAAGACCCAGCAGCCCATGATGATGGCGATGAGGAGGAGGAGAACGATGAGGGAACCGGATACGATGACGATGATGAGGTTCATGTTAGCGGAGAGAATTGGGTGCGATGTTGGTACCTCTGACTTGTCGACCTGGTGGATAATGGTGACCTTTTCGGTGGGGTTGGATGGTAAGGGTGGTGCCGTCTTCCTCGGTGGGATGACCACCACAGTCGTACTGGCCCTCGCTACCAACCGATTCTTGATGACTGCCTCGCACTCCACAGGTTTGCTGTCATGCTCCATCTGCACATTCGCGATCACCAAGACCTTGCCATTATTACCAAAGACGATACCTGGTGTCTCAGCGGTCAGGAGGATTCCTTCAATAAACCAGTTGTACTCCTGGACTCTTGTAATGGCGCTAACCTCACAATGGAAGGTGGCATTGGTCCCATATGGTACAGAGTTGGTCAAAGGTCGAACATGGACCTCTGGTGGGATGCTCATTGGTGTGACCTCACACCGTCGAGGGTCTCGTAAAGCACTACTGGTAGCCTCACAGATGAAGGTGACTCCATTATCTCCTGGTGTAAGTATCCTCCTGTAGACGTTATTATGTTTGGTAGCATGGGACACTGTCCAGTTTTTGCGGTACCACGTAAGATTCGCGGCAGGGTCACCACCCATTGATTCGCAGCTGAGAAGAGCCACTTCACCTGGCCAGAAAGCATTCTTAGTATTCTGCGGGGTTTCTGCCGTGACCGAACACTTGGGATATCCCTCGCTGGGTGGAATCAAAACGGTTAAAGTGGCTATCGCTGAATTGGCACCTCCTGATCGACTGATGAAAGAGCAATAATACTGACTCTCGTCTGCAGGTTTGACATTTTTAATCTCAAGATGAAATTCCCCGAATGTCCTATTGCCAACTACTGAGAATCTCGCTTGAACATCAGAGTCCAAACTGTTCACTAAGTTATTATCTATGCTCAGCTGCGCTTTGTTTCTATACCAAACTACAATTGCACCAGGTTCGTTTTGTATTTGGCATGGTAGTACAACAGTTTCTGATTGGATTTCTTCCGTCGATGAAGGTTCGACGATAAATCCTGCTCTAGCATACTGAGTCAAAGTAACTGCACATAACAGTACAGGAATCCAACATATATGGTTCATCCTGGACGAGATTTCGACTCTACTAAACCAGTCGCGTTGTTATGGAGAAAGACAACGACTACAGGGAGCAATGTTGCCCGGTGTTGACAAGTTTCCCAAATAAAGTTTCGTGATGAGAAGAGGGTTTTTTCTGTTAGCAGGCTCATAAGCGTGGAAAGTATTTCCAGTCCGTTTTGTAGCAGGCTTAGAGTTGTTATGACTCTGACTAGACTCTCTATGCATCAAGCAGCAATGCATGCATCTGAGTCACTGCGTCATGCGCAGACGACCGATTCGGCGCGGGCGCGAATCGGCTACCTCGTGAAAGCTCACTTGATTAGATTTAGGCGTGTTCCTCTATCGACTTGCAGGAGTGCCGTGTCTTCATACATGAGCATTTCCACCTCACAGCAGTTAAGGAATGAATTGAATAAGCCAAACAGCCAAGACCCATACAGGTGTCAGGAAATCATGCTCGGCACTCGGTAACGAGCTCGAATTCGGTGAGAAAGAAAAATAAAACCCCCTGCTCATAAACAACTTTCTCACAGTAGACTCAAAACACATATATAGAGGGTGAAGGTTAAATTAAAGATTGAATAGAATCGTTCTGGTGGCGTCCTGTTTGCATTAAGTAATATTCTGAAGTTCAAGTTCAACTGCGATCACAGCAGAAACTACCCCGCCGCAATAACATTTCCGTGCTTATTAAAACCACCGGCTACATAGCTGGTTTCAACTAAGTTTAGCTAAACAAACAAAACAGAATGAAATATTTCATAAACTGAATAACGGATATTTGCAAGATATTTGTCGTCTCTGAGGGAGGGCATATGTCACATATGATTAAATAATCATGAAAGTTAAATGGGATACGCCCGATAGGAATTCATCAACATGATCAAGGGCGCGTTGTTCTTTGTTCTGTTAACTAATTGTGGTATTGTTGAAATGATTAATAGAATTAAAATATCATAATGCCAAGTTTCAAAGAGGGAATTGTCTGGGATGTAGCTTTAACTAGTTTAAATTAAAAACGTATGACTTAAAGTTCAGTTATAATGTAATAGAGATAAATGGAGGTAGAGAGATAAGCAAAGACAGAGAAAGGCATATTAGAAAAACTAGAGAGAGAGATGGGGAAAGATAGAAATACAGGGGGACAAAATAGGGAGACGTTAAAGCATATACAGGAATGTCAATAACAAAATATTTATGTGCTGACTAAACTATCATAAACAATAAACGCAATAAAGAAATATACACAAAAAAAATCCAAATTGGATGAGAAAAAGTTGATAATCATAATTAGTGGTTGTCGAGCTCATAGTCCAAAATTCAAATTTCTTGATTGTCCTCCAGGACTATCGGGTTATGTCGTTTTGATAAATTCTTTTACAAAACAAAAAACCCGATTCACACATATTAAGCAAATATGTGAAGTGAACCCATGATAACGTAAGGTAGACAAGATAAGATTTATGTGAAGGTTCGATAGTACTGAAAGACAACCTAACTCAAAATTACGTAAACGATTATGTAATTCGTGTGACTGAAAAAGGGAAATGTTATGTTATCAAATTAACAGCGGATTTTTTCCTATCTCAATAACCAAGTACCAAGCACTTATTTATCTATCTCAATAAGTTGAATTTATAATTAATATACCCAAATGGAAATGAACTAATAGCATATGCATTGAAGAAAAAAACATTCTGAGAAGGAGGATACGTCCGTTTTTGTTGCACAACAGTCATGACAGTACACATTTTTAATGTAACCATTTTTGAGGTTTGGCCCGAGCTCAAAATTGACTCGAAGTTGAAGTTTCATATGAAAATGGTGACATAAAGAGAGAGAGAGAGAGAGAGAGAAAGAGAGAGAGGAGTATGAATTTCTCAAATCATCTTGAAATATGAGTAAAACTAGTCAAAAAAGAAATTGAAAGGTCTCCTCAAGCCGCAAAATATTCCATTCTCGTCACTCGAGGGTCGTAATGACATGGTCGACCTTTCCTACTGGATATGTTAAACTGCTTTAGGTCCTGATTCTGGGCCATCAATTCCAGGATTTTCTTATCAAAACTGACATTTGCTCTTATTTTTTTTGAGGAAGAATAAGTCTCCGGCAAATCACCTTGGAAAGCAAATATTCACTTAAATACATCGTCGAATTTCCTGCTGATTGCCTTAGATATTATTTTCTTTCTGAAAATTATTTTGGTTACGCGTTTGAAATTCAAGAAGGTAATTACCGCTTAGGGATTAATTATTATTGCATATGTCTTCCTTTCTCAATTCTCTAAATACATAGGTAACACTTTGACATTTTAGAAAGGAGTCTAGTAATACTTTCCATCATCAAATGTTCTGTTTACATTTTGAGCAATGTCATGATACCTCTGTCGCTGCGCAGCAAATAGACTCTGGCGAAAATGAAGGAAATTTTTAAACTTTCATGAATTTAGAAAATAACGCCATCAATATTAATCATGTTTTTAAAAGACATTTAAATGACAAAAGAAATTTCAAATATAACTTCCAAAACATGAACTGTCTTTTGAATAATCAAAGAGATTACAATGATCATACTAAAAACATTAAAGTAACAAAGATAAGATGTCATGCGATACATATTTGTCAATATTTGTTTACCTATAAGAAGCTTTTTCCATGAAGGTTGTGAAGGTTACCGTATTTATCTTCACGCCACATCTCTCTCTCTCTCTCTCGTTATCTTTCTTTCGTCCTTTCTTTTTATTTATACTAGCACAAATTACCCGTGCATGGCACCATGGGGGGGGGGGGGGGGGGGGGGGGTCTTCTCGTATGTACAGCCCAAGTACCCATTCACACTGAAAGGCAATTAGTTTGTTGATGAAACATATTTGAACAATTGATTCATAACTGACTTCTCTTTAATATAGATAGCAGGTTTAATTTAATTACATTAGGGGTTAAACTGGGGGAAGAACTTGAATATCATTCCAGAGTGAAATGAAATCTAACTATAGAATGGAAAAAAAATGTATTGTAACACGGTGTATTTAGTAAGCAGTCAAGAGGCAATTATTGTAATATAAAAATGTGTAAGTATATGTACCCTACAATGTACAGCAAATTGCATTTGTTTGTAGTTCTGCAATTAAAGGTTGCTCCGTCATAATATAGTAGAATGTTGAAAGAAGCGAAACTGAGTATAGTGGAATGTTGAAAGAAGCGAGAGAGAGAGAGAGAGAGGGGGGGGGGGGGGTTTAGCTGCTGCGATGAAAAGTGTTAAGATTTGTAGGGCTTCCAATGGCATGTTTAGGTTTCTGATATTTTTCCCCTGGTAGGTTAAGTAGTTATGCATTGAATGAATTCATAAAAATCTTAGAACATACACTGAAAATGAAAAAATCTTATTCAACTTGTGCATCATTTAAATAAATAACAATAATGACTTAGATTTGGAAAGGGGCACATTCGGCCCGTGCCCCCCCCCCCCTTTTAGAGAACGAAAACTTATTTTTCTTTCTTTTTCCTTTTCTTTGCTTGTCAGAGAATTATGGAGGGGAAATAAACCCCCATTCCCCCCACCCCACTCGACATCAAAGCCGAAATAGAGCCGTTCCCGATGTCCGATGTCCAAATCCCGGTGTGAAAGCCCCTGGCAGCTTCAAATAGACGGTGCACGGTGGAAGCGTATTGTACGTGAAACTATATGCCTATGTAATTTCGCTGACCCGAAAAATGTCGAAAGGACCGGGAACTTTCAAGCTTTACTCGGGGCCTGCCAAAGAAAGTTAAGAATTAAAAAAAAAACCTTTAGATAATACGACCAAAATACCACAAACAAACCCCCCCCCCCCCCCCCCTCATGACAATCTGGGAACAATTTAACCACGTTAAAAAAAAACCCGGCTAGATTGAGTGGAAAATCACGGAGAAAAGCGCTTTCAAACAAACGGACGGATGGACAGACAGACAGACACACACACACACATTAGCCAAATTATAGTAAGGATTATAGTAAGGATGATACCTTCAGTACATTATGGTTGCATTATTGATAACATGCTGTCAAGGGTATCGTGTGAGACATGTCTGCTGCCTATATGCAATCTTCTTCAGGGGACAATATTGATGCCGCCAACGGAAAACATTATTTTGCTGGTTGTCGCCAGCCGCTAATGTGAATTATAGACAACATAATAAACTGCTTAGAGCAATTAACTGGGGTGTATGCTCATTTAGAAACGTGATTAATTTGCTTCGGCTAAGAAGGTAGCCATGGCGTCTTTAAATTCGAAATATACACAAACAGTAGAACAGAAATATGTTCGGCTGAATAAGTTGAAACATACAAGCGAGAGGGGACACCACCCCTAAATTAAAAAAAATAATCAACCTTTTATAAATTAGTTTGAATCCTACAAAAGGTCTTCACTGTCAATGTTCACAAATATGATATGATATGATATGATATTTATTCATCTTTCTTCCTTTTTACAAGTCATATAGAACATTACACTCAATTATTACGTATTTACGATGCAAACAAAATCATGCATGACAATAATATAATGAAGTGAATTGAAAGAAAGACAAGGAGACCCTGGTAAAAGCAACGCTTGTAAGATGTAGGGTCCCCTCTGCGCCAAAATAATTGGCTGAGCTGGTACATACATGAGCAACGAAATAAATGTATGTAAAGGGAGCATATACAGTACATTAATAACTACTTAATAATACGTACATTATGAAAGGAATGGGATATGTAAGAAACCCCCCCCCCAAAAAAAAAAAAAAAAAAAAAAAAAAAAAAAAAAAAAAAAGACAAAACGAGCTATATACAAAAAGGGGGAATAGAGTTATACATAACAAGACGGGAGAGAAGAAAGAAAATATGAGGAGTACAACACAGTAACAGTAACACGACGAGTACAGAAACATATAGGGAACAAAGGAGTAATAAGCTGACAATCTGAAAATATTCAGTTACACACAGGATATCAATAAAAGGAAACTACACATCATAGTAAATTCGCATTCACAGCTATACTGCGATTTTACTTGTCGGTTTAATTTTCACTTTTTTAACCATTTTTTTCTATTTTTCATCATTCATTGTCAAATATTTTATAAGTATACCACTTTGCGATAGTGAACACCCCGCATACACCATATAAGACATATGACCCTATAATTTGCAATATTATTTTTAGCGATAAAACCAACACTAATATTTTGCAGGCATTTGTTGTTGTTTTACTATCGGGGTGAACTGGGACATCTTGTCCCTGTTCGCCCTGGTTACCTTTTGTGTATGTAAGGAAATGAGCTTTTATCAGTCATAATCTATAGACATATTACATAAACATATCTTTGGGTCTACATAAAAATCGTAAAAATTCATATCGGTAAATTCCTTTTTACAGTTCATTCATACTACTTAAGACAAACTTTTGTGTATCCAAATAATGTAAAAGTATTATGAACAACTATTTATGTTTGCCAAAAACCGTCGAAATATAGTTTAAAATTTACAAAATGCTCGTCGTTTCATCCAATATTTTTTAAATGGGCATCAATCTTTAAATCAACTGTACAAATGTCTTTCAAGCAAGTTTTTTTTAAGTGGTATATTACCTTTAACATTTCCAGCACTTGTTTTGGACAGCTACCAGAAGAAAGAGTGATTTTAGAATTTTCAATACTTTTGTCCCATTTCTCCCCGACTGTCCCTCTTCACCCATAATTATTACTGTCCAAGTTCATCTACATGGTGTCCCACTTCACCCCTTTCTGGTATCTCATATATAATGATTATTTGCATAAAACCTAAAAATATAAGGATTGTGTCAAATACCTTGTTTTGTAGCCTACTATTGATACTATTTACCAAGTAAAAATGGAGAGGCCATAATGAATATTTTAGAAGTTACAAAGCAAAGAGTGCCACTTCACCCCGCTCTCCCCCTACACAATTACTAAGCAAATGACACATGAAAGTATACAAAGCAATCAAGCAATGACACTTACCATTCTGTGTCATGACAGAAGTTCATGTTTGTTCATTTCTGTCCTACAAATATACAAATATCATCAAAATATTGTGCAATATATATTTATACAATATTTACTCCATCTATTGCGGATACTTTCTTCTACTCCACTCATTGACTGTCTATAGTCGATACATTTAAGTTGATGTTTGCTCCCCTCTTCCTCTCTCTCTCTCTCTCTCTCTCTCTTCTCTCTCTCTCTCTCTCTCTCTCTCTTCACCCCCCTGCCCATCTCCCCTTCTCTGCCCCTCTCCCGGCCATGCTCATCTCCATACTGTAAGTCGTTTATTACGCAAGGGGGATAGTGACTTAGGCAAAATATATTTCAAAATTGAATAATGGGTGTGTACATTGTATTAGATGACACATCCTGATTCTCTCTTCGGCACCTGCCCCGTGGAAAACTCGATCCGTGCTGAATCATGGTCAATGTGAGCGAATATCGCATGATGCTGTGGTGGACTTCTTGACAGCGTTACCATGGTAACGAGACAGTCGAGAAACCGTTTACCGCCCATCTGTCCACGCGTCAAACGGTGTGAGAGAAATCATTAGACAAGACAGGTTATACGGTCTTCAGATCGAACGATGTGTGTTGATTTCTAAATCTTTCGTTACTTGCCAGTATTTGCAGAAAATGAAATTATATTTGCTCTCATACAAAAATATAACAGGGTAAAATATTTTCATAATTTCTTTGTTGTTGTTCTTCCCTCATGTTGAAAAGAATGATTTCTTTTTATCGAGAGATAAAGTATAGGAGATTTTATGGTATGCATGCGTGACCGTCTGAAATATGGAGTTTTTCCCCTCGTACAGGATGTCAAAAAATTAGCTTTTTTGTGTTAGTTCAATAACCAGTGGACCAACTGTTTGGATTACCACAGAGGTGTATGACCGGTGATAAAATATCGAACGCACTAATCTCAATGAATTACTTTTGAATACGAAATCATATTGTCCTAAATGTTGAGCTTATGCAGAGATTCGAATCTGGAAATGTTCCTGAAGGGTCTGAAATATTGTGAAAATGGTTTAGGAATAAGATAAAGATGGAAAATATATGAAAAATATAAAAACGTTTCATTTTTGTGCTCGGGGTATACTATGCCCCTTCATAATTCTTGTCCATTGTTAGGAGAAAAATGTATGCAAATCTATACGAAGCTTTGAAAAGAAAAGTGTATTAAAAGCAGAAAGCCTTCAAAACAAAGTAAAGTTGCAGATTTCTCGGACCGACACTATGTCATAATATTTTGCCAACATTATGTCAAAAACAATGACGGTACATCCCCAAATAAATTAATCTGGAGGTCACAAAAAGGGTTATCCGTTTATGATCAAAGATTTGAAGAGACATAGAGGAAACATCGATACAAAGGTCTCACTTCATGATCCAAAACGAATGAGGACGAAAGAGAGAAGAGGGCACCGAGTCCTTAGAGAGGAAACGTCATTCCTTATTTCCCACTTCTGTCTGGTTGTCTGGTCGCTATTAATCGAGAAGGTCATGATTAAATTCATAATGTTGCCCCCTCTTTCCTCTCATTTCTCTCATTTTTCTATATACTCTCTCTCTCTTTCTCTCTTTCTCTCTCTCCCCCGCTCTTTAATGCCTTTATCCCCTCCCTCTTCCACAATTCCCCTCTTCCCCACTCTTTCACCCACTCAATTAACAGTTTCTTCTTTTCCTTTACGCTTTGATTTCCAAAGCTTTCTTCTGGTTTTATGTAACCATGGTAACAATTTGATTTCTTTTGATCAACGCACCTCATCTTTTGATTTACACACCGATTTGACTTAACCACTGCAGTGTCACTTCT